>JAXQQM020084575.1:0-447975 GCA_034641835.2 Pinus albicaulis | reverse complement strand
CTGAGAAATTTCATCCCAATGGAAGGGAATGCTTCGCTTTAATAGGCGCATGAATCCTTTAGCCACCTCCGCGTAGTTCGGGATAAAGCGTCGAAGGAAGTTCGCTTTTCCCTGCAGACTCTGCAACTGATATAATGAGGAGGGAGATGGGAGATTGATGATAGCCTCGACTTTTAAAGGGTCAAGGCAAATTTCGTCTTTGGAGACTATGAATCCCAGAAGACGGCCAGAATCCAAGCAAAAGACGCATTTATGAGGATTAAGCCTAATATTGTAGCGCCTATAGCGAAGGAAAATCTGGCAGAGGTGTTCAGGGTGGTCCTCTCGCCTAGCTGAATGAGCTAGCAAGTCGTCCAGATAAGGCTGAACGATATGGCGAATGTCATGGAAAGCGTAAGACATCGCACGCTGAAACGTGGCCCCAGTGTTCTTCAAGCCGAACGGGAGCTTTTTATACGCGAAAGTACCCCACGGACAGATGAATGTAGTCTTGTGTTGATCCTCAGGTGCAATATTGATCTGATTATACCCCGAGAAACCGTCCATCAAGGAATAAATCTCACTTCCGGCACATTCGTCGATGATCTGGTCTATGAACGGAGTGGGATAATTATCCTTCGGACAGGCGCGATTGATGTCGCGGTAATCAACACAGACCCTAATAGTACCCTGCTTTTTATCGATAGGGACAATTTTAGAAACCCATTCTGTGAGGGGGATGGGATAAATAAAGCCCATGTTCAGAATTTTTTCAACTTCTGCCTTAATTGTAGCGGCTTTACGAGGATGCATTGGGTGTAAGCATTGGCGCACGAGCTTCGCACCAGGGTAGTTTGGAATCTCATGCACTACGATACTGGGATCAATCCCAGGCATTTCCTCATAAGACCAGGCGACCACATCTCTAAATTCTTTAAAAAGATCAGTATAGACCTGTATCTCATCAGGAGAACAAGTCACTCCCACGTGTATATTCTCAACAATCCCCGGTTTAACGGAGATGTTGATCGGGATGGTTTGAGTGATATTACTCAGGTTTCCCTCCGAAAGAACCTCATGCGTCAAAATGGGCGTTTGGAGAGGAGGAGTAGGAACCTGAGATGCATAACGCTCTAGACAATCCGAGATTGCCCCCAAGCTAGGCATGAAAGAGGAACGATGATTTCCATCGCTCCAAGGCAGCTCCTCAAGAGACATTGTTTCAACAATGGCTTCATCGGAAGGGAAAGTCTCTTTGAGAGGATCAAGTGAATCGGCCTGACCCAACCAGGGGGATTGAGAGTAGACATCTAGAGCCATGCTCAAAGGAGCATGCTGAGGAGGTGGAGGATCAGATGCAGCAACAATTTCACAGTAGCTAATCTCTACTAGAGTCAAGGGCATTGATTCTCCAAACTCAAACACCTGCTCAGGCGTAGGGATGAGCCAGGGGTCATGAGACCTGGAAATCATGTTAACTTGAGCGTTGTGCGGTGGTGGTGCGGGAAAGATACCCATGAGGACGGGGTCTTTGAAGAGACCGGGTCCTACACTGTCAGGGGGATTTGGGATTTGATCCACGTATGGTACGTTGTTCTCGGAGGTGGAGGTGAAGAAGGACAACTGATCCACCGTGATGATTTTTCCCTCGTGAGGGAACTTAAGAAGTCGAAAGACGGTGGACGGCACGCATAGCATGGCATGGGTCCAGCTGCGGCCGAGAAGTATATTGTAGTTGAGCCTGGCGTCCACTACTTCTACTTCTACGTTGACAGTCTTCCCATGTAAAGTGATCGCTAAACTCTCAAGAACACCCAGGGGTTTGGATTCCCGAACATCGAATGCCTCTAGGGCATTGGGAGATGATGAGAGGGCTGGAGAGCCGATGGCCTTCCAGCAAGCAGACGACATGACACAGGTAGAAGCACCTTCATCCACGACGGCCCTATGGATGTTCAGACCATTGATCCCGACTTGAATAACAAGAGCGATCTGATGTGGAAGTCGGGGGGTGAAATTCTCTAAATTGAAGGTGAGAAGACTCGAATCGGTGGGATTGATGCCACCGATTGCAGACAATAAAGCCTTCCGTTGCGAAGGACAGCTTTGAAGAAATTCTAGTGCAGACATAGCAGAAGGCGCCTGTGCCAAATCCTCAACAATACTGTAGTTTTGAGCGGCACGGACATTTGGATTATAAGAAGATCTTCGTAAAACACCTTTAGAATGTGGCTTCACAATAGGTTCAGGAGTAGGCTTCTCAATTTCCAACGAACCGGAGACAGGTGGGGGAGGTGGTCCATCCGCAACTGCCTTCCCAGGTGGTGCGATTCATTGTAATCCTTCGAACGTGTGGCAACAGAGATGGGTGCAGCACCATTCATCATAAAAACTTGGGACCCAAATGGTACAGATGGTGAAGGCTGTTCAACCATCTGGGTCTGCTGAGACGGGAATGGCTCTTTAAGAACTGCCAGAGTCCCTTTTGAGCCTTTGAGAAGTTGACTAACTTCAGATCGTCATGGACAATCCTTAGTATAATGGTCTCCTTCACAAATGAGGCAGGGGTACTTCGGTTTACGTTGAGAACCATCCTCAGTACGAGATTTGGATTCTGGCTTTGGGGCGTCGGATATGGATTTATCTTTGCCCTTATTTTTCCCTTTGGAGGATTTCTCCATAGGATTGGCCTGGACGGCGTTAACCTCTGTGGTTTTTCCAGAATCGGTAGGGGCGGGAGGAGCATAATTGTTGGATGAGTTAGACTTCTGCTTCCCATTCGAAGATTTCTTCGAATTCTGAGACAGAGAACCAATAACACCATCCACTGCAGGGGTAGGTGGAGCCTTAGAGGTTCCGGACCGTGGAGCATCAGGCAAGATATCATAAAGCGTGTCGGATTGAGAATACACAAGATCCAGATATTAGGCACGCGCGATGGCTTCTTCCTCCGTCACACACGCTCCCATCGTAATATCTTGGGCTATTTTGTTCACGAAGGAGGTGGTGAACCAGTGAGTTAGTATCTGATCAGGTATATGAAACTTGATCAGTCTACGATGGTGCCGCCACTCATGAATGTGATCAGAAATGTGAGTGGCTTTATCCTGCTTTAAAGAAGTCAGGAGGTGCGTCCCGGCTTCATAACGAACCGGTAATTGAAAGTGCATCAGAAAAGCCATGGCTAAGAAATTGAAATATTGGAAGATGCCACGGGATAAATCGATGTACCACTTAGCAGCAGCTCCAGTCAAAGTGTGCTGGAAGAGGCACAGACGAATTGAATCATCGACCCAAGAGTTAGATGAACACCAAAAATGATACGTCATCACATGCGCTTGGGGGTCCTCCCCAGCTTTACCCTCAAACTTGGGGCAATCACCTGGTATCTTGGTAGGAACCAGAGGAAAATAAGGATTATGCAAAATCAGATCATTGGTCAATTTTGAAACATCTGGCAACTTCAAGGTAGCCAGGAATGACAATGGCGGATTGACCGGCATGCCAGGCCTAGGATGAAGACCGGTACCTGTAATCCACACTGGTTGTGAATATCCTTTCCCCCATGGGTTTTGTCCCATAGTATTCTGACTGTAGGGGGTGTAGGTCAATAACCAGACTGATTTGGCTACTGGTAACCAGTGTGTGGGGCTTGATAACCAGAGTACGGACCCTGATTATATGTCGGCCCAGTGTAAGCAACATTTGGATTTGGCTGCTGAGTATAGGTGGAACCGGGTGGATGAGGATAATACTGAGAACCTCGGGGCTGGTTATAATTCAGTTGAGATTGACCATGAGGATAATAACCGCCTTGAGGATGAGTCGACTGCTGATAGGTGGAGCCCTGCGGAGCCTGATAACTAGGGCACAGCTGTTGATTTGGCTGCGGCATCGAATAGATCGGCTGCTAGGCATGGTTAATGGAATGAGCGGGCTGCCCTGAGTGAATAGGTTGACCCAGATAAACAGGCTGCGCCGGTTGCACAGGTTGACTCAGCTGTAAAGGAGCTCCAGGTTGTATCGGATGGGTCGGTTGGCCTGGAGGCGGAACACCAGGCTGTACCGGATGGGCCGGTTGGCCTGGTGGAGGAATAGGGCCAGGTGGTTGCTGGTAACCGGTTTGACCTGGAGCAAGACCATAGGGTGGTCCCAGCTAATATGCAACGTTGGAAAAAATGGGATACTGAGGTTGCATAGGTTGAGAAGGCTAGATTTTCCCCCCAGGACCATAGACCGGTCCCGGTTGGTACCTCGGCTGAGGCTGCACAGGTTGACCGGAAGGGTTGTAATACTGTCCTTGCAGACCGTACGATGGCCCTTGCTGGCCCGAAGGATAGCCTTGCATGGGCTGCCCCTGTTGGTCATAAGGATAGCCAGGTTGGCCCGAAGGTTGGCCTTGGAAAGGTTGTCCTTGCGGGTTATAAGCCTGGTTATAAGGTAAACCTTGAGCATGGAGGTGAGCCTCAGGAGCGGGTAGACGTAAAATGTCCCCGTGCTCATCGTACTGATCTGGAAAAGCATACACGGGTGTACCATCCTATGCATAGTGTGAAAAATAAGAGCGGTTGGGATCTTGGGAGGATGGTCCAACCTCGGGGTTCGGCTATTGTAAGGACAACCGATACTCCTCCGGAGAAATTTTCTCCGGTATAGCAGTTGCTAAATAAACGTCTTTAGGAGGCGGCATAGCCCTCCTGGAGGGTGCCGTGACAGCGGGTGTAGAGGCGGCCACACAGACAATGGGCTGAGAGGGTACAGAAGTGACAGGTGTCCGAGGAGACACCCCTAATGAAGGAGCAACTGGCCTCGTAGAAGGAGCTGATACTCCCATAGAGGCTACAACGGAAATGATCTGACCCAAGGACCTATACCCTGCTGGAAATGAGAGACCGGATGATGACGTAATAGCAGGTTCAGAGTTGTCCCCCGGGAATAACCTTCGAGGAAATAACTGGTAATCTTCACCGGACGTGGAGACTTCCTCACTGGAATCAGTCATGTTTGAGCCTGCTGCTAGATCTCATAATAGACGACGAGGACTGGGAGGAAAAACAACAGCTATAAAAGGTGAACCCGATGTAAGAGAAAGGAAATCAGCTCCTAATCTCAATTCAGAAAAAGGGTCAGAAAAGGGCCAATTGAACTCAACTGGTCCCCCAAAGGGTTGCTCTGAAAGAACTGGTCCCCCGTCAGGAAACTCGGAAACAATGGGCTGCTGTGGTTCAGCAGAGGATTGGGGAACCTCTGATGAATCGTCTGTATGAGGACTACCAGTAGACAAAACCGAGGGTTCCGCCATTGTGGTAGCAACGATAAGAGAAAAAGATCAAACACACACATGGGTTGAAAAAGAGTCAAGACACACAATCAAATGGTCAACAAGCAAAATCTAACAAGGCGTGTGATCGTGGGTGATTAATTTTTTTACCACATTGAAAAATAAGAAACTTCACCATTTCATGTTTTAAGAGTCGAGAAACGGTCGAAAAGGTGACTCTGTCTCTTTCAGATTTGACACAAGCATGAAAGCATAAGCGCTTGGTGATCCTTTCAAATTTAGGGAGTCAAAAAAGATCAAATGACTACTCAGGAATACTAGGCAAAAGGGTGTACCAAATAGCCGTGAACTGCAATATACACCTTGGTTCCAATAATGAAGGAGAAATCAACCAAGGACTTTCTGTACGTGCAGGAAATCTCCCCGAATGCTATGTCCGGTGTATCACGGGTATAGGGCAGCAGACTCGGCTTCCTACGGATAAAGGATTGAAACCTATAGGGGTCTGCCTTTATATACACGACGGTACGGGGAGCACAAGTCCGTACTAGTGCTGTCTAAAGCCAAGAGGCGAACGACAGCTACTAGGTTTTAAGACGCCGGAACACATCTCTAGCCTAGACCTCTAAATGTGTTTCGTTAGATTTCAATGTTGCCTTAGTGTAAATTGAGTAAATTTTAAAGTTTATCTTCAATTACGTTCCAGTTTTCAGGCCCTAACGAATGTGTTGTCTCAAAAATCTCCTAAATGCAAAACTACATGCCACAGTATGTCATTTCGTTCGATGAAAGCTAACTATAGAAGAGTTAAGAGCTTTTTACACAAACAAAATGATCGGAGGACAACCAATGATATCTCTAATGTAGCTAATGAAACTAAAAAAAAATCATTCAAAGTCACTAATTACTAATAACACCGAAAAGATTTTAATTTGCATTAATCAATCAAAAGCAAAAGAGATTTTTTTTTTTAATTTTCAATGTTTGATAGCTAGATGCACTAAACAAACCGAAAACAAATAAGAAGCAATTTGAGAAATGATATCAAGAGAGCAAAAACAAGCAGATTTCACTCAATGGCACAAACAATCAGATCTCTAATCGACCAAAAGTCTCTCAATACCAAGAAAAGTCCCAAAGACACCAATGAGCCGTGTAATCCAGGCCCAAAATGAAGCAAAGCGAAATTCGAATGAAAACAAAGTCAGTCACTGAAAAAGCACAATAAAATGATAGAAAACTATCAAACGAATGCAAGGAAGAAATCCCAAAGTCGACTGAATGAACGAAAACCAAAAACTCCCAAGGGAGGCTCGACTCACAGAAGCACCTAGATGCCCTAGGGCTTGAATGAAAAATCGAAAGAAATAGGCAAACAACCAAAGGATGGAGGTTACAATCAGTCAAACTAGGCCCCAGTGCACTCAAACAGCCAAAAAAACAAGATCAAAATCACAAGTCAGTCCCAGAAAGCATGAAACACAGCAAACCCTAATAGCTCACAGGATTGGCGCGACTGTGAGATTGAAATTAGCGCCAGAAAGGCAATGACGCGGGTGATACACAGGGAACCTGCGCCAATGGGCGCGACTGTCACGCTGAAAAGCGCGTCAGCCGAGTTTACTATGGAAAAATGTAAAACAAGAAATCTCAGACACAGACAAGTGAAGACAAGGCTAAAACAAAGCCAAACAAATAGAAAAAACAGTCCGAAGAGCTGACCAAGCAAGCAAGGCCAAGAAATTGACCGAAAAGAGAAGACAATACTCCAAGTTGTTCAGTCCGTAAACTAAACCGGAGATTGACTGAAGTAGCGTTGATCTACTCCGCTAATGCAGAGAAAAAGTGTTTCGAAGGCTATCTGGCTACATTTCAGGCTCCGTCTATAGCTTACAAATCAAACAACAAGCTGAGTCCCCAGCGGAGTCACCAAATTTTTGAAGAGGTAAATCCCCTCTGCGGACAGAGGCAATCCCTACTAGCCCAGATTGGGTCTAGCAACAATCAAACACGCTATAGTGCAGGTTCCTAATTGCAAATAAGCCGACTTGCGAGAAAGACTTACCTGGAATCCAACGCTGTCCTTTGTAGAAGAGGTGGTGCTCCCGTTCCTTTGCCCTGGCAGATCACAATCCTCACGATCTCCGTGATCAGACACCTGCACATGCAAGAAAAAACACAAACGCAAGCATAAAATCTAGTATATACAACTATATGTCAGTCGAAGAGGACATAACTCATGAACATAATCAAGAACAAGAGTGGAACCATAACCGATAGTCGCTTATCATTAATGAGTCAAAAGAAGAATACAACCATAGCTTCGACGCAACACTCTCCTTTGGCGGGTCGTCAGCACAACATGTCTTGATAAAGCCTGTCGGGGATGGGACAAGCCTCTCTCTCCGGATACTTGGCAATAGTCTCCTTGCTTGGATTTGGCCTTAAGGGAATCAAGAAGGTTCTTGCAGCATAAGGATGTGAAAGCTCTTGGGAACTCTTTGGAACTAGCTTGCAAAGGAAATGGGCAAGCTTTTATAGATGGAGGAAGGGGAGTTGGGGATCCCTATAATTATGGGATTGGCCCTATCATCAAGGAAGCTTCCATGAGAGGTGGCAAACCACTTCCTCTCTATGGAAATCCGTAGCCAAACCACCCAACTCAAGATAGATATCAGTCTAGGAATTTGTTAGGATGAAACTTCCGCCATTTATTTTTTAAAAACACCTCTTAATATGGTTGGCATGGGTGCGGCTCTATGACAGAGCACCAATTGGTGCGCCCTCTTTGGAGGATTTTCCCCCTTGGCGCGAGGGCTAAACTATGGAACCGCGCCAATGGAAAAAGAGCTATTTTTAGGGTTTTTTGCAGGGAGATGTCTTCAGGGCAATGAAAGCTCATCTTCAGAGGGATGTAATATTATTTTCAAGACTTGTCTCTGCTCACAAGTCACGGAATGAGCCCTCCAATGTGCGGGATGGGGATTGCAGGGACGGTGAAAAATTGTTGTGTAACACTATTGAAATTGAAGAAATCCCCATTGTACGGCTCGTTGAAATCAAGGATACAGAGACTCAAAAGAAAAACAAAAGAATCAAGAAATCAGAATTTTCTCAAGATGATTAAGGTTTTATCTTAAATCCTAGAAAACCATTCACAAGATCACAACAGTCAAATAAAAATATGTGTGAGCAACCATTGATGCCTCAACAGTCATTAAGGAAAAATATGCCATCAAAAGAAAAATTTCCAGAGGATCCTCCAGCAAAGGCAAAATCAGTGAAGAGAAGTAAAGGTAAGGACATCTACAAGAAAAGACTGAGGTAGAGATTCTACAAAAATAGTTAAATGATGCTAGAAATGAGGTAATAGAATCAAATTTTATTTTTGAGGAATTGAAGGAAGACATATATAAGCAAATAGATTATTATAATGAAGTGGAAGATTGATCAGGAAAGATGTTAAAGATGAAATTTCCTATACACAGGATGATGAAGCATCTATCCAAAAGAAATAGGTGATTGCAGGCAGAGAGGATAAGGTTTCAGGATCAAGCCAAAGACCTAGAAGCACAAATGCATATGATACAAGCTGAACTTCTGAAGGGGGCCTAAAATTCATTACTGTTAATGATGATGATGCTTCATAAGCATGGTAAAATTACACTTTTTTTGGCTATATTATGGCTTATGCTAGTATACATGCATGTATAGGCTTCTAAATTTTTTTTGGAGGTGATACAAATGATTTTTAGGTGATAGAAGGAAGAAAGTGCAAAATCTCAGAAAACTAGGTACTTCCGTAGCAACTCCCAGGCGTGAAGGCAAAAATTTTCTATGGAAGTGTTGTAGCTTTCCATGGAGGTAAACATCAGCCATAATTTCAAAAACTAGAAGGTTCAAGGCATTTTTTTAACCCATTAATCTCAAGGAATACCCTTGAATAGTTAGGAAAGTTAAAAATTATGCAGAAGGGTTGATTTTGGTATTTTCTGTGGAAGTTTGCTACCGAAGTGCCTATACTCTCTTTTTTTCCAACGTTAGGAGTTTTTGATGATTTTGGGGTAGTAAATGCAGTGAAGAAGTGGATAAATAACAAGGTCAGAACTTGCATATTATTATGTCTCTTGTTCAAAAGCACAACTTAGCAATCAACCTCCATGTGGCTGACGACTCATTAAGTCAAAAAAACATTCCAACTCATCAATACATCTCACCATCTCAACTCAAGCTCACGAAGTCTTAACTCTAGTGCATTTAACTGCCAACACCTTAGCAGTCAATTTGGTTCGATAAAGATGACAAGAAATTTTTTTAGATTTTTGTTGGAGTTATTTAATGGTCATAGATTCCTATTTGAATACAAACTCTATCAAAACATAAAATATCCCTATTAATTCTCCATGTGATGTAATACTATTTGAATTAGGTCTCTAGGTCAAGGTATCGAAGTCTAGCCCACGTGGAAGACCATTGTAAAGAGACCTCACAATATAAATGGGGGATTTTTTGAGTTTTAAAGGGTTGATAAATGTTATGAGGAAGCTACTATGTAAATTTTCTCTATCATGCTAATATGCAGTTTACAATAGTTTCCTTCAAAACCTGAGATTCTTCTTGAATTATTTTTTTGTCTCCTCAGTTTCTATATTGTCATCAGCTTCATGGTATTATGATTACTTGGAATTCATAACTTTATGCTCCAATTTCCTCCATAAAATATGTTTTGATGTAAAAGTTATATTTTAAGCCAATTTTCCTCTACTTCCATGAATGTATTTGCTATTAATTGGATCTCTTTAGCTGACTCCATGCCCAATGGTAGCTGTCATACACTTCTCCACCTGAAGAAACCACATAAAACATAAAAATATTTATCCATCTGCAATATAGATCTTACCTTAAGTATTTCATTATTTTCTTTGAGATAGCCCTCTCTGATTGGAAGGGCTAACTTCTAGTCCAAAGTGTATTGAAATAGTTGTGCTAGGTTGATAGTTGAAAAACCCAACTGGTTCTAGCCTAGTGATAATAGGACCAATGGGGCATGTGGTAGCAGGTCTCAATCAGGATACAAGTTTGATAGAGATGACATAGTCATAGATGGTAGGTTCTTGGATACACCTGACAGGAGGGGTAATGACCGTGGGTTCTAATCTAATTCTGGTTTAGAGAGATATCATCATCATCACCATCACCATCCATATAGGAGGAGTGTGAAGTAGTACTTTCTAAAGGAGTTCAAGAAAGAAAAACCTCCTACATTTGATGGAGAAATGAAAAAGTCATAAGATGAAGAAGCTTGGTTTCTTGGGATGAATAATTTGTTCATATTGCATGATTAATAAGAAAATATGAAAACCAAGTTAACTAATTTTAGTCTTAAAGGAAAAGAATACATTTGGTGGGAAGATGTGAAGAATGTTAGAGGTATTCGAGAAGAGGATCTGACTTGGAGTGAGTTCGAGAGAATTTTCAAGAAGAATAGTGTATTGAAAGATACTATGGTGAGAGGGAAAAGGAGTTCTATGAGTTGAAGATGGGATCTATGATCGATGATGAGTATAATAGAATATTCTTTGAGTTGTTGAGATATGTTCCTTATCTTAACAAGGAGAAAGAAAACATTCAAATATTCATAAATGGGTTATTGGTGTCATTCAAGGGCGGGATTGAGTTTGATGATCCTATATCACTGGAAGAAACCATTAGAAATTTGAAGCATTGTTTTGAGAAATCGAAGTGCAAGACTGAGTCTAAGAAGGATTGGAAAGGTAATGAGAAGAGTAAAGGAAAGTGGGCTAATAAGAGAGGAAAAACTCGAGATACAAATGAAAAAGAGAATGTAGCACCGTACAAGAAATTCAATGTAGTTGATAGAGGATAAGGATTTTAGTTTAAGGAGCAGAACCAAGTCGAGGGAAAGAAGCCTTTTCAGTGTTGGACTTTTGGCAAGGATCAACATAGGAGATATTTTCCACAACATCAGGGTGGTAGACTACAGATTTATAGTGCATAGGAGGAACAAATAGTTGGGGATGTTGGACAAAGTTTCCTCGTATTTATGCAGCATTGGATAATAGGAAGGTTGATCATCGGGCATCTATTATCAAGAAGGAAGGTAATATTTGTGATAAAAAAAAATATATTTTGATTGACCCTGGATCCAACTATATTTATATCAATCCTGACCTGGTGGATAAGTGTTTCTTGAATAAATAAGTGTATATAAAGTTTTGGTTGGTGAAATTGGCTACGAGTACTAAGAAAATAGTTCATGATTGGGTAATATCTTGTGCATTTGAGCTGAATTGTATGTCTATATCAGCGCATCTAAATGTGATTCTATTGGGATCATACAATATGTTGTTGTGTATGGATTGGTTATACATTCATAGGAATAAGATAGATTGTTATGATAAGGCTATCGAGTGCTTGAATGACGAAGGAGAGAAGATATTATTGCAGGGTAAGAAGAAGCCTACATCAGTGAGAAGGGTTATAGCTATGTAATCTAAGCGCAGTAGTAGGAAAGGATGTGTGTTTTTTGTAGTTCATATTTATAGTGAAAAAGCGAAGGATGTTGAGGATGTTGAAATCTTGAAGAGGTATCCTATTTTACAATAGTTTCAGGATGTATTTTTAGCAAATATTTCATATTTACCACCTCGTACAGAAGTGGAATTTTCTATTGAGTTGATGCTAGGAGAAACACCAAAATCAAAGGGACCTTACAAGATGAGCACTTCAGAGCTAGTGGAACTGAAGTTGTAGTTGAAGGAAATTATTGAAAAGGGATACATTAGGCACACCATTTGGAGAGTTGGTTTTCTAGTGAAAGGTATCTGCCTTTCATTTAGAGGATCTATTGGAGGAGGCTATTCTATTGATCATATCATATCAGCCACACTTTCCAGATCTATATTTTGTAGTGGATCTTCATCCCTAGCACCTAGATCCCCATCTTGTACATAGTGTTTTGTTGAAAACCCTTAAGGGGTTCTTCAAAGGAGGTTGTATAGTGCTCAGATATGTAGTAGATCTATCTTTTAAGGAAAATATCAGCCTTAGATCTGATTTATAATCATTTTCTATAGAATTTCATTTAAAACAGCGCTATAAGAGTCTTCCAGCTTTTATATATAGTAGCAACACCTCATTTTGAGGGATTTTGTCCATTGGAGGTTTGATCTTTCTTGTTGTGTATCTTATGGCCCATTATTTATGCATATTTTGCTACTGTTATAACAGATGAAATGTCTCCATATTGGCCTCTTGCTTTTATATTATTATTTACACTATTGTTCCAGCATTTTGCACTATATTCCTGCTTTTCCCATTTGGGAATATTACAGTGGTATCGGAGCATAATATTGGCACATCCTGTGCATCTTGAAAAGCCAATATGCCATCTGAAGAACGAGATCCTCTTACTGATAGAGAGAAAAGGTATCAAAGAATAAGACGCCGAAAGTTTGATTATACAAATGAAAAAGAAGATAGGGGTAAAACCCCTTTATTTGGAGGAGAAGATGAAGAGAAGGAGTTCCCTAAGATCCTTCTTAGAGCCATGCAAGATATTGCTAGAGAGATCAAAGAGATGAGGATGGATAGATACAAGGAATCCCCTAAAGTATTTCATCATGGTGAAGGCTCTGGCATGTCTCATCACTGGAGTGATCAACCAGTGCAGCAACAGCAAGTTTCCCAACGCTCTACAATGCTTACATTCTTGGATGTGGGAAATGAAGGGTTTCAAGAGCAAGAATCCCTTGAAGACTATTTTATGGAGTATGAGTCTCAAACTCAGAGATTCAAGGAAAACTTGAGTTTTGAATAATTTTTTCAAATCAAGGACAATAGAAGACCCAAGCATCACAATAGAAGTGGTGGATCCATTCAGAATCATGATCTACAACGCACTATGGGCAGATTTTTCTTACCCAACTTTTATGGGTCCTCCAAATGTACTGCCAAATCATGGGTAGAGAAGATGACATCTACTTCCAGTTGAACGAATTTCTAGCAATGGAGGCCATTAAGATAGCAGTGCTGCACCTTGAGGGTGAAGCACATGATTGGTGGTTCCATGGCTTGTCTACATTGGGTCATGCCAATGTGACTGCATATTCAGAGTTCACAAGGAGGCTGGTGGAGAGGTTTGATAGAAGAGATCCTGAAGCATCATTGATGGGGCTTGCAAAGCTAAAACATGTTGAACCCTTAGTTACACTGAGAGGGGGGGGGGGTGAATCAGTTTAATACATTCATGAACTTTTAAACTTTTTTTTAAGCTTATTTACAACTTAGTTTCATAATCAACTTTATATGTGAACAATCTTTATATGTAAGCAGTAAGTATTAAGATCATGTGACAGCAGACTTATTATGAGAGCAGTAAGTATTTAGCAGATTGACTAGACCATATCAACACATAGACATCACACACATAGACAATAGATATAAGTGGAAACCCATAACGAGAGAAAACCACATCTTATTATTGTTGTGATGCAAAGGCAAGCTCCAACTCCCTCTCACCACTGATTTTCTGTAGGCACCAACCCACAGGAGGCTCCAACTCCAATTCTGCAAGCTACAACTTGCAAGGAAGCTCCAACTCCCATCAATTTTCTGCAGGCACCAACCTACAGGAGGCTCCAACCTCAGTCAGCTACAACTGACATCTATCAAGCTACAACTTGATAGGGAAGCTCCAACTTCCTCATTCTATCAAAAGAAAACATTTGCTGATTTACCTTGGATGTCAGCTCTGTTCTGTACCTTCCTCTTTGTTGTCCTCCAGTCTTCACATCTGTCTTATAGCATCTCTTTTTGCTCCTCCTTCTTCTTATCTTCTCTGCCTCAATTCTTCATACTCTGCATTCTCTAACCTCTCTGTGCATATCAATGTGATATCCTTTATACATTTTGCCTCATAACTGTTCGTATTCCACAGGGAATTCAAAGTGAATAGCCCTGACACTTCGCCTTCTGCCTCCTCACTTCTTTATCTAGCTCATTCAAAAAACGACAGCAATTTGTACAAATTTCAGTTTTACAGTGGAGTTTTGTTTCCTACGGAGACTTGCCAGTGCATCACAAACAATATAAACCAATTAAAAACATTTACATTTAGTTACAATGTGAATTCCAACTCAACCCATTCAACCTTTTGGATCACTGCGTGTTGTATTTTCTGCAGTTGTCTCTGTATTTTTCTTCTCTGTATGCTCTGTTGTTCACTGTTGTTGCATAGCTCTCACATATATTTAACTGCCTTTTTAATACAACGTAAATCAGCTCTCGGCGTAATAATAAGAGACTTGTTTAACATATAAAATGCCCTTTCGGGCCCACCAGCCGAAATTTTCTTATGCTCTGATTGCGACTGCTCCTCTCGAATACTTCCGATTGCGATTAATCAAAATCGCAACTTTTAGTTGTATGTTCCAATCTTCTGCTTTCACTCCAATGTGATGATTCACTGTTCACAAGTGTAAATATACATATATTGTTTCACATAAATATTTATTGATTTGTTTCCTTTTAACTCTTTAGCTTTGGTCAAAGACTCAGAGTAAAAATATATTAATTTTCCTTTTGTATGGAGCTCACATTACATATACATTCCACCTGTTTTATCTTTTCAATCACAATCGCAACTTATAATTCCTTATTCACTTATACCTCCGTTGTGCTGATGCGATTGGCAATCCCCGATGCGATCTCTCATTGTGAATCCAACGGTTACCGTTGATTGGGATTGGACGGTTGCGATTTAATCGCACCATCGTAATCGCATGGTTCAATGATCCACTATTATGTTTTACTCCGATGCGATGAATCACTTTGATGCCCTTTGGACTGGAACTCAAACACATAAGAGTTGCCATTTATAACATATCGGGTCCGCTTCTTTATTGCAATCACAATCGCAACCTTTATTATCATGTTCCGCTATTATGTTTTTCTCCGATGCGATGAATGACTTTGATGTCCTTTGAACCGAAACTCAAACACATAAGAGTCACCGTTTATAACATATCGGGTCCGCTTCTTTATCGCAATCACAATCGCAACCTTTATTAACATGTTCTACTGTTATGTTTTTCTCCGATGCGATGGTTCACTGTTCATATATATATATATATATATATATATATATATTGTTTCATATATATACTTTGCCGCTTTACCTTTTATATATCCTTCAGCTTTGGTTAAAATTCTCGGAATAAACATGCATTGAACTTTTCTTTTTACATGGGGGCCCACACTACACATATACTCTGCCTCTTTTATATTTCCATTCGTAAGGTCCGCATTCAAATATTATAAGTTCTTCGACCTTTTTTTAATCTATAACTCGGACTCAAACCCCAATAGATAACATATATAGATATAAATCCTCCATCAACATTATATCAAGTCTTTGACTCAGACTTAAACCCAGCACTAATATATATATTTATATAACCTTTCGGGCCCCATAGTTTATTTGACACTTTCGCTCACAACATAGACTTAGCCATGCAACATATTAACATTTGGCTATCAAACAACCATCGCATCTCATACAATTTCCTATCTTTCTCTTGGGCCCACATCTCTCGTTCAACGCATGTCAAACAATATATATATATATATAAATATATATCTTGTTGTGTTAACTGATTGACCTTGGTTAAGAACCCAGTTCTTAATACAACAATACTTGACCGCAACAACCATAATTCATCCACATAAAGGTTCATCCACGTGCATTTGACTATACTTATGTTCTGAAGGTGCACCCTTTGCCTTGATTAACTAACCATTCCAAACATACATATACATGGGTTTCTTTTGTTGTGTATTTGATCTATATCAAGGCTCGATTTTACATTAAGCCCAAATTATAACTCTTTATACATCGCGCATAATATATTACAACCTCTGTTGTGACATTATAATAAAACCCACTTACATTAAAACTCACTGCCAACGCAACATTTCTTAATGCATTTCCACGGCCCCTCACATCAAGACTTGTTAAATGAGCGGTTTTCATCATAAAAAAAATGGGCCATACCTTGACTTATCTCCCGAGAAACTCATTGCGCGATTTTCGTTTGTGTTAGCCCCCTATGAATTTTTGACAAGCAAACAGGGGCTAAGATGTTTTATGAGCCTTCAAGGAATGCATTTCTCCTGAAAACACATCACCCTTGAAAGATCCTTCATGCTCTCTGCCCTTTGATTATTTCCCCCTGCTGTCCTTAAGTCAATAGGCCTCACTGATTGTGAAAAATTGCGCTCCAAAAGGCCTTCATTTTCCCTTTGTACCCCTACAGAATTCCCCATTTTAACCTTTTTCCCTTTTGTCAAAATTCCCCTATTTACCCCAGAAATCCCTCCCCTAGTCCTTCTAAACCACCCACTTTCCCTTTAAATCCTACACACACCCCTTGTTTGGTCTAATTCCCATTTTTTCCTCTATAGTTACCCTTTCCTAGCCTCAAATTGCATAAAAAAGGGTCGAAATCCGACATTTTAACATATTTAAGGCCTAGCCCCTGTCGGCCAGCCCCCAAAACCGTTTTCCCACGTGACCTGGGCGCTAGAACCTGGCACCAGCCCGAAAAGCGCTCATCGAAAATATGTATCGGGAGCGTTTTGAGCCGCCGATCTATACGGATCGGACGGTCGTCGTAAGCTCCATAGCGTCTATCACCAAACCCTTTCACCGCCCGATTGCATACCCACCGTCCGTTTAAACTGCAAATCAACGGCCCGCATTGCATCCGCCCCGGTGGTCCCGCGTCGCACTGTATGCAGAAACTGCCGGTTTCTATCGCACCGCCTTTGGAAGGTGGGCGGTATTTTTTATTTCGAAGCGATGCCATTCACCGCATGACACGTGGCTCCGCGCACTATTTGAAAACCACCCCCCATCGCGCATTAACATTCGGTTGTAGACTCGGCGCGATATGCACGTACACCGTCCGATCCGAAGCTGTCCATCCAACGGTCATCGTGCTATGAAGATGCTCGGGAATTAGCTCAAGGCAAAGGGACCCCTGGCCCACCATCCATCGCCCTCTGACACGTTATCAACCGTCGATCTCCTCTTGAGATCGGACAGTCCGGATTAACTGCATGTTCTGCCATTGACCGGGTCCCGCCATGTCACCATTCCATGTATTTTGTCGCATTTTCCTCCGTCCTCCTTATATTTCATTCAAAGGTCAAAATTCAAAGGTTTGCATTAAAATTCATTGCACTCTGCCAACTTTCACCAGACCATGTTCCACTGTTATGCTGCGTTTTTCACCATCACCCTGCACTGTTCCATCAATTCACCAGACTGCACGGCCATGCTCATCGTTCCCGCTGCATCCACCCTCCCCATGCATGATTTCTTAACGCGTTTTCGTGTTTTTCAGGGTTAAAGGTAGGCGTAAAACTACCATGGTTCACAGTCACTATTACAGTGGCAAAGAACACAAGGAAGACCATGTGTAGAGATCGAAATTATGAAGAAAGGTCTGGGAAAGGTGTTACAATAGGATTTTCATTAAAGGAGTTGGGTTAAACTCTGTAAAACATTTCCAGAGCCATTAAAGCACAGATTTCACTAACATATACAGGAACGGAGCGACAGAGAGTATCAGTGAGAAAGCAGAGATTTTAAGGCTTGTAATTGAATATTTTGAGCCTTAAACCAACATTTCAAAGGCATAGTACCATATTTAAGACCCCGTGGATCACTCAGAAGATCCAATGCACAAAAAATCATATCATCAGGGTGTCTATATCAGAAGAATTTCTCCTCCCATGAAAGGACGAAGTGCCCATATGGTTTCATGCTTTTCGTGTCCCTAAGGAAATTTCCGCCCTGACAAAAGTCATATGATATCAGAAGCATTTTTTACACGGTATGGAAGGCCCCCGAATCATTGTTCTACTTTTATTTAATTCACCAGAGTACCACAAGTATTGCAGAAGTGCTACAGTGAGTACATCAAAGACATACCTGGAGTAAATTGCAGCCTGACGAAGACCATTGTTTCATCCATAGAGTACCAGAGATAAATGCCCAAGAGTTTAAAACAGAATGGGGCCTCGGCCCTCTTCCTCTTCTAAGTTTTAAAGCTGCATTCAGTCTTCACCTACCCCCTCTGTCTCTCATTCAGCTATAAATTTCATGAAGGAACTCATTGTAAAGGTTGTTGATCAGCTATCTGTGAATTGCAAGATGTTTCTCTTGAGAATTGTTCTCTGTGTAAAGTTGTAAGATAGGCTGAGGAAGATGTTTTCAGACTGAATATCAAGCTACTGGTAATGTTGTACTTGACTGTTGTTGCTCTTTAATATGACAAGCACATTTATTTGGATCCTAATTTAAAGCAGTGGTGATGTTTTTCTATCATTGTCTCTGATTTCTCTTGTAGTTCATTACATTCCATTTCTTCTGGCTCGCATCAGAAATCTGGCATAGGATTTACCCTTGTTAGGAACCCTATGTTTTTTCTCTCCTTTCCTTCAATGCTTTCTGTTTTATGTGTTATCTGGGGATTGATTTCAAACTAATTTAACCAGTTTAGTGGTTCCATATGCTGCTAGTTGATGTATGAATTAATGAAACTGTTCTCAGATGTGCTTGGTAGGTTTTAATTGAATGAATTGGGATACTGGGAGTCTAGAACTCTGTCTCTGTCTCACTATGATCTTTTTCGATTAATTGAACCTTCCTAATTTCCCTTGAGCTGGAGGCCGAAGCATTGAGAGTTCAAAGTCTCTCTCTGATCTCAAGTTTTCACCTCTGTGTTTAAATATTTAATGTTTCTTTGTCTGAAGAGTTAGCCTTTAGGTTTTGGATCAAAGGTTGTCCAATGGCATGTCCTGTCCCTAGATCTGATTTCTGAAGGTCACCTTAGAGGTTTCCTTGCTTTCACCGTCTCTCTTACCATTTTATGCCACACTATCATCTTTAAGATCTAATGCTTTAGATGACTAGCCCAACTGAAAGCCTGCATATTGAATAGCAAGTAAACCCTTTCCTGACTCCATTTTCCAATGGCCTTGATGTTCTCTGAATCATCCCTCCTTTGCCTAAAACCCTCTTTTCTCATCCTTGTCTTGTATTGAACCCTTCTTTCCTGATTCCCAACAACCAAACAAACAATCAAACAAACAACCTTGTGCCCATAACTAGCCTAACATCTTAAAATTTGAGCCTCAAAGACTTAAAACCTTTTCTTATATAGAGATATCCCTCTCTAGACCTAGGAGGGCTAGATCCTAAAGTCTGAAAGTGGTTTTGATGTTGTCTCATCTTTTGGTCTTGCCAATCTGGCCAAAACATGGGAACCCCATACCATAATGGCGACTTCGCTGGGGAAAATCTGAGAGCCTATAATTGATAACATTTGTCTGTCTCCCATTGTTGTCACCAACATAATGGCGACTCCACTGGGGAATTTCTGAGTATTTTCCATCTTACTACATCCCAAGAGCCTCAAAAACCTACAATCTCTAGTCAGGTTGGCTGTTAAACACTCCTATTCACAAATCAACCTCTATACCACTTGGTGTGTTTTCTCCCTCACTCTTAGACAGAGTCTGGAAAGGGCCAGAAATCCTCCGGATCTCATCCTCTTTCAGATGTGAAATATCTGGTAAATTCCCTCCCAGTCCATCTCTGGTTAGATTTTGTTGTGTTTTAAGGATTTCCCTAAAAAGGACATTACAAAACACTGTGGTGGACAATATACCCTTTTGAAACATCCTAAACCTTCCACCTAGTGACTCCATAGTTCCTAAAAGATTAAAATACTCCACTGGTGATCAGTAGGCCTGCTGATTACCTTGTTTCACATAAGACTCCACTGGGAGACCAACCTCCATAACAACATCAGCCACAATAGAAGTAACAAGTAGGGTTAAGCTACTTGGTCGGAAACAACATTCTGGCTTCAAGAACCATTCACACAAGAGCTTACCCCAACCCAAACCCACCTGAAATAGTTGATAACCCTGAGAGCATCCTCAAGAAGTCTCCTACACCTAAAAGATCAATTATTTCCAGCCACATCCATAGAGCTAACTCTGTACCAGAAGACCTTACAACCCTATTAGTCCCACCTTTCGACCTAGACCTACCAAACAGATTACCAAGAACTAGGTCATTCAGTGTCTTAGACCAGCCAGACCTTGAGTCACCTATTTCACCACCTCAAAGTGGTAAACACGTTAGGGACAAAGAAACCCCTCCATCTATGCCTCCTGATATTCACTTCATTCAAAACTTGGGACTCTGTCATCCTAAATCTGCTCAACAGACTTCCACTGGTCCTAGTATCCCTGTCATCCACATACCAGTTGCTCAAGTCAACCCTTTCCCTCATCAAAACATCATCATGGCAACCTGGTATGCACCTCTGATATTACCTCAGCCTCTAGTGCCCTTGCCCAACGATTATCAGTCAAAGATCCCACACTTCACTGCAAAAGAGTCTACCACAGCCCAACACCATGTAGATAGGATGGAAGATTCTTTTGACTACATGGAGATAGATGATGATACAGTCAAAATGAGAATTTTTGCCCAGAGCATAGGAGGTGATGTGAAGAAATGGTTCAAAAGCCTACCTCCTAATAGTATCCAAGACCTTCCTGCTTTATATCAGACTTTCATAAAAAAATGGGAAGTTAAGGCCAACCCTCTCCAAATCCTAGCAGAATACAAGAATCTTAAGAGAAACGTAGGAGAGAGTGTCCATGACTACTCTACAAGGTTTAACAGCGTTTATAACTCTCTTCCTCCACATATGAAACCTCCCCAAGGTATGGATTTAGTGAAATATCTGGAAGGCTTTGATGCTGACATGGCATACCAGCTTAGGGAGAGAGATTAAAACACATTGGAAGACATGCAAAAAGGAGCAGTGAGTGTAGAGGCTAACCTGATTGAGAAAAAAGCAAGATTGAGAGCTGAGAAAAGGGTAACATATAGAGATGACAATGTAGCTTCTACATCTGATCCCAGTTATGATCGTATATCTAAAAACATGGAAAATATACAACAAATGATGGAAAAAATGGTTGTCATAGTTTGTAACCAAAACAAAAATCAAAATCATAACTAGAACCAGAACTTTAGAAGAAACAACACCGCTCCCAACAGACAAAGAGAATCAGATCAGCAAGTTATTCCCCCATTCCAAGAGAAATTTCTTGATGAAGATGAGGGACTCATAGAAGAGTCTGAGGGAACCACAATAAACATGTTTGAAATAGAAAACTCAATCCCCAACTGTTCCACAGAGGAAGATCAACCCTCATCCTCATACTAGGATGAGGAAATATTAGAATCTGAGGATTACAGACTTGGATTTGAAGATGCCATCATGCAGGTCAGAGAACAGTATGAAATTAGAAGCAAAAAGAGCCTAGACACTCCCAAACCAAAATATTCTGAGATTACCATCAAGAAAAGGCCTAAGAAAACTTCTAAAGTGACTGCTGAAGGTAACAAATCAGCCGCTGAGAGTTTTGGGAAGAAAAAAGAAAAAGACAACCAAAAAACTGATAAACAAAGTCAACCAACTAACAGCACTAGCACTGCAATTAGTGCTCCTGATAAAACAGTTCCTAAGTCTGTACATAGTGAGAATCAGCCCACTGATTCAGCCACTAAGGTAGTGGCTAACAAAACAGAGTTGAACATTCCAAAGATTCATTCCACTTTCAATTTGGAGAGTGAGATTGCTAAAATCAAGATCTCTGTCCCACTCTCTGAGCTGGCCACTCAGGATGTATATAAAGGCCAAATTTTGAAAGCATTAAATCTAGGGGAAAACAGTGACACGGTAAATCTGAGTGATGATCAACCAGCCCTTCTGTTTGGTCCAAATATAGAAGGAAAGTTTCAGGAAGGGGTAGTGCCACCTTTTTATATCAGTCTCAATATTCATGACAAGATCCTTCACAATGCAATGCATGACTCTGGGGCATCACACAACTTAATGCCTAAAGTAGTTATGGAAAGGTTAGGCCTAGAGATAACCTGACCCTACAAGGACTTATATTCATTTGATTCTAGCAGGGTAAAGTGTCTTGGCCTGATCAAAGATTTATGTGTGAGCCTTACCCAGATTCCAGCCAAGTGTATGGTCATGGACGTTGTAGTGGCAGATGTGCCACCCAAGTATGGCATGTTATTGTCAAGATCATGGGGAGCCAAGATGCAAGGTACAATGCAGATGGATGGGGCCTATGCCACAATCCCAATCTTTAGCCAACTTTGAAGACTGTATAGAGAGGCACAAATGAAATTCCTGGTCAGTAGCCCCGAAAAGCCTGAAAATTCACCTTTATACTCTGTACACACAGATCTTGACTCCTTCATCCTTTGTAATGATGAGTCCTTAGAGGGGTCAGAATTCAAAAATAGAAATACAAACAAGGAAACAGAGCCCACAGACTTTAACATAATGGCTACTCTAGACTCGGAGGAGAAAAATGTAGAAAACTTTGGACAGTGCACTGAAACAGAAACTCAGAGTGAGTAAGAAATTGAATGCAGTCAATTGATTAGTCACCCTCCGCAAGCCCATACACCACACCAAGAACAAAATGATGTTAAGCCCGAGAGCGAACCTTTATGGGAAATGAATTTCGATGGGTCATGCACCAAGACAACCGCAGGAGCAGGGGTGTGGGTACATAACACCGAGAGTGACTACGCAGAGATCCATGCATGTAACCTGCACTTAAAATGTACAAAAAATATTGCAGAGTATGAGGCTCTTATCCTAGGCTTGAATTTGTTGAGAAAATTAGGAGCCCGTAGGATAACTGTGCATGGAGACTCTGAGTTGATTATAAAACAAGTGAATGGTGAATACACAGTGAAACATCCTAGGCTGAGAGCGTACAGGAATGACGCTATGGATCTATTGAAAACCTTTGTAGAATACGAACTGGTGTTTTTCCCTAGGTTTCATAACGCAATTGCAAATGGATTAGCCTGTGTGGCTAGTTCATATCACAAGCCTCCCAGTGACTAGCAAATCCTCATTCAGACCAAATTCAGACCTGTAGTGCTAGACAATGAAAAATATTGGCAGGTATTTGAGGGCGATAAACAGATTGAGGATTTCCTGATAGGCAGGAATGAGTTTGAATTTCTCGATTCAGACTCTAAATATGACGATAGCTGCCTAAGTGAAGAGCCCTTAGATGAGGAAGAAACACCCTGTGACATAGAAATAAACACTTTAAACGAACAGATTGGAAATCCAAACAAAGAATGTGAAAACGCAGATAGTGAAGAAGTAGAGGTGCTGCAGGCCAAAGATAAGAACTTACCCCGAGGTCTGGCACCTTTAGAAGAACTTTTTTACTTTGATGATGTAGCAAAAAGGCCCACTTTAGAACACGCAGAAGCTGATGTCGAGGAATGCAACATAGGCACTGAAGATAAGCCCAAGATGATCAAATTGGCTAAGTCCCTACCTGCAAACATGAAAAGGAAATGCATTGACCTATTCAAGGAATTCATTGATGTGATTTCCTGGAGCTACGAGGACTTAAAGGCATATGACACAAACATCATACAGCACAAAATACCTCTGAAAGAAAATTAGAAGCCCTTCAGACAGAAACTCCGCAGAATAAACCCAAAACAATTTCCTGCAGTGGAAAAGGAAATAAAGAAGATGTATGAGGCAGGCATAATAGTTCCTGTGAGGTTTTCTAATTGGGTCTCAAACCTGGTAGCTGTAAGAAATAAAACAGGAGAGATCAGACTGTGCATAGATTTCAGGAACCTTAACAGAGCCTCACTCAAAGACAATTACCCTTTGCCAAAAATGGAACACATTCTTCAGAAATTAGTAGGCTCAAAAAGGATCTCCCTGTTAGATGGTTTTTCAGGTTACAACCAAGTTTTAGTAATCCCAGAAGACCAACTCAAGACATCTTTTACCACTCCATGGGGCACCTTTATGTATGTAAAAATGCCCTTTGGCCTGATGAACGCTGGTGCCACCTTCCAACGAGCAATGGACATAGCCTTTTCAGATGAAATAGGGAACTTCATTGTCATCTATCTGGATGACATAAAAGTCTATTCCAAGACTGATGAAGAACACCTAAAGCATCTGAGAAGAGTGCTTGAAAAATGTAGAAGGTTTTGTCTTTCATTGAATCCCAAAAAGACTGTATTTGGGCTGCAAGAAGGTAAGATTCTTGGCCACATCATATCAGAGAAGGGGATTAGGATAGACCCACAAAGAGTTGAGGGAATACTACAAATCACACACCCGAGAAACATCAAAGAGTTACAGTCCTTCATTGGGAAAATCAACTTCCTCAGGCGGTTTATTCCCAAATTAGCTGAACACCTTAGGAATATGAAAAACATGTTAAGGAAAGGTGTAGGAGTTAAATGGACTGTTGAGGCTAAGAAATCTTTTGAAACAGTTAAAATTGCACTCACCCGGGCTCCTGTCCTAATCAGCCCAGATTTCTCAAAGGATTTCCTGATGTTTTCATTTGCCTCCGAGCATACAGTAGCTGCAGTTCTGCTGCAGAAAAATCCAGAGGGAATGGAACAACCCATCTCTTTCTTCAGCAAAGCTCTGAGAGATGCACCCTTGAAATACAACATAATGGAAAAACGGGCCTATGCCCTGGTTAAGGCCTTGAAATACTTTAGGGTGTACATACTACATTCCCACACAATAGCCTACGTGCCAAACATAGTGGTTAAAGACATCTTGTCCCAAGACCCAGATGGGAAGAGGGGCAAATGAATTGTTGTGATCTTAGAATATGACTGTGAGATAAAACCCACAAAACTGATCAAAGGTCAGGGCCTAGCTCAACTAATGGCTAAATCAAATTTACAAGCCCTTGACATAAACATGGTGAATGCCTTCGATGAGCAGGAAGGATTTCCTGACCCCACCGTTGAGAAGAAATTTCAGAACTCCCCTTGGTATTCTGACATTCTTTATGTGCTCACAAACCTCAATGCCCCTCCTGAACTATCGAAGACTAAGGCCAGATTCCTAAAACTAAAATCCAGAAGCTATTTCATACTGAATAACTGCTTATACTGGAAAAATACAAATGGCTTATTGCTTAAATGTTTACCTGAAAATGAAGCTGAGAGGATTAAACAGGAGTTCCATGCAGGAGAGTGTGGAGGCCACCTGAATTGGAAAGCCACTGCTAACAAAATACTCAGAGCTGTCTATTATTGGCCTACACTCTTCAATGACATCCATAAGATGATAATTGCCTGCCACAAATGCCATATTTTCGAGGGCAAAAGAAAGCTCCTCCCCCTACCTTTACAACCCATCACCGTTGAGGGTCCCTTTATGCAATGGGGCCTAGATTTCATAGGAGAAATAAACCCTGCTTCTTCTGCACAACACAAGTGGATCTTAACAACCACAGACTACTTTACTAAGTGGATAGAGGCCACACCTACTAGGAATTCCATAGATTCAGTCATCATTAGGTTCCTAGAAGGTCATATCCTCTCTCGGTTTGGTTGCCCAAGAAAAATAATCACTGATAATGCTGCCGCTTTTGGATCCAAGAAGATGGTTGATTTTTGTCACAGGTATGAAATAGCACTCAGTCATTGAACTGCCTATTACCCACAAGGTAATGGGTTAGCTGAATCATTAAACAAGAGCCTGGTAATCATCATCAAAAAGCTGTTGGAAGAAAAAAAAAAGTCATGGCATAACAAGTTAGTGCATGCTTTATGGGCTAACAGAATTACAACAAATAAATCCATTGGCATGTCACCATATCATCTTTTCTATGGAACAGAAGCAGTGTTTCCTACCAGCCTTGGAGTACCAGTTATTAAACTTGTCCAAGAAATTCAGACAGAAGAAGAAAGCATGGTAAGAAGGATAAACCAAACAATTCATCTCCAACAAACAAGGGAAGAGGTCTATAACGAAGCCATGAAAGTTCAAGAAAGTATAAAGAAGTTGTTTGACAAAAGAACCAAAACTTCTGACTTCAAAATTGGAGATAAAGTTCTGAAGTGGGACTCAAGAAGAGAAGACAAAGGAAAGCACGACAAGTTTGACAGTTTGTGGCAAGGTCCATACATCATCCAGGCCATTGTGGGTCCAAATGCCTTTTTTCTACAAGAAATAGATGGTACAGAGTTGTTTGGGGGTCCTGTCAATGGCAGGATTCTCAAACACTACTTCTGCTAATTTCCAATTTCCAGATTCCATTTCCATTGTAAATACCATTTGTTGTGTTTGTTTTCAAGGAAAAGGAGAAAATGTTTCAAAAAATGGAGAGAAAGGGGAGGTTCAGACATGCTCAAAACATGAAGTCTGAAGTGCAAAGGATTGGCTCTAACATGATCAAAACCTGAGCCAGTAAAGAAGAAAAGAATCAGCTCTAACATGCCCAAAACTAGAGCTGAAATGAAGAAGAGAAAGTGACTCTAACAAGCTCAAAACTTGAGTCACAAAGGGAAGAAGGATGCTTCAAAACTTCAGATTTCAAGCCTTCAATATTTTGTTTTCAGTTTTCTGCAAGTATCTGTCCATGTGCAACTGTCTTTATGCCTTGGATCCACAACAAACTAGACTGTCTAATCCTAGTTTGACTGTTTTTAAATTTATGTTGTAGAATTTAGAGAAGAAAATCTGCTAGACAGCCTAATCCTAGCAGATATTAGAATAGGTAGAGAAACATGTGAGGCCAACAGTCTAATCTGGTCTCATGGAGCAATAAGGGTAGAAATAGAATAGGTTTATTTTCTGGTTTGTAAAAAATAAATGATGTAAAGGGTCTTCTAGTCCAAATGCACCCTGGAAGAGAAAATGATAGGACTATAGTCTGGGTAGGTAGATTGTTTGGGAATGTTTTTGCTGATCTATCATGTTTGTGGCAGCCACAATCAAAGAAGAAAGATGGCTCAAGCAGTAGGCATCTGGCCTAACTCAAAGATAATGTCTGGATTCTTGAATCCTTCAAGAAGAAGCCATCCCCATGTGGAGCCACTGTTAGCCCCCTATAAATTTTTGACAAGCAAATAGGGGCTAAGATGTTTTATGAGCCTTCAAGGAATGCATTTCTCCTAAAAACACATCATCCTTGAAAGCTCCTTCATGCTCTCTGCCCTTTGATTATTTCCCCATGCTGTCCTTAAGTCAATAAACCTCACTGACTGTGAAAAATTGCGCTCCAAAAGGCCTTCATTTGCCCTTTGTACCCCTACAGAATTCCCCATTTTAACCTTTTTCCCTTTTGTCAAAATTCCCCTATTTACCCCAAAAATCCCTCCCCTAGTCCTTCTAAACCACCCACTTTCCCTTTAAATACTACGCACACCCCTTGTTTGGTCTAATTCCCCTTTTTTCCTCTATCGTTACCCTTTCCTAGCCTCAAATTGCATAAAAAAGGGCCGAAATCCCACATTTTAACATATTTAAGGCCTAGCCCCTATCAGCCAGCCCCCAAAACCATTTTCCCACGTGACCTGGGCGCTAGAACCTGGTGCCAGCCCAAAAAGTGCTCATCGCAAATATGTATCGAGAGCATTTCGAGCCATCGATCTATATGAATCGGATGGTCGTCGTAAGCTCCATAGCGTCCGTCACTCAACCCTTTCACTGCCTGATCGCATACCCACCATCCGTTTTAACTGCAAATCAACGGCCCGCATTGCATCTGCCCCGGTGGTCCCCGTGCCGCGCCCTGTGCAGAAACCGTCGGTTTCTATCACACCGCCTTTGGAAGGTGGGCGGTATTTTTTATTTCGGAGAAATGTCATTCACCGCATGACATGTGGCTTCGCGCACTATTTGAAAACCGCCCCCCATCACACATTAATGTTCGGTTGTATACCCGGCGCAATATGCATGTACACCGTCCGATCCGAAGCTATCCATCCAACGGTCATCGTGCTATGAAGATGCTCGGGAATTAGCTCAAGTCAAAGGGACCCCTGGCCGACCATCCATCGCCCTCCGACGCGTTATCAATCGTCGATCTCCTCCTGAGATTGGAAAGTCCAGATTAACTGCATGTTCCACCATTGACCAGGTCCCGCCACGTCACCATTCCACGTATTTTGTTGCATTTTCCTCCGTCCTCCTTATATTTCATTCAAAGGTCAAAATTTAAAGGTTTGCATTAAAATTCGTTGCACTCCACCAACTTTCACCAGACCATGTTCCACTGTTACGCTGCGTTTTTCACCATCACCCTGCACTGTTCCATCAATTCACCAGACTGCACGGCCATGCTCATCGTCCCTGCTGCATCCACCCTCCCCATGCATGATTTCTTAACGCGTTTTCGTGTTTTGCAGGGTTACAAGCAGGTAGAAAACCGCCATGGTTCACAGTCACTGTTACAATAGCAAAGAACACACCGAAGACCATGTGTAGAGATCGAAATTATGAAGAAAGGTCTAGGAAAGGTGTTACAACAGGATTTTCATTAAAGGAGCTGGGTTAAACTCTGTAAAAAATTTCCAGAGCCATTAAAGCACATATTTCACTGACAGATACAGGAACGGAGCGACAGAGAGTATCAGTGAGAAAGCAGAGATTTTAAGGCTTGTAATTGAATATTTTGAGCCTTAAACCAAAATTTCAAAGGCATAGTACCAGATCGAAGACCCCGTGGATCACTCAGAAGATCCAATGCACAGAAAATCATATCATCAGGGTGTCTATATCAGCAGAATTTCTCCTCCCATGAAAGGACGAAGTACCCATACGGTTTCATGCTTTTCGTGTCCCTGAGGAAATTTCCGCCCTGACAACAGTCCTATGATATTAGAAGAATTTTTTACATGGTATGGCAGGCCCCAGAATCATTGTTCTACTTTTATTTAATTCACCAGAGTACCACAAGTATTGCAGAAGTACTACAGTGAGTACATCAAAGACATACCTAGAGTAAATTGCAGCCTGACGAAGACCATTGTTTCATCTATAGAGTACCAGAGATAAATGCCCAAGAATTTAAAATAGAATTGGGCCTCGACCCTCTTCCTCTTCTAAGTTTTAACGCTACATTTAGTCTTCACCTACCCCCTCTTTCTCTCATTCAACTATAAATTTCATGAAGGAACTCATTGTAAAGGTTGTTGATCGGCTATCTGTGAATTGCAAGCTGTTTCTCTTGAGACTTGTTCTCTGTGTAAAGTTGTAAGATAGGCTGAGGAAGATGTTTTCAGACTGAATATAAAGCTATTGGTAATTTTGTACTTGACTGGTGTTGCTCTTTAATATGACAAGCACATTTATTTGGATCCTGATTTAAAGCAACGGTGATGTTTTTCTATCGTTGTCTCTTATTTCTCTTGTAGTTCATTACATTTCATTTCTTCTAGCTTGCATCAAAAATATGGCATAGGATTTACCCTTGTTAGGTACCCTATATTTCTGCTCTCCTTGCCTTCAATGTTTTCTATTTTATGTGTTATCTGGGGATTGATTTCAAACTAATTTAACCAGTGTAGTGGTTCCATATGCTGCTAGCTGATGTATGAATTAATGAAACTATTCTCAGATGTGCTTGGTAGGTTTTAATTGAATGAATTGGGATACTGGGAGTCTAGAAATCTGTCTCTGTCTCAGATATTTTTCGATTAATTGAACCTTCCTAAGTTCCCTTGAGCTAGAGGCCGAAGCATTGAGAGTTCAAAGTCTCTCTCTGATCTCAGGTTTTCACCTCTGTGTTTAAATCTTTAATGTTTCTTTGTCTGAAGAGTTAGCCTTTAGGTTTTGGATCACAGGTTGTCCAATGGCATGTCTTGTCCCTAGATCTGATTTCTGAAGGTCACCTTGGAGGTTTCCTTGCTTTCACCGTCTCTCTTACCATTTCATGCCACACTATCATCTTTAAGATCCAATGCTTTAGATGACTAGCCCAACTGAAAGCCTGCATATTTAATAGCAAGTAAACCCTTTCCTAACTCCATTTCCCAATGGCCTTGATGTTCTCTGAATCATCCCTCCTTTTCCTAAAACTCTCTTTGCTCATCCTTGTCTTATATTTAACCCTTGTTTCCTGATTCCCAACAACCAAACAAACAATCAAACAAACAACCTCGTGCCCATAACTAGCCTAAAATCTTAAACTTTGAGCCTCAAAGAATTAAAACCTTTGCTTATATAGAGAGATCCCTCTCTGGACCCAGGAGGGCTAGATACTGAGGTCTGAAAGTGGTTTTGATGTTGTCTCATCTTTTGGTCTTTCCAATCTGGCCAAAACATGGGAACCCCAATAGTTTGATCTACCAGCCTCCAGATCGGACGACCCTCAATGATATCGTGTAATTTCCATGACAAGAGATTAGCGTTCCAAAAGAACGCGATATGAGTGGTTTTGGGCATCTAACGTGGCAAGTTTATACTGGATCACATTTTTTAGAAATGGTTTCGCTTCAGACCAAAAGCGTCGCAATATGGGTTGTATTAGTTTCACAAAACCATCTTCGGTATTTGAACAATGTTTCCATTCGCCTCTTTCACTTCGTTTTCATTCAATTATTTTGTTATTATTCACTCACTCCTTCTCATAAGTTCATCCTTGCTTCATCACCACTTCTCTTCCAAACACCAATAACCTTTTTAAACAGGCAGTGCCTGTCAGTGCAGGACCGTTTCTTTGTATTCTCTGCAACCTGTCTCTGCTGCTCGACCCTCTCTACAGTGTACAGGTAGTGCCTATCAGTGAATGACCGTTTCTCTGTATTCTCTGCATATTATGCAGCCAAGGCTACTTCAAATGGCCCTGCTTTGCAGTTGCTTGACCCTCTGCATCCTCTTTAGATCTCTGCTGCCTCTCTGCTACTTCTCTACCTCTTTGTTTCCTCGTTTTCTCTCTTTGCCTTTCTTCATGACTAATGTTCTCCTTTTCAACATTTTCTACAATATTCTTTTGCTATCTCTCTGCTTCTATGTTGTCTCCTTTGCCATCTCCTTTGCCATCAATGACAACATTTCCAACAGTCTCCCCCTTTGGAATTGATGGCAATACACTTCCTCTGCTTTCCTTTTAGAAAGCACTTTCTTTTGTTGCTTGCTTTTCCTCCCCCTTTGACATCAATGGAAAAGGGTTGCACATTTCCCAGTATGTTTTCCACATATTGTTCATGATATTTTGATCTTGAGGATCTGTTCCATGCTCTGCGCACTTGTTCTGGTTCTTTTGTGACTCTCTTTTTTGACTGATCTCCCCTTGGAATGATGTTTTATTTTCTATTCTCCCCCTGGAATGATTTTTTTTTCATGTCAGAGAGTAGTATCTGCAGATACTACCCCTAGTTTTTCTCTCAGATATTCGAATGGTTCTCTAGCAAGAGGTTTTGTGAATATATCTATTGTTTATTCTTTTGTTGGCACATATTCCAACTTCACTACCTTCTGTGCTACTTGTTCTCTGAGGAAATGGTACTTGATTGGGATGTGTTTAGTTTTTGAATGAAGTATAGGATTTTTTGATATACTTATTGCACTTGTATTATCACATTTGATAGAGATAGGTTCATCAATGCTTACCTTCATGTCTTGGAGGGTTTGTTTCATCCACACGACTTGTGTGCAACATGTTGTTTTTGCTATGTATTCTGCTTCTACGTAGATAGAGAGATCGATGTTTGTTTCTTGCTTAACCATGCCACCAAAATTTTTCCCAAATAGAATGCACCTCCACTTGTGCTTTTCTTGTCATCCACACAGCTGGCCCAATCTGCATCTGTATATGCTGTCAAAGTGAAGCTCTTTCTTTTTGGATACCATAGCCCATACTATGCAGTTCCTTGTAGATATCTGAATATTATTTTGACTGCTAGGAAGTGATTTTGTTTTTATGCTGCTTGATATCTTGCCATGAGTCCTACTTCCAACATAATGTCTGGTCTAGAAGCTGTTAGGTATAGCAGACTTCCTATCATGGATCTGTAATGTCTTTGATCTATATCTGCAGATCCATCATCAGCACATAGCTTGCATCCAGTGATCATGGGAGTTGACACAGGTTTGCAGTCTTCCATTTTGAACTTTTTCAACATCTCTTTTAAGTATTTTTCTTGTGAGATGAATGTACCTGTGTTCTTTTGCTGAATTTGAAGTCCTAAGTAGAAGGTGAGCTCTCCAATCATAGACATCTCAAACTCTGATTTCATTTCTTCAGCAAATCCTTTTGCTAACTCGTCTTTATTGCTACCAAACATGATGTCATCTACATACACTACTACAATTAGGAGTTCATTTTCATTGGCCTTTATGTATAGATTGTTGTCTACTCCTCCTCTCTTAAAGCCTTGTTTTTTCAAGTACTTGTCCAGCCTTGAATACCTTGCACGAGGAGCTTGTTTCAGTCCATATAGGGCTTTCTTTAACCTGCACACATATTCTTCTTCATATGTTAATGATAATCCTTCAGGTTGTTCCATGTAGACTTCTTCTTCTATATCTCCATTCAGGAAGGCAGATTTCACATCCATTTGATATACCTTGAAGTCATGGTAGCATGCAAAAGCCAAAAACATTCTGATGGCTTCCATTCTGGCTACAGGGGAAAATGTTTCATCATAATCAAGACCCTGAATTTGTGAATATCCCTTGCAGACAAGTCTGGATTTATTTCTGATTACCTGTCCTTGTTCATTCATCTTATTCTTGAATACCCATTTTGAGCCTATGACATTTTTCTCAGTGGGTCTTGGAACTAATTCCCGGGTATTGTTCTTCTCAATTTGGTCCAATTCTTTATTCATAGCATTCACCCAATACTTTTCCTTGCTGGCTTCTTCAAACCTTTTTGGCTCTATTTGTGATAACATAGCTAGGTATACCTCTTCTATCTGTTCTATTAGTTGTCTTCTTGTCTGGACTCATACACTCTTGTCCCAAATGATTTGATCTTCTGGATGGTTACTTTGAGTGTATATTGAGGGGCCTTTTGAGTTCAGTTTAGTATCTTCTGTTGTCTTACTTATTTCATCATCATCTTGGTTCTCTTCTTCATGATCTTCTGGAGGATTGCTGCAACCTGTACTTCTTGTCTTGTTTGGTAGTTCTTCATCAAATCTTACATCAATGCTTTCCACAATTTTTAGAAGTATTTTGTTGTAGCACCTGTAACCTTTACTCTTGGATGCATATCCTAAAAATATTTCTTCATCTGATCTTGCATCAAACTTCCCCAGATTTTCATCATTATTCTTTATGTAACACTTGCTTCCAAAGACTCTAAAGTGCTTGATTGATGTTTTTTTACCATGCCATAGTTCATAAGGAGTCTTGTCACTGTTTGGTCTTAAATGAGCTTTGTTAAGAATATGCACAGCTATGTGTACTGATTTTTCCCAGAAGGTTTGGGGAATGTTACTTTCTTTCATCATGGCTCTGGAAATTTGTTGTACATACCTGTTTTGTCTCTCTGCCACTCCATTCTGTTGAGGTGTCCTTGCAATAGTAAACTGTTGTTTTATCCCATGTTCATTGCATAGGTCTGCAAAATCATAGTCTGTGAATTCACCTCCTTTGTCTGATTCGATGTGCTTTAGCTTGCATCCTGTTTGATTTTCTGCCAATGCCTTGAATATCTTGAATTTCTCAAGTGCTTCCGATTTATATTTGAGAAATGCAACCCATGTCATTATGGAGAAATCATCTATTATCAGCATGACGTAGGATTCTCCACTTGGTGTTTTAGTTCTTGAAGTTCCACACAGGTCCATGTGTACAAGCTGAAGTGGCCTACTTGTTGATAGCTCATCTTTGGTCTTAAAGGATGTCCTGATCTGTTTTCCCAATTGGAAAGATTTACATATGGTATTTGAAGGCCTTTTTATTGCTGACATATCTCTGACTGCTTTCTTCTTGCTCAGTCTGATGATATGGTCAAAGTTAAGATGTCCCAATCTCCTATGCCATAACCATGACTCCTCAAGTTTTCTAAGGTGGCATGCTTCATTCTCTTCTTTCACTATGTAGACATTACTCTCTGTTCGAACACCTTTGTTCAGAGTCTTCCCTGTGGTGCTTGATCTGACTTCACAGTCTTGTGCTCTAAAAATAACTTCACAGCATTTATCACACATTTGACTGACACTCAACAGATTTTCTTTCAGCCCATCCACAAATAGTACATCTTGGGCCTTTCCTCTACCATTATCTAGACTGACTAAGCCTTTTCCTTTGATTTTCCCTGCTTTATCATTGCCAAAAGTAACATTTCCAGATTTCTTTTCATCAAAGGTTATAAAATTGCTTCTATCTCCAGTCATATGCTTTGAGAAACCACTGTCCAAATACCATTAGCTTTTCAAGTCTTGAGTTGTTAGAGCCAGGTCACATTTATTCACCTTCTCTTTCCACTGCATGCATCCTTTAGTTTGGTACCTTTTCTGAGATGATGAACCACATTCTCTAAGAGGACATTTGGAAGGCATATGTCCAATTTTATTGCATACACAACATTTGATCATATTTTTAGCAGAATTATGAGTATGAGTAAACTCTCCATGATTCATAAACCTCCTTGAGGTTTTGAACATCAGTATTTATCCATATTTTCTGCAATCTATGATTTTATGGCCAAATTCCTTAGAGTAAAAACAATATCCATAGAAACAATTTGCATACCTGATGAAAGGTTATCTTCTCCATTTGTTTGCTTGAGATAATCTCTTCACTGTTTGCATCCTTTGTTGGTTTGAATTAATTCTCCTTGTATGACAGTATGCAGCAATATGTCCCGGCTTGTGGCAGGCATAACAGGTGGCATTTTTCATATGAGGGAAGAATCTCCTTTGATGGCTTCCAAATTTGACATACTTGGGAGTATATGACCCTTTTTCTGTTGGCTGAGTATTTATTTCATTCTTTGTCATTAGAGGTTTCTTTTGGTTTCTATCTCCTTTATTGTAGGTTTCTTCTTCTGTAGGAATCATCTGAGCTTCTTCATCATCCTTATCTGCTTTTACAAAAATAATATTTTTTTTTTCCTTTTCTTTGCCTTTACTTGATTCTCCTTCATAGCATATCCCAGTTTTTATCAGAGGAGATCTTTGAGCATCCAGAATTTCATTCAACTTACCAGAGCTTGTCATTTGAGAAGCATTTATTGACACTTTCCTTTGGGCATTTTCTAATTTCTTCCTCAAGCATACTACTTCTTCTTCCAATTTCTCTTGTTCTTGAATTTTATCCTTAATTTTCTTAAGTAAAATGTCTTCTACCTTCTTGGATTCTTCAAGCTCTACTTTCAACTGAATGAGAACTTCTGAATTTTTTTCTTCTCTTACATACTTGAGGAGAATGTCTTTCTGTTTTATGCACTTCAGTTTGAGTCTGTCAATTTCCTCCAGGGCACTTCTTAGCTCCCCCTCGAGATCAACTTCACCTTCTTCTTTATCTTCTATAAGGAGTCCTTCAAGCTCTTCTATGGCCATCAATATAAATTCAGAGGTTCCTTCTTCACTAGAGGGTTCATCTGAGTCTTGAGATGCACTGTTGTCTTGTTGAGCATAGAAATATTTTCTATTGAATTTCTTTCCTTTCTGCTAGTTCTTTGATATGATTTTCTCTGACTCTTGAGTCTGATTCTTTGTTTTCTTATGAGGACACTTAGCAGCATAGTGTCCAACTCTTCCACAGTTAAAGCATTTAAATGGAAGTTTACCTTTATATTTACCTAAGCCTCTGTCCAATTTCCTGACAAATTTGGCCTCTTCTTCATCAGAGAAAGATCATATATCTTCCTTTTCTTCTTTCTTATTCTTTGTCTTAAAGGTTGCCTCCCTCACATTTGACTTCCTCTGTGTTTGTCTCATCTCATAGGCTGTTAGATTTCCAAGTAACTAGTTCATGGTCAAGGTTTCCCAATCAACTATTTCTTCTATGGCAAAAACCTTGGGGTTAAAGCTGGATGGAAGAGATCTCAGAATATTTTGAACAATTACAGCTTCTTTTATGGTTTCTCCTAGAGCTTTCATGTTATTCACTATTTCTGCAACCCTTAAAAAGAAGTTGGCAATGTCTTCATCATCATTCATTTTTAAATTTTCAAACTGGGCTCTATAGACTTGAAGTTTGGTTGTCTTCACCTTCTTGTCTCCCTCATGAATGTTCTCTAGAGTATCCCACATCTCTTTGGAAGTCTTGTTGTGCATTACTTTGAGAAATTCTGCCTCACACAGTCCATTTAAGATTGCATTCATGGCCTTTTCATTAGCTACAAAATCTTGTTTGGCTTCATCTTTTGAGTCATTTTCCTTTGGGGCATATCCAAATTCCACAACCACCCAAACTTCTATTCCTAGAGACATAATGTATGCTCTCATTCTGATTTTCCAGAAGGCATAATTAGCACCGGTGAAAAAAGGGGCTTTATTGGTTGAGCTTCCTTCTTGACTAGCCATCCTGGGGACCTAGGATCTCCTTCCAGATGTTAAACTAATACAAAAGGAACCAGCTCTGATACCAATTGTTGAACCCTTATTTAAACTGAGAGGGGGGTTGAATCAGTTTAATACATTCATGAAATTTTAAACCTTTCATTAAGCTTATTTACAACTTAGATTCATAATCAACTTTATATGTGAACAATATTTATATGTAAGCAACAAGTATTAAGATCATGTGACAACAGACTTATTATGAGATCAATAAGTATTAAGCAGATTAACTAGACCATATCAACATATAGGCATCACACACAGAGACAGCAGATATAAGTGGAAACCCATAACGGGAGAAAACCACATCTTATTATTGTTGTGATGCAAAGGCAAGATCCAACTCCCTCTCATCACTGATTTTCTGTAGGCACCAACCCACAGGAGGCTCCAACCTCAATTCTGCAAGCTACAACTTGCAAGGAAGCTCCAACTCCCATCAATTTTCTGCAGGCACCAACCTACAGGAGGCTCCAACCTCAGTCAGCTACAACTGACATCTATCAAGCTACAACTTGATAGGGAAGATCCAACTTCCTCATTCTATCAAAAGAAAACATTTTCTGATTTACCTTGGATATCAGCTCTGTTATGTACCTTCCTTTTTTTTGTCCTCCAGTCTTCACATCTGTCTTATAGCATCTATTTTTGCTCCTCCTTCTTCTTATCTTATCTGCCTCAATTATTCATACTCTGCATTCTCTAACCTCTTTTTGCATATCAATGTGATATACTTTATATAGTTTGCCTCATAACTGTTCGTATTCCACAGGTAATTCAAAGTGAATAGCCCTAACACTTCGCCTTCTGCCTCCTCACTTCTTTATCTAGCTCATTCAGAAAACGACAGCAATTTGTACAACTTTCAGTTTTACAGTGGAGTTTTGTTTCCTATGGAGACTTGCTAGTGCATCACAAACAATATAAACCAATTAAAAACATTTACATTTGAATTCCAACTCAACCCATTCAGCCTTTTGGATCACTGCGTGTTATCTTTTCTGCAGCTGTCTCTATATTTTTCTTCTCTGTATGCTCTACTATTCACTGTTGTTGCGTAACTCCTGCATATATTTAACTGAATTTTTAATACAACGTAAATCAACTCTCAGCGTAATAATAAAAGACATGTTTAACATATAAAATTCCCTTTCGGGCCCACCAGCAGAAATTTTCTTATGCTCTGATTGCGACTGTTCCTCTCGAATACTTCCGATTGTGATTAATTGCAATCACAACTTTTAGTTGTATGTTCCAATCTTCTACTTTCACTCCGATGCGATGATTCACTATTCACAAGTGTAAATATATATATATATATATATATATATATATATATATATATATATATTGTTTCACATAAATATTTACTGCTTTGTTTCCTTTTAACTCTTCAACTTTGGTCAAAGACTCGGAGTAAACATATATTAATTTTCCTTTTGTATGGAGCCCACATTACATATACATTTTGCCTGTTTTATCTTTTCAAACGCAATCGCAACTTATAATTCCTTATTCACTTATATATTCGCTGCGCCGATGCGATTGGGAATCCCCGATGCGATCACTCCCTGTGAATCCAACGGTAGCCATTGATTTGGATTGGATGGTTGCGATTTAATCGCACCATCGCAATTGCATGGTTCAATGATCCGTTGTTCTGTTTTACTCTGATGTGATGAATCACTTTGATGCCCTTTGAACCGGAACTCAAACACATAAGAGTCACCATCTATAACATATCGGGTCCACTTCTTTATCGCAATCACAATTGCAACCTTTATTAACATGTTCCGATGTTATGTTTTTCTCTGATGCGATGAATCACTTTGATTCCCTTTGAACTGGAACTCAAACACATAAGAGTCACCATTTATAACATATCGGGTCCGCTTCTTTATCGCAATCGCAATCACAACCTTTATTAACATGTTCCGCTGTTATATTTTTCTCCGATGTGATGGTTCACTGTTCACAGATATATATATATATATATATATATATATATATATTGTTTCATATATATACTTTTCCGCTTTACCTTTTATATATCCTTCAGCTTTGGTTAAAATTCTTGGAATAAACATGCATTGAACTTTTCTTTTTACATGGGGGCCCACACTACACATATACTCCACCTCTTTTATATTTCCATTCGTAAGGTCCGCATTCAAATATTATAAGTTCTTCGACCTTGTTTTAATCTATAACTCAGACTCAAACCCCAACAGATAACATATATAGATATAAATCCTCCGTCAACATTATATCAAGTCTTTGACTCAGACTTAAACCCAGCACTAATATATATATTTATATAACCTTTTGGGCCCCATAGTTTATTTAACGCTTCCGCTCACAACATAGACCTAGCCATGCAACATATTAACATTTGGCTATCAAACAACCATCGCATCACATACAATTTCCTATCTTTCTCTTGGGCCCACATCTCTCGTTCAACGCATGTCAAATAGTATATATATAAATATATATCTTTTTTTGTTAACTGATTGACCTTGGTTAAGAACCCAGTTCTTAGTACAAAAATACTCGACCACAGCAACCATAATTCATCCACATAAAGGTTCATCCACGTGCATTTAACTATACTTATGTTCCGAAGGTGCACCCTTTGCCTTGATTAACTAACCATTCCAAACATACATATACATGGGTTTCTTTTGCTGTGTATTTGATCTATATCAAGGCTTGACTTTACATTAAGCCCAAAGTATAACTCTTTATACATCGCACATCATATATTACAGCCTCTGTTGTGACATTATAATAACACCCACTTACATTAAAACTCACTTCCAACGCAATATTTCTTAATGCATTGCCATGGCCCCACACATCAAGACTTGTTAAATGAGCGATTTTCATCATAAAACAAATGGGCCATACCTTGACTTATCTCCCGAGAAACTCATTGCACGATTGTCATTTGATCTACCAGCCTCCAGATCAGACGACCCTCAATGATATCGCGTAATTTCCATGACAGGAGATTAGCGTTCCAAAAGAACGCGATATGAGCGGTTTTGGGCGGCTAACGTGGCAATTTTATATTGGATCACATTTTTTAGAAATTGTTTCGCTCCGGACCAAAAGCTGCGCGATATGGGTTGTATTGGTTTCACAAAACCATCACCATTATTTGAACAGTATTTCAATTCACCTCTTTAACTTCATTTTCATTCGATTCTTTTGTTAATCTTCACTCGCTCCTTCTCATCTGTTCATCCTTGCTTCGTCACCACTGTGCTTCCAAACACCAATAACCTTTTTACACATGTAGTGCCTATCAGTGCAGGACCATTTCTCTGTATTCTCTGCAACCTATCTCTGCTGCTCAACCCTCTTTACAGTTTCTCTGTGGTCTCTACATCCTGTCTCTGCTGCTCAACCCTCTCTATAGTTTCTCTGTATTCTTTGCATCCTGTCTCTGTTGCTCGACCCTCTCTGACCATTTCTCTGTATTCTCTACATATTATGCAGCCTAGGCTGCTTCAAATGGCCCTGCTTTGCAGCTGCTCAACCCTTTGCATCCTCTTCAGATCTCTACTGCCTCTCTGCTACTACTCTACCTCTTTTGCTCTCTTTGCCTTTCAACAGTCTTCTTTTGCTATCTCTCTACTTCTATGATGTCTCCTTTGACATCTCGTTTGCCATCAATGACAATATTTCCAACAAGAGGATCTCTAAATCTGATAGTATGGGATGAAAAAGAATAAGGAGATGAAGGTGAATGACAAGGAAAACTTCCAAGGTGACCACTTAGGAGCAAATATAGGGACAGGGCATGCCTTAACCATCTATGATCAAACTCCTAATGAGGCTAAATCTTCAGAAAATAGAAAACATTTAAGATTTGACACAAAGTGAAGCCTAAGATCAGAGAAAGAATTTTAACTTTCAATGCTTTTGACATTCAACTTAAGGGATCTTAGAAAGGTTAACTGTTGGAAAAGGAGCCTAGTGAGATAGAACCAACTCTAAATCTCCTAGTATCCCAATTATTTCAGCTAAAACCAAACAAGAACGTGTAAGAACAAACTATAAATTCATACATCAGTAAGCAGGGAGAACCAACTACTATACTGGTTAAATTATCTTAAATTTGTTCTCAGATCACACAATTAGTAGAAAACATTGAAGATAAGAAGAGCAGGAAGCATTAGGGTACTTTACAGTAGTATATCCTAAGCTAGATTACTGATTCTTATCAGAGAAATTAAATATGATGAATAACAGAGGGAAAACATTGACAAAGATAGAACACATCACCACTGATTTAAATCAGGATCCAATGAACATGTTTGTCATATTAGAAGAGCAACACCAATCACATAAATCATTTTCCAACAGCTTGATATCAGTCCGAAATCACCTCCCAGCCTATTTTACAACTAATACACACAGAACTCTATCTCAAAGGAACAACTTACAATCCACGATTAACCAGTCAACAACAACCTTTACAATGTATTTTTCATGAGTTCTTATAGCTGAAAGTGTGGCAGTAGAGGTAGATAGAACTTTAAATGAATCATTAAAATAGAGGGATAAGTTTTTCTGCAGCTCATTTTGTCTTAATATCTCTGTATTGAATTTCGGTACCCTTAGGATGAGCTATGGGTCTTCGACAGGCTGATAATAACTCCAGGTATATATCTTGAAGTACTTTTTGGCTGTTTTGTACTCTGTTTGTACTCTGGGACATGTAAGACAGATAAATGACTTTCAGGTCTACCATACTATGTAACTAATGCTCTGGCAATCTTAGGACTACTGTCGGGGTGGTGATCTTCTCAAGAACATTTAATGGAGAATAAAAAACATTATGGGAACTCGTCCTTTCTTGGGAAAGAACATTCTGTTGATGTGAAACACTGATATGGCTTGTTTCATGTGCTTTCGGCCTTATTAGGCCATCTGGATCATTCATAAGGTCTTCAATCTATATATTCGCCCTCTAAACACTGGATTAAAGCATTTAATCTTCAATAATGGACTTTAAATCTCTTTAAACTGTCACTGATACTCTTTGAAGTGCTTTAAAGTGTCACTAATACTCTTTGCTGCTTCACTTCTGTCTTGTCTATGAATATGCAGGTTTTAATGGCGCTGGAGGGTTTGAAACAGATTTAATAACTCTGATTTGGATAAAAACATGCTTTGAACCCTTTCTTGATGTCTCTCTTGCTATCTCTGGCTCTGAAAAAATGACATTCCGCGCCCTGTATTACCCTGACAGTGACTGTGTAGAAAGAATGGTTTTCACCATCTGTAACCCTACAAAACACAATAAACATGTTAATAAATACCTGCGGGAGGGAGTATGGATGCTTTGGAGGCTCATGGAGGATGGAGAGAAGCGATGAAAATAGTGGTAGCAGTGAAGAAACGGGTGAAAATCATGGCGGAATGGTGAAACTGAGCTGATGGAGGTCTGGTGCGAGGATGGTTCTGGACTGTTGGATTAGATCAGACAGTAGCAATCAACGGTCAGGATTTACCGGTGGAGTTGTTTTAGAAGGTTAGGCAGAAGAAATAACTTTTAGTGTTAAAACATAAAAGTTCAATTTTCGGGCGAATACAAAGGAAAAACGCTAAAATGAAGGAGATCGGGGGGCTTTGGTGGTGGGACCGGGAGGACGGAGGAGGATTGAATGTGGACCATTAGATCATGAAAGAGATCAACGGTGGAGATCTTCCGATGAAGTCCTTTGGAAGGTCCGATGAAAATAGTATGGATGGGAACACGATGAAATGTGAGCCATTGATCTAGATCAAATGGACGGTCGTGATTAGAGTAGGAATATATCAGGGAGGAGTGGTTTTTAGAAGAAAACTACTGGTTTCATGTAGCTTTGGAGTGGTATTGAAAATTTCCAAAAAAAAACACGATATGCCTTGCCGCCTAACACATGTCCCTTCTAAAATCACTTTTATCGCGTAATTTCAAAATGTTAATGCTCGGATGAAAAATTTACGTGATATGCGTTCCCAACCGTTGGATGGAAGGGCGGAAGATCTGACAGTGCAGGTTTTGCACAATAAAAGGTAATATGTGTGGGTGGAAAGGTGGGAAAGGTCAACGACATTTTAAATGCTAACCGTTAGATCTACGGATCGGACGGTGGATATTTAAAAGAGAAAGCGGAGGGCAAAGGGGCAAGTGAATGAGTGGGGAGAAGGAGAGCCATTGGATCCATAGGAATGGATGGCGGATATCTGATCGCATCAGAGAAAGGCAAGGGGCCAAAACTCTGTGGTTCTTTGATTTTGCAATTTGCGATTTAGCGCGGACTGTCAGATCACAGAGGAGATCAATGGTCAAGATTAGCTTGGAGGGGGAATGACGGAGGGCACATGGGCGGAGCGCAATTGAATCTGAGCCGTTGGTTCTTGTGGATTCAATGTTCTAGATTAAATCGGTGGAGCAATGCTTTTAGGCTCAGGGGCAGTGAGCAAAGAGATCTGGACCGTTGGTTCTTGTGGATTCAACGGTCCAGATTAGATCGGGGATCGCAAATCGGAGGATACAATTGGATGGTGCTTAAGACTTTTGCGATTGGCGATCATGCGAGGGCCATCGGATTAGCGGGGTAAGATCGACGGTCAATATTCAACCAGAGGGGTAATGGAAAGATGTTATGGGTGTGATGCGATATCAGCGTTGACCGTTAGATCTGTAAATATCGACGGTGGAGATTGCAGTGGAGGTCGACAGAACAAAAGTTCATCGCATTGGAAGATTTGAAATAACAAAGGAAAAGGTGATAAAGGAAAGCTCTGATTGCGATTGTGTGACAGGCTTAGCGCTTGGTCCTGGGCATGGGTCATATGCGGAAAAGGGGCTAAGGGCTAAGCCGAAAGGAGCTTAACGCCTTAGTTAAAAGAAGGGGTTTTTAAGCCAAAATCAGTGTTTTTCAAGGAATTTATTGGCTTTCGGTAAAGGGGAAAAGGGTGTTTTAAACCTGTAAAAGGTATTTTTAGTGGCTTAAAAGGATTTTGGAGGATTTTTAGAGGGGTATGGAGGTTCTAAAGAGGAAAAGGAGGCTTAATGAAAATGAAGGGAAATGAGTGCAAATGGGAAATTACAGAGGCCTTTTGAAGCATTCTTTTTCACAAAACAGCAGGGTTCTTCAATGGAAACAACAATGGAGATCTCTTCAAAGGAAAAATACACATAGAGGCTTCAAGAATGATAGATTTTCAAAGAAAATGTCTCTCTTGAAGACTCAGAAACATTTTTAGCCACCTGTTTGCTATGTCAAAAATTTATAGGTGGCTAACACTTTGATATTTTGTATTGCTTGTGATTACAGGTTCTTCTCAGCATTGAAGAATTGGTTCGGAGCGAAAGGAAAAGGGCTACATCGAACGTTTCGATTGAAAGGTAGGAGCATAACCTCCTCATTTCAAGGTTGTAATAATATTAGATATAAATAATCTAGAGAAAGAGATATTCAATGGATCTTTATTTCTAGTTACTTGTTGGAGTACTAGGGATATCACTCTTGTCTGAAAGAGGGATTAATCTAAGAAATAGAAGGTCTACAAGACCTCTGAGACAAAGTCATGGTCGAAATTGAGCCAACTCAAGGAAATTACGGTTGGGTCGAGAAATTCTCTTATGATAGTCGTAAAGATCCTTGTATAATGCATTGGTTAAGGTAGCATGAAGATCCCCTAGTCGATCCATGGCAGAGATTAAATTTAATCTCGATGCGGTGTAGGTGGGAAAGCCTTAAACTTATAACAAAAATTCGACAAAGCCTTGCACCACTCTAAACCCTAATCGTGGAGACTCTTCATTGGCGTGGTCTAATTTTTCCTTTAATGCAACTAGATGAGGAAGTGATGACGTGGCTCAGAGGTACAAACTTAGAATATTACTCAGAGGATCATGTGGTACAACTATGGGATTGACTGGGATGAGCTGGCTGACATGCCAGCCCGAAATTTCTACGATTGGTTAGAGGTGGACCCTCTTGATAGGTCGGAAATGGGCTGACGTGGTGAGCGGAGGTTGTTTCATTAAGTGGGGCCTAACATATATATATATATATATAAGCATGTAGTGTAATAGCTCTAGATGTGAGGCCCCTATGACGAGTTAGGAATTCAAGTAGATTTCAGAGGAAAAAGATAAATACATATGAGGGGTTGGGTGATGTTACACATCTGTTGTTACAATGTTTACTTCTCAATCCCTTGTTACCTACATTTTTTCTTCTCAATTTTTTTCTTGATCCCCCAACTGCTGGTGTAGTGTTGAATGGAAGAAACACCATTTTGGCTACCCATTTTCAAGCTTTGACAAGCAAAATTAAATGGCTTTCTGCCCCCTCAATTCTTACAACATTTTTTGTTACAACATTCATTGTAATGGTCATTGTTTCAATAGTTTCAATAGTAGCAGTTGTTATAGCATCAAACTTTATAGCAATTTTAGCATTTTCAATAGTAATGGGTGTTACAACATCAGTTGCTACAAGATATTCAGCATATTTAATATTCACATGTTTTGGAATTTATTCTTACAACATTTGTTGTTATTGTTAAGTCCCTATATTAATAGTGTAGCCCCTTATTTTGTTAGTGTAGCCCCCCTTATTGTTATTGTTGTACCCCTGTAACCCCCATATTGTTATTATTGTTCCCTTAAATTATTATTGTTAAGTCGGCTAGGATTACATTGTGGCCCCACTAGGATTATATTGTGGCCCCATGGACTCCTATATATAGAAGGAGGTTTTGGTCATTTGTATCATCCAAGAATTGTTCATTCATGTAATGTATTGGAGGTTTCCCCCTCGAAGTGGCCTATTTCTATGTCATTGATATCTCTTTTCTTCTCTTTTTGGAGCTGGTTTCACAACATTTGGTATCAGAGGTTTGAGATTCTAGGGTTTCGCTGCTCCAAATAGGTCAGCGTGGAATTTTCGCTATAAATTTTTTTCTATGAAGTTTCAGAAGATGAAATTTTTAGGGTGCGAAGACAGAATCCTGAGGAACATCGTCACAAAATTTCAGAGCTTGGTTCAAAAAAATTTCGGAGATACGATCTGTGGAAGTTAGGTCCTTTTGCAGGCTCCTCAATTTAATATAAACAGGTCATCGTAGAATTTGTGCTATATCGTTTTTTCTACGAAGGTTCAAAATCTGAAATTTTTAGGGAGAGAAGCTGAAATCCTAAGGAAACTTATCAAAAATTTGTAGAGCTTGGTTCGTAATATTTTCGGAGATATGATCTGTGGAAGGTAGTGCTTTTTCAGACTCCTGAATTTCATCTCAAAGAGGTGATTGTGGGAAAAGCTTCATAACTCTCTCTCTGAGCATCGGATTGGAGTGCCGTAAAAAGTGGCCACAAGCACACGGACTGCGTTTTTTTAGCTATCAATTTTAGAGCTAAAATACGAAACAGTGACACGTGGAAAGTCATACAAGTTCGATCTACTGAAATAGTCCATAATCAGGTCATTGTGGGAGATTGGACATAACTTTGCCTTGAAGAATCCAAATCAGATCAGACCTGTGGCATTTGAAAGAAGCTTCAGAGGCTACTACAGGGCTGAATTTTGGATATTGAGGATCTGCAATTATAGAGATAATTCGGTTTCAATATCGAGATCCTCAAAATCAAGAAAAAAGTGTGTATTTGGTTTTTAAAATTGCATAACGTTTGTTTGAAAAAGAATTTTGAAGTGATTCCAATGGCATATTTTAGAATTTTTATCATATTGGGTTCTATAATGCCTCCAAAAAATAATTCCATACCCATTAAGCCCTCAAAAATCTATACTATGATGCATGAAGAGGAAGAATTGCAGTATGAGATATCAAAATTAAAGTACCAAGTGCAACAAATTTTGATATTACGAAGAGCAACTGAAGATGACATAGATGGTTTATAAACTAAAATGAAGGCTAAGTTGGATGGTTTGAAGGATCAAATAATAGCTAATATGGATGATAAATTAGTGGAATATCACATTGAGCATCAACAACAAGTTCTCCAACTCTGAAAGGATAACCTAACTTTGGTGCAGAATCTAATGAAACAACAGGAAGATCAACATCACATCGAAAGAATTTCTGAAGCAGTCACAAAAACAATAACTCAACAAGTACGATCAATTTCAAAGTATCTCAGCAAGTGGAAGAACTTTATTGTAGAAGATTCCACATGGGGTGATGAGAATTTTATACAGAAGCATCAAGAAATAATCAAGCATTGAGGACAACACTTGCTTGAAGAAGAGGGGCCTATTAAGTCCCTATATTAATAGTGTAACCCCTTATTTTGTTAGTATAGCCCCCCTTATTGTTATTGTTGTACCCCTGTAACCCCCATATTTTTATTATTGTGCCCTTAAATTATTATTGTTAGGTCGGCTAGGATTACATTGTGGCCCCACTAGGATTATATTGTGGCCCCATGGACTCATATATATAGAAGAAGGTTTTGGTCATTTGTATCATCCAAAATTGTTCATTCATGTAATGTATTGGAGGTTGCCCCCTCAAAGTGGCTTATTTCTAAGGTGTTGATATCTCTTTTCTTCTCTTTTTGGAGCTGGTTTCACAACATTCATTGTAATGGTCATTGTTTCAATAATTTCAATAGTAGCAGTTGTTATAACATCACCTTTTATAGCAATTTCAGAATTTTCAATAGTAATGGGTGTTACAACATCAGTTGCTACAACATATTCAACATATTTAACATTTCACATGTTTTGGAATTTATCCTCAATTCTTACAACATTTGTTGTTACAACATTCGTTGTAATGGTCATTGTTTCAATAGTTTCAATGGTAGCAGTTGTTATAACACCACCTTTTATAGCAATTTCAGCATTTTCAATAGCAATGCGTGTTACAACATCAGTTGCTACAACATATTCAACATATTTAACATTCACATGTTTTTCAATTTATTCTTACAACATATGTTGTTACAACGTTCATTATCACAACATTATTTGTTACAACATCTTCTTCTCAATCCGTTGTTACCTATGTTTGTTCTTCTCAATTTGTTTTCTTGATCCCCCAAATGTTGGTGTAGTTTTGGGTGGTAGAAATACCTCTTTGGTTGCCCACTTTCAAGCTTTGACAAGTAAGATGAAATGGGTTGTTGCTACAACATCTGTTGTTACAACATTTGTAATGGCATCTGTTGTTACAACATCTACTTCTCCATCCACTATTACCTATGTTTGTTCTTCTCATTTTGTTTTCTTGATCCCCTGAGTGTTGGTGTATTGTTGGATGGCAGAAACACCTCTTTGGATGCCCACTTTCAAGCTTTGACAAGAAATATGAAATGAATTTCTACCCCCCTACTATTAAAACATATGTACATCCATTTTTCCAGCATCTTTTGTTATAGCATCCACTCTAATGGTCATTATTTCAATATTTTAAATAGTAGTAGTTGTTATAGCATCAACTTTTACAGAAGTTTCAGCACTTTTACAACATTTTTAGTGGATTAACATTGACATGTTGTTAAGGAATTTGACATTATAGCATTTATTGTTACACATCAATTGTTACAACATCTGCTTCTCAATCTGTTGTTACCTATGTTTGTGCTTCTCAGTTTTTTTCTTGATCCCCCAAGTGTTGGTCTAGTGTTTTGTGGCAGAAACACCTATTTTATTGCTATTACAAAAGATATGAATGATCATCATCATGTAGACCCAAATAATGTTGGCTTTGATGTTGACATGGAATATGATGTTCATGATAACACAAATACAGACGACAATGAAGCCAATGTTGATACAAAAGATGGTGATGATTGTTATCACTCCAATAATTCTCAAAGGGTTGGGTATATTTTTCGGTGTAAATAATATTAGAGGTAACCAAAAACCTAATTTTAAGCTTTAGGATCTAGCCTTGCTAATGCTTAGAGAGGGCTCTCTCTATATGATTTATCTTTGTTGATTTTAGTTGATTTTAGGCTAGTTATGTAGGATTACTTGGGATTTTTATTTTGGATTTGGTTTGGTGGTGAAATCACTTACTCAGATGGATAGATGTAGGTCTTCTTACCATTGGGCTAATGGATTCCAAGTGTCAAGCAACAAAAGCAGGATCGAGGTTCTAAAGGGAAGTATTCAAAGGGCAACATAGTTGAGTCACTTCAGATCCTTAGGCTGATGGTGAAAATGGTTTCAATAGGGGTAAGAGAGCAATTAAGGGTTATCAAATCCAGATAATGAGTCAAAATATAGAGGTCAATCAAAAATAGGGAGAAATTAAGAATTACCTAATCTGGATATCAATGGAAAACATGTAAATGATAAACAGTTCAAGACAGAGTGTAATTAAACATATTTGAAATAACATTCCTGATATATCATTTAGAGTTAGAAAAGCATACAAGTATTTGTGAAAACTTCAAAAAGAAACAATTGAACAAGTAGAAAGTGATTCACTGTAGTGGCCCAACACATGAATCCTATAACATAATCTATTTATTGCTTTAATCTAGTCTGCTGACTTGAAATTGGTATAATCATCCTCAGGCTCTAGAATAGTACAACTATAGAAATGTTCAGTAATTCATCCACACTCAATACATCGAAATGAGAATTATTTATATAAAAACTCTTATAAAATATCCTAAAACAAACATAGGAATTATTCATGGAAAATAAATATCTTCTTGCAAGAAGATAGATACAACTATCTAACTAATGCAAGTTATCCCTACTTTTATTGATTAGCTGTTTAATTATTGATATTTTGCTGTTTATTTGTCTTTGATTGTTGCTCAACGAAGGCTGCAGTTAGGTAGTGAAGTGTCCTCTACGCTGGTAGCTTTATCTATGTTTTGACTTTCACTCTAACCTTTCAACTAATACACTTTAAACTTTGCTTTGTAATCTCTCATTTGACTTTAAACTACATCTTTCATCTGATACTCTTTAACATGTTTGATACTCTTTGACTGTCCCTTTTTACTGTAAACTGTAAATGTTCTTTTAACCTTTTGACTACTTTGTTTTATTGTTGTTCTTTTCACAGTAAATCAGTTATTTTTTCCCAAAATTCCGCTTCCAATAATTTTATCTTCATCACCCTTCTGAATATTTCATCTGCTTCAATATAATTTGAGAATGTAGGCTTGTTAACAAATACATGTTCTACCTCATGTTGCAAGTAAAAAGGGTTCTCAAAGTTTTTGTAGAGAACTTTCCCTGTTGGAATTCCTTGTGAAGAAGGAATATTAGCTTGATCCTTGGCAACTTCTCTCATTTTCTTATTATAATCATCCTGCTTCATTAATTTGTCATGAATAACCAGAGGATTGGGAAGGCCTTTCTTCCTTAGGACATCAAACTTCATCATGAACCTTGTGATGGCAACCTCCATGTTCTGGCATTTTTCTTCTAGATGTATCATTAAATTCATTTTTGAAATCACCTTCCTAACTTCTAGGATTGTTTCTTTTCTATCACTGATTCCAATCTCTTCAAAACTTGCCTATTCTTGGAATTAAGAAATTTTCTGATCTCGTTTGCCTCTTTAGGCTTCTTACCAAGTTCTTCTTTTATATTCTAGATAGCTTCACCTGCTGCTTTGACTAAATATTTTTGTTCATAGATAACCTATATGGATGGCCAAATATCATTGACAGATTCAATGATATTGGCCCATAACTACTGCTTGGCTTGTGCCATTGGTTCTTTCAGTGTTAGATCTTTATCTAACTTCTTCAATTGCTCATTCAACCTATTTGATTTTTGTTCTTAATTCTTGTGCATTATCTTAGCAAGTTTCCTTTCATCTTCTAGACTTTTTAGTTGTTCTTTAAGTCTGTTAATTTCATTTGTCTGAATAGACATGTCCTGCATTGCTTTAACTAACTTACTTGCTTCATCTGTAGGCTGTACTGTTGTAGTTGATGACTCTGTTGCTGAAGTTTTTGCTGAGGTGACAGGAAGTACTGTATCCATTGGGACTATAGGGGCCAATGATTTTGCTAATGTAGAAGGCACAACTATTATGACTATAGGAATTACAGTAACATGGACTTCTTTTTCTCTTGCCTTTTTATCCTAGACCAACTTGTCCATTTTATTCTCCATTTATTTGATTTGGGCAGTCAATTGAAGTATGAGATTCATCATCTCATATTTCTGATTTGCATCCTGTAACACTTCCTTTTCTTGAGGATGTTCAGTCAGAGGCAGCTTAAGTTGCTTCTTTAATGCAGTAATGTCTACATTTTTCTTCTTTATCAGTTCATTTGCAACTTTTACATTATTAGGATCATATCCTACTTCAATAACCAAAACTTCCAGTGATTTGATTCTATTATCCTTAGCCTGTAAGGATGCCTTTTCTAACTTGAGCTGATCTTTGATGTTCCCAAGAGTGTTTTGCAGCTTTTATACACTCATCACTTTATTTTTCATTGTTGAATAAATCATCTCACCAGCTTGTTTATGAAATTATATTTGATCAATTTGATGAAGATCATCTGCTTGAACTTCATATGATGACCTTTTTTAATCTACTGATTTTTTGGGATGCTTTACTTTAGGTTGGAGGAAGGTCATCTAAATTTTCCTAGTTTAATAGTCAAAAGCAGAAAGCAATCTTCTTTGGTCACTAGGTGAATGTTTCCAATACTGATTGTATGTATCATTCTTTAAGGCTTCATTTCTCATCTTTATCTCTTTGTCTTTGTGAATAATGTCCATCTCCTTCTCTGTTGGTTTCTTGGATGATGACATTTCAACACTGTGTTGCTTCTGAATAAGATGAGTGTTAGAAGTTGAAGGCTGATGTATTTCTTCAATCACTGTAGGAGGTGCATTGTCCTTTGCTGTTGTATTTGTGTCAATCACCTCTATTTTTTCCACTTCTTCATTGACATGATTTAATTTTGGCTTTTTCTTGTACATTAATTTAAATTCGGTTTAAGTTGTAGTATCTGCAGTGTATGATCCTTCTTCTCTGTTTCTTTCAGAGTTTCTATCTTCTTGGGCTGGAGTCTACAAGGTTTGACTATTATCACCTTGCTTCTCTGCCTTTGTCAAGGTGTTATCCAACCATTCAGACTAATTGGAGAATTTCTCAATATCTGGTTTCTTCTCATGTACATAAGGAGTTAGTTTGCATTTAACTCTCAATTTACTTATTACTCCTAGAGGATCATAATACCATAGAAAACTCATGCTGAATTTAAACTTCTGCAAATACTTTTCAGCCTCTGGACCTGCATCTCTGCTGTTACAGATAAAAGGGCCAACTTGATTTTTTATTTTTAAATGTGTCTTCTCCTTTTCCTCCAAGAAATTAATTCCATCTGAATTAAGAATTTGTCTGATATACTCAAGGGAAAATAACCTCATTGGGGGGTATTTGGGTAGTTTATATGGAATAAGATTTGATCCATATACCCTTATCTCGATATGGTTTTGATACAAGTACCAATCCCCTGTTCTATTATACTCTCACAATTTTAGGACATTCTTAATTTCCTCACTGATATGACAGTTGGGAGGATGCGACAGATACGTCAGGATTGGATAGGTGTGGGGCCCAGAATATTTGATGCGATAGGTTATATATTGCATGGGGTGGGGATTTTTTAATAGGTTAGTTTTAATGTATAACCAATGGGGTTAATGTAAGTGGGACATATGTATAGGAAGAGTTATAAGAAACCATAGGTTATAAATAAAACATGGGTTGGGAAATATATATAAGAAATTAATATAATACGGGATAAAGGTTTAATGCGGGAGTTAAATAATTAAAGTTAAATGTTAATATTAGTATGTAAGCAGAATTGTAAAAAGTACAATAAGTTTCTAATGTAAAATTGATATCGGGGATGGATATTTTTCACAGTAGGGCCCGATATAAAATTTAAGCATTTATACTTAGGATATTTGTATTTTGGGGGTTTTATGAGTAAAAAAGGAATTTAATAAGGGATTTTTACTTTTTCCAAGGAAATTATACAATTTTAACTTAGGAAAAAGGGGTTTTGTAAGGAAAAATTAGTGACTTATGGGGAAAAGGGTTAAAATGAAGGGGAAAAGGTATTTTTACAAGGGGAATGATTCTGAAAGGAAGTTAGTAAATGAAATGTCCAATTTTCTGCAATCCAAGCCTTGTGAAAAATACTTTTACCTACCCATTCAACTACCCTAACATTTTTTCTTCATTTACATGGGTGCATTTGAGCTTGCAGACCCTTATTCATTTTTTCTTTTAACAACAAACTATCTAATTCTAACCTTATTACTTCCAAGGGCTTAGATTAAACTGTTGAGCTCCTTATTATTTTCTATCTAACTACTGATTTGCCAATATTAAATTGTTTGGCTAGATATTTATTCTCTGTCTATCAACATGAAATTTAAGTATGAAAGGTCAAGATTAAGCAGTTTGACCTTTATGGATTGTGGCATTTTTGACAAGTTGCACACATTCCTATTTTGCAATAAAAAGTTGAAAGTAGTGGCATTTGAATTTGCATCACTTTCATGATCTATTTTTATCTCTTTTTTATTGTTGGGGTTCATTTTCTATATTCTTTTTTATATTTTTCTTTCAAGTCCTTTGATTTTTCTTTTAGGACTTTTACCCTCTTTACATTTTTTATTTTTCTAATATGGGAAAACAACTTTGCAGAAAGCAAAGTATGTAAATATTACAAGACTAATCAAAATTAATTAAAAATTATGAATCCTATTATTATAGGACCCTAACGGTGGCTCCACATGGGGATGGCATTTCCTGGTGAAATGTCAAGAACTTTGAGATCAGTAGCCTTTGAATTTTGACTATGCTTTTTCCTTGGAACTATTTTGAGCTCTGCATTTTTCATACTTATGATATTTTGTCTTTCAAAGCTTAGGGCCTTCTCTCTGGGCTTCAAATTTGCAAGAGAAACATCCAATTCAATCTAAACTCTGAAATGTTATGTACAATGAGAAAAGTAAACAAAATGAACTACTATTGTTCTAGGGAATAGTAATTCTTCAGCATTCTACTATTGATAGATCCACCTAGCATATCTGATCCATCCAATGCCTTCAAAAAGAATGCATTGTTACCTCTGTAACCATAAATGACATAAGGACCTTTCCATAGGAAATCAAATTTACCATGTTTACCTTTCTCTTCTCTCCTAGAATCCCACTTAAGAACTTTGCCACCTTTGTAAAAATCATCTTCCTTAGTCTTCCTGTCAAATATATTTTTAATCTTATCTTGGACAACTTGAGACTTGACATAGACTTCTTCCCTAGTTTGTTGCAAGTGTATGGTCTGATTTATTCTTCTATGGATATCATTGGTTTCTACCTGTAGTTCTTGGATCATCTTCATCACTAGAACTCCTAAAGAGGATGGAAAAACAACATCCATCACATAAACAAGCTGATAAGGGGATGTACCAATGGACTTATTTGTGGTAAGTCTGTCTACCCATATCACATTAAATAACCTTTTGTTCCAGGTCTTTTTATTGTCTTCTAGTAGTTTCTTGATGATATTAATAATGCTTTTATTGGAGGATTCTATTGGGGTTCCCATTTTTTGGCCAGATTGGCAAGACCAAAAGATGAGACAACATCAGAACCACTTTTGGGCCCTAGGATCTAGCCCTCTTGGACCCGGAGAGGGATCTCTCCATGACATACAAAGAATGATATATCTTTGAAGCTCAAATTGAGGTATTAGGCTAGGTATGAAGCACAAAGGGGGTTTTAAAATGATTTGGTTGAAGGGTTGCTGGGTTGGTTAGGAGATCATAGGCTAAGAAAGTAATGGGAGGGAAGGAACAAAGCAGCAGGAAGTTTCAGCTAAGAGGATAGGCCGAGAAAGTGCCATCCATTGGGCTATGGAGTCATGAAAGGAAATTACATGCAACAACTAGCCAAGGCTTTCAGAGGGAAATTCATCTACACTAAAGGATATTTTAGGCAGATGGTGGAATGGAACATTAAGGAGAGAAAGTGGAAGAAGGAAATCAACCTAGTTTTTGTCTATAGATCAGGTCAGAGGTCATTTAACTCCAGACCTGCTTGGACATACTCAAAGGCAACTCTCAAAGAAGAACAGAGGGGATGCTTATAGATCAGACCAGAGGTCATTTAACTCCAGATCTGCTTTCGCAACTCCAAGGGAAAACAAAGATAGGATTAACAAAGGAATCTTAGAAAGGCCAGCTGGTCACGCAAGGATCCTAATGGACAGGGATAACACTCATCCCCAGTGTTCACAAACCTTCCAGCTTAAACCCAGCAAGAACATCTAAGAACTGATTTAACCAATTCATCAGAGAGTAGGCAATAACATCCACTACACTGGTTAAACCAACTGAAATCAACTCTTAGATAGTACATAAGGCAGAAAAAATTAAAGGTAGGGAGAGCAGGAAACATAGGGCACCTAACAAGGGTGAATCCTATGTTATACTTTTGTTGCCTACCAGAAGAACATGAAACAGTATGAAAATGTAATATACAGAGTTAGAAAAACATCACCAATAGTAATAGACCAGGATCCTGTGAAATGTGCTTGATTAATAGATGCAAAACCAGTCATGTACATTATAACCCAATGGCTGTTACAATCCAGACTTCTCCTCCCAGCCTATTACATACAACTGCTCTGCTACTGCCTCCCAAGACTGTTCTAACAGTCGAATGAATCCCTCTAACAGAAAAATGCCCAACAACTGAACAACAACCTTTTACAATATGTTCTTTAGGATTCTTATAGGAGAAGAGAAAAATAGAAGTAGATGAACATTAAATGACTTTCATTAAGATAGAGTGGAGAAAGAGTTCATGCCCACTCTGCTTAATGGAAATCTGCGTCGCTGTGTGTACTTTGTAGACTGTTTGGTAGCCTCTGTCAGGTCGAGATTGACCTCTGATATGTTCTTCAAGTCCTTATGGCATCTGGAGCTCTGTGCTACCTTTTGGAATAAATGAACTGGCTGAAAGATCTGGAGGGCCGCTCCATACCTCCATAACTGCTGCCTGACTGTCTTAAATGAGCTTCAGTCAGTGTAATTAATCGTTTCAGGGCTTGAGGAGGCATGGAGGTTCCTTGTAGGAGGGTGATCCGTCTGGAGAAAGGTACTGTTGATATTCAACACAGATAAGACTTTGACAGTGTGTTTTTGGTCTTCAAACTATGCCTTTTCCCTTGAACATGGGATTATAATTGTTAACCTTCAATTAACTGGATTGAACCCCTTCAAAAACGTCTCTGCTGCTTCACTGGCGGCTGAATTGGCCTCTCTGTGCTGCCTGCATAATAAAATAACTGTTACGAACCTGGGCAATGGTGGCGGCGGAGGAATGCTTTGGAGGCCCGGAGGAAGCGGTGGTGGAGAAGTGGAATAGTGAAAAGCGGCGGAAGAAATGATACTAGTGTAAAGCCCAAGGTTTAACGTTTGGGCGGACTACAAGGGAAACATGGAAAAACAATGGAGCGGAGCCTTTGGATGTGGGGCCCGGTCATGGCAGAGGGCGATTCATTAAAGTTCAATGAAAATGTGAAGATTTGAATAGAAGCGGAAATACAAAGGAACGCGGTGAAATGCAACGAAAATGTGTTGGGATGACCGTACAAGGTGGGACCGGGCCACGCATCGCAAAATCGAAAATGGAGAAGATGCGACGGCGGAAATCAAAACCAAACAGGAAACTGCACTTTGCGCTCTGCGACGGAGCAGAAACGCGATGGGATGAAGAACGCAATGGAGGGAAATGAGATCAGTGGAAATTGCGATGGGAAAATGTGATGGGGAAATTGCGATGGGAAAATGCGATGGGGAAAATGCGATGGGGAAATTGTGATGGGGAAATGCGATGGGGAAATTGCGATGGGGAAATGCGATGGGGGAAATGCGATGTGGAATTTGCGATGGGCGGATTTGCGATGGCGGAAAGTGCGATGGAGGCAAGTGGGATGGGCGATCGCATCGCAAATATTTGTGATGGATCAATCAAATACATATAATGAAACTGCGATATGTGATAAGTGCAATCTGCGATGAGCACCTTAAGGGGCAGCGCTCAGTTACATGGGGACGGGGCTGGCGAAAAGGGGCTAAGCCTTAGTATAAGTTCGGAAGTGGGTTTGGCCCATTCCAATGTGATTTAAAGGTTAGAAAGGGGAACGATAGAGGGATAAGGGTAAATTAGCCCAAAGGAGGGGTATGGGTAGAATTCAAAGGGGATTTTGGGGGAATTTGAAGGGTAATGAAGGGAAATAGAAGGGGGGACAAGGGGGATAAAAATAGGAGCTAAGAGGGGGTGAAATAAGAGGAGAAAGGGGCCTTTAGGCATTTCTTCACAGTGGAAAGGCTTTATAAGGAAAATCAGTAGAGGGAATATTATCAAAGGGCCAAAGGCACAAAGAGGCTTCAAGGATGATGTGTTTTCAGGGGAAATGCATTCCTTGAAGGCTCAACAACATTTTAGCCCCCTATTTGCTTGTCAAAAATTTATAGGGGGGCTAACATATTCAACAAGACCATTATCTTGAGGGTAATAGGTAGTGGAATGGCCAAGGGTAATGTGGTATTTATTACAGAATTCAATCATTTTCTTAGAATTGAAAGCGACTGCATTATCAGTAATGAGCTTTTGGGGGCATCCAAATCTAAATAGTATATTGTTTTCTAGGAATGAGATTATGACAGTATTAGTGGCTGTCAAAATCCATTTGTGTTGGGCTGAAGAGGGAGGGCGAATTTCACCAATGAAGTCTAAACCCCATTGCTTAAATGGAATTTTTGTGGAGATGGGTTTAAGGGGTAAAGGTAGCAGCTTTTTCTTTCCTTCAAATATTTGGCATTTGTGACAGGAAGTCACATACTTCCTTACATCTGCAAAGAGAGTGGGCTAGTAAAAACCAGCCCTCAAGATTTTATCTCTAGTTGACTTCTAGTAAAGGTGTCCTCCACAGTCACCTGCATGAAACTCTTCAATAACTTTATCAGCTTCATCTTTAAGTAAAAAAATCAATAAATGCCACCATCATCTTTCCAAAACAGTGCATTATCTATGATACAAAATTTCATTGCCTTTAACTTTAAAAATATGGCTTTATTTCTTGAAAATCCAGGAGGAGCTTGTAAATTTAGTAATACAAATATGGTATTTGCATACCATGGTAAATTTGAAAATGCTTCACTGATCTTTGGAGTCGCTATCTCTTCCTAATCATCTAATTGGGCAACAAAATCTATATATAAGGCCATGATTTTGGCTAAAACTTGGCCTTTAATGAGTTTGGTGGGCTTAATTTCCATTTAATATTCCAAAATGGTGGCAATCCACTCGCCTCTCTTACCATCAGGCCCATTCTGAGTCATAATGTCCTTCACTACTGAATTTGGAACATAAGCAATGATGTGTGAATATAAGATGTACACTCTAAAGACTTTGATGACCTTCACTAAAGATATTTCCTGCTTTTCCAGTATGTTATATTTCAGTGTAGCATCTCTTAGTGATTTTTTGAAGAAAGCCATGGGTTGTTCATAGCCCTGATCATTTTTCTGCAGTAAAACTACAGCAATAGTATGTTCTGAAGCAAAAGAAAAAATAATGAAATATTTTTGAAATCATGACTTATTAGGATTGGTGTTTTTGTAAGGGTCTGTTTAATTGATTCAAAGGATTGTTTGGCCTCTACTTTCCATTTAAGTGATAATTCTTTTTTCAACATGCTATTGAGTTCTCTAATTAATTTTGCTAGGTTTGAAATGAATATTCTAAGAAAATTGATTTTACCTAAGAACGCCTGCAATTCCTTAATATTCCTAGGATGTCTTATGTTCAAAATGGCCTCTATTCTAGTTGGGTCTATCCTAATTCCCTCTTTTGTTATGATATGTCCTAATAATTTACCTTCTTCAACTCCAAAGAGAGTCTTTTTGGGATTCAAAGAAATACCAGATTTCCAGCATTTGATAAACAGTTGTCTTAGATGATCTAGATGTTCATTGTCAATTTTTGAAAATATAGTAATATCATCTAGATAAATCACAAGAAAATCATGAATTTATTTAGCAAAATCTATATCCATAGCTCTTTCGAAAGTGGATCCTGCATTCATTAATCCAAAAGGCATTTTCAAATACATGAAAGTACCCCAAGGAGTAGTAAATGTTGTTTTAGGTCGGTATTCTTTTTGAATTAAAATATGGTTGTATCTAGAGAATCCATCAAGCAATGAAATCCTGGATGAACCAACCAACCTCTGTAAAATGTGATCCATTTTGGTAGTTATCTTTTAAGGACACCTAGTTTAAATTCTGGAAATCAACACAAAGTCTGATTTCGCCTGTCTTTTTCCTAGTGGGAACTAAGTTTGAAACCTAATCGGAATATCTAATAGGTGTAATGATCTGAGCTTCATACATCCTCTTAACCTCTTTTTCAATCAAAGGTAAAAGAACAGGATTAATTCTTCTACGCTTCTGTTTGAAAGGTTTTTGATATTATTTTAGGGGTATTTTGTGTTGTATTATGCTAGTGTCATAATATTTTAAGTCTTCATAAATCCATGCAGATACATCCTGAAATTCCTTCAACAGTGCTATGTATTTCAATTTTTCTTCTTGAGGTAATGATTTGGAAATTTTGATGATTTTAGGCTTTTGTTCTGTTCCTATATTGCATTCTTCTATATCTAATCTTAATGGTCCCATCTTTGGTTTTCTTGCAACGTCATTTGAATAAAAGAGATCTTCTAATGGGGCTAATCCCTTAGGTAAAAAGTTATTCTTAAGGTTTAAAATGTCAGAATCCTCATCTGCTAATTATTCTATTTCTACCTTTTCTAAATTATCTATTTCTACTTGAGTAAATTTTGTGGGTTTAGTGAAATCTAAGTTATTTACATCTATCTGATTGTCTATTTTATCATCTACTGTATAATCTGTATCTATGTTACAATTCTGAAATTCTCCCTCAGCATTCATGAAATGATAGATTTTTCATCCTGTGAAAATATCTGCCAATATTTTAGATTATCTGGTATTGTAGGCCTGTGTTTTACCTCTGTTGTATATTGATGATTTGGTTGAAAAGGCAGATTGCATGTACTAGCAAAAGTTGCTAAAATGTTTGCATGTATGTTTTGTTTTCTAGAAATTACAACAAAGTCACATTTAAGCAATTCTTTGATCAGATCTAAAATTGTTTCTCTATATTGGCTTAATCTAGGATTATATACAGAATATTCTCCTCTAATCTATTTTACAATTAAATCAGAGTCTCCCATGATAGAAACTCTTTTTCCTCCTAAATTTCTAACAATCTGTAGTCCTAAAATCATAGCTTCATACTCTAACATGTTTTTTGTACATTTGAAGTTTAATCTAAAGACATGACCTTCATAATGGTTGTTTTCCATGTTTTCAATCCAAACTCCTTCTCTTGCTTCTAATTTGTTCACTGAGCCATCAAAATCTAGGTGCCACATAGATTCATGAAATATGTTCTCACTGTTTGGGTATTTCTTTTCTTGTTTTAATTCCGTGTTTTTCTCTATACCAGAATCAAAATTACATAAAATGAATGAGTCCATATCAGTAGGTGTAGAATAAATAGGATAATTTCAAGGTCTTTCTACACTAATAACCATGTACTTCATTAATGTCTCTCTGTAAAGTTTATTGGGTTGGCCAAATACTGAAATAGTGGCATAAGACATGTCTAGTTGTAGAGATCCCTGCAGTTTTGCTCCCCATGAGCGAGATAACAACATTCCATACTTAGGAGGGATATCAGCTACTACAATATCCATGACTATGCTTTTTCCAAGGTATTTGACTAAAGTAACACATAAATCTTTGATTAAGCCTAGACATTTCACTTTACTGGAATCAAATGAGAAGAGATCTTTATAAGGTCTAGTGATGTATAAATTCAAGGTTTCCATAATTGCTTTTGGCATCAAATTATGTGAGACTCCTGAATCTAGCATAGCATTATGTAGAATCTGATCATGAACAGTCAAGCTAATGTAGAAAGGAGGAACTCCTCCTTCTTGGTGTTTAAATTAACCTCATGACAAAATATTAGTTATGGTTGGTCATCACTCAAATTTACAGAGTCTTCTCCTTCATTCATGTTTAAAGTGTCAGTGATCTATGATTTATATAAATCATGCTTAACCAACTTTGTTAAAGGAATTGGTATCTTCAGTGTGGAAATTTCAATTTGGATGTTAAATGGTGCTTGTGTTTTTCCTGACTGACTTATGTCTTCTTTACTAACTGTAGTTTGAGTGTGTTTCTCTTATTTTTCTATAGTTAGTTTCTCATTTTTTGTTTGTGTTTCCAATGTTTTACTGCTTTTTATCTTATTTTCAGGGAGAGTTTGAGATGTAGTGGAAGTCTTGGCAGGTTTTGAGATTTCAGCAACTGTTTTGGCAATAGTTGTTTTAGGATCAGCTGATTGGTGATCAGCAACAAATGTTTTTGGATCAGAAATTATTGTTTAAACAAAATTTGTTGTCTTAGTAGCAGCAGATTTTTGAGGATTTGTTGATTTTTGAACAACAATATCTGTAATGTCAACAATTTTAGGACTGGGTGTAATTTTGGGACTAGAAATTTTCTGATTAGGACTTGAATTCTTCTGGTTTGAACAAGAGTTTTGTTGGGTTTCCCTAGGGAGGATTTGCAATACTTTGGTTGTAGGAGCCTCTGTTGTTTTCTTTGTTTGAATTTGGGTAGATTTATTAGTAAGGGCTTCTACATTTTTCTTACTCCTAAGGTTATATTGCTTATGAACTTCATTAATGGCAAACTCATAACCTTTCTTGTAATCAAAAGACTCACCATATTCTAATTGTAATTGTTGTAATTCATATAAATCATGTTCTTATTGTGTAAGAAAAATGGTGTTATCATCATTAATACCCATTAGATTGATCTGAGTGTCTTTATCATCTTCATTTTGGTGATAAATTTCAGCATAGTTCTCTTGGAAAGGTGGTCTTATTGTTTGATCAGGTGTTGATTCTCTAGATTTACCGGTGTTTTTATTCTTTCTGAAATTGGGATTTCTTATTTGAGGAAATTGTTGTTGGTTATCCCACTGTGGCTTCCTTTCCATATTGTCTAATATATCCATCATTATTTCTAAGGTTTTGGCTAAGATATCCATTTTAATGTCTGAGGTTGATGTTTCCTCTTTTATTGTAACTCTCCTTTCATTTCTCAATCTAGCTCTCTTGGCTAAAAAATTGGCTTCTACATCATTACTTTGCATTTTCTCTAAGGTTTCTGGGTTTCTCTCCCTTAGTTGGTAAGCCATATCTATATCAAATCCATCAGGGAATTTGATCAGGGAAAAGTCTGGAGGAGGTTTAAGAATGTTAGGGATTGCATTGTAATACTATTATATCTTGTACAACAGTCCTGAACTATTTCATTAGGTGCTCTTTTTATGTTTTAAAATTTAGACAAAATTTGTAATAGATTCTTATTTTTCTCCCATCTATTAAAAAAAATCCTATGGAAAGTAGCTAAATCAACAATACTATCAGCAGGAAAACCTTTAAATCACATCTTTACATCACCAGCTAAAGTTTGAGCAAAAAGTCTCATTTGAAAATCAGCTTCATCTATTTCATGCAGTTCAAAGTAGTCTATCATTTTGTTAACATGTTGTTGGGCAGTGTAATGACTAGTTCCATCAAATTGAAATATTTTGCTTTGGTAATCTTGGGGCATGGCATGTAGAGGGGCTTGTAGGACTAATGGGGCATATCTGGTAGCCATGGCTTGGATTCTAGCTTGGCTAGGAGGTAAGTTTGAAGTGCTAGGTGATGAGGTTGAAGTACTTGCAGATGAGGTTGGGATATTAGAAGATGTAGTTGGTGTTAGTGTCAGTATTTGCATACTTCCACTGGGGATCAAAACACATTTTTCATGTGCATCTTGGGTGTCCCATTCTAAAGAATTTTTAATCATTTCATTAGGTCATGATATAAAATTGTTCCACTGGTGATTGTCCTTGTCAAATGTCTCATTTTCCTTCACAAGTATATTCCTACTGGCCCTCTTCCATGTCTCCAATATGCTGAAAGCAAGTCTCCTCTCATTCCACTTTTAGTCAAAGTCGCTCATTGAGTCAGTTTCTTTCATTTCTCATTAGGTCACTAGGGTTTCATAGGGTCAAATCATTGTATTGTCTCATTTTCAATAAAGGGTAGCAGAAGGTGTGAATGTGACCCAGAATAAACTCATGATTTGCTTCAGTCAGGTTTTCCATGTAAAGTTACATTTCATCTTTATAAGTTTTCATCTCAAAAAATCACATTTTTTGAGATAAAAACAAATTTATTTTATTATTCCAAATTTTATATAATTTTAAGTCATTATATGTAATAAAACCCTAAAACGCTGCTTATTCCTAGCTAAATAAATTTGATGAAGAAATACAAAGGCCATGTCAGTCATCCAAAGCATCAAAAAGTATTTTGAAAGGTTAATGAGAAGAAAGAAGTGTGGGTCCCAGTCATTCATAATCCAAAATTCATTCAAAGTATAAAAGCCCATTTGCCAAAAAGAAATCCTCATTTGTTCATGTGTCAAGGAGAAAAACGTGATTTTTTAGTAGGATGTTTGAATAAGGGAAAAACTGTAAAAATTGGTCGACGTTGTGCATAGGAGTCTGGTACTACACATAGAGCTCTGGCGCTGTGCATAGAGCATTTTCTCCAGTGCAAAGTTACACGGCGCTGCGCATAGGGCCAAAACCCTCCCAAACTTCTCCAAACACGTCAAGGTTGCCTCTTCATCTCCAAAACAAGTGAACCTCTGTAACTCCCTATTTCTCCATTTTATGCTGGTGTGTGAGTTTTATGTTGGGAAAAATTACAAAGAAACCCTAGTTTTTTCTTTGTCACTACCAAAATCGCCATCCCCCTCACAAATTTCCAAAAACCCACTTGTTGCAAATTCATTGTCATTATACCCTACCACATCACCCCATACTTCTAAAAAACACTAAAACTACCCCTACGTCCTCATCCCTAAGTCCCTATACTCTTTTCCATTAAAACCCCAATTTCTAGGAATTTCACTATTTTTTCCTAGATTTCCCCGCTACCTTTGACCTGTAATTAAATTCTCATTTTCATCTCCCTTCATATTTTCACCTCCCATCACTTCACAAGGTTTCTTAACCCTTTTCCTCGTCTCCCTTAATTTTTTTGACCCTATCCCTATCCCCTAAAGCCCTCATGTCATCATTTCCTTCCCTTCTCCCATTCCCTTCACTCCCTTATTCACTCTCCCTTTCTTCCCTCTTCCCTACGGTTTCCAAAGTGCTAAATAAAAAAGCATGGAGAGAGAGGACAAAGATTACAGAGAGGAGGAACATAGTGATGATGATTTTGAGGAAGATGAGATTGTACATCAAAGAAGGCCACACAAGGGAGGCAGAATCATCAGAGTAGAGCCAGCAAACCTTAGAGAGCTAGAGGCTTCACCTTTAGCTATGTCCTGTTTCAGATATGTCAGGTGGTATGAGTTTTTTGAAAAGGTGGAAAGATTTCAGCATCACCCTGAGTTGACTAGAATTTTCATACTGAACCTCCATGGTAATAGGGTAACTCTCACAGGTGTAACTTTTGTTATTTCCACTTCTATTATTGATGATGCTACAGGGATTCCAAATGTAGGGGAGAGATGGTACAAAGCACAGGACCTGGGTGATCACTATTTTGAGCATTACCTCAAGACCAGGTACAAAAATGAAAAAAGAAAGTTTTTCCCCTTCAGTTTCCTCCTCAATAAGTATGCACCGATGATGAAGATTATCATGAGATACTTCACTTATGAGGGCAGATTCTCCAGATTGTACACATATCATATCAGGCTGCTCATGCATTTCACTAGGGTGAGGATGTTGAACATCCCATATTTATTTCTCCGTAACATTGAGAAGATGGCATACCTGGTGGCAAAGAAAGAATATCATCAGTAGATGAACAACCTCTATCATCACTCCCTCATCAAACTCATTGTGCTTCATCATCTCAATCTACTCAACATCTCTTGTGATACCTTCATTTCCAATGACATATTCACAAATCCCAAAATTCCTCCACCAATGCCACAAGAGAGAAGAGAAACATCTATTATCCCTGCAGCTGCAAAAACAAGGAATCATAAAATCAAACCACCCAAGCAGGTCAAAGAATGCAGTATAACATATCAAAGAGGGCTTAGAAAATTGTTTGGAGCAGAGAGGAAAATGCTTTCTCCACATGGTGTGGAAGGGGACTTGCCTACTTCATCAGCACAAAGGAAAATTCTTGCTCCAAATGGTGTGGAAGGGGCTTTTCCTAAGTTTATCAACAAATCAGGTACACCAGGCATTGAAGGGAAAAGAGAAAATCATAGAGGCCATCCATGGATAAACAGATCAAGAACATGAAGATGCCCATGAGGTAGAAATTTATTGAGCTAGTATACCTTGAAGAGTTTTATGATACTACCACATCAAGCATTGCTATCAAAGAAAATGAGGCATAGATCAGAGAGCTACAAAACAATCTTGGGAGGGAAAAAATTATCATCTCTTCCCTAGAGCAAGAGAATAAACAGTTGACAAACAAGCAAAATCTTTTAGAGTTGAAGTTGCTGCAGTAGAGGAGGCAAAACATGATTGATAAAGCAGCAATGGAAGATCTTGAGGAGGCTAAAAACATCAGGAAAAGGCCAAGACAACAGGCCTAAAAAGAGCATTGGAGAAAGAAAGGCAAGAAGCCCAAAGTCTGAGTTTTGACCAGCAGTTGGCAAAGGAGATTGAAGATACCAGAGAAGTGTGGCTTGAGAGAGTCAAAATTCACTTTGAGAAGCTACTAATTAAGGCCAATAGAGACAATTAGATGCTTAGGCACATGGCCCATCACTATCAGACCCAGAACAAAATTTGCAATATCAAGGTCAAACAGATGAAGGATAAACTGAAGGAGATCCGGAAGGGTAAGAAAGAAGGTGACAAACTCAAAATAATTTATGTTTCCTCCTTAGATCAACTTGACATGTGACTGTGGGCCTATCCCATAAAATTTGAACAATTTTGAAAAATTTTGGAATTTTTTGAGTTTTTGGGCAAATTTTGAAAACATAGAAATTTATGCTCTATGTGCAGTGCCTTGGCATTACACACTCTTTTGGGGCATCCAATGGGAAAAAGGAAGACATAAGTGGGTTCATAATGATGATTGAATTCCCCCTGTACTTTTTCTAAGCATTTGGAGAAAAACTGGTGAGTAGAAGGGCCAAAAACACCCAAAACATCATGTTTTTGCCTCTATTTTGGGTTGGCATTGTGCATAGGGGAAGTATTGGGATATTGCACTTTTGAGGGGTTGAAACAGCTCCAAATCAGAAACTACAAGAAGATCAGGAAAGTATAGAAGATAAGATTTCCAATGAGCTATCATGAGCTCAATTTGGATGCCGGTACGTTAGTAAAAAATGACCTACAAGAAGGGATATTTTTCCTCCTTGGCGCTGCGCATAGGACAAACTCTACCTGTTTTGGAGTTTTCTCTATTTTTCACATAATTTTTTACTTTTACTTCACTATTTTTTATTTTCGCTGATGTAATTGATAAATATGAATGTAATTATGATGAGTATTAGTTTAATATAGGTAGATTCATTAGCTTGAGTCCTCTAGAGGTCAAAATAAGTTTCCTCTCTTGTAGAGGAAAGTTGTTGGGTCTTCCTAGTCTTCAAATTCTTGTTCAAAATTTGGTGGAAATTGATCCTCATCTCATGGATTCGACTCCTTGAGGCTAGGATGAGATTTTTTGAGGTCTATATCTTCTTCTTCTTTCTCATTAGTAAGGGTTGGACTCAGTTGGATGCTTGGCCTTTGAAGAGACACACTTTGCATCAGTTTCTGAGCAGGAATATTAATCAAATTTGTAAAAAATTTCATGGGATCCCTATGGTATGGTGTTTAGCTCAGTTTCTCCTTTTTTTTTCATGTGTTGGAATGTTTTTTTATTTCATACATCATTTGATAACTTCTAAGTGAATGTGTTGGAATGTATGCAAGTTAGATAAGCAGAATCCATTCTCATATGCTATGTTTTGGGTAGACATTCACAATCTATAAAATTTCTTCAGTTTATAAAGAAACCATAATTTCACCATGATCTTTCTAGCTCCTCGCCTGTCTTGATCATCCCACCCATTGAAATCCTAAAGTGCTAAATCACTATGCCTACCTTGCCCCATAGAACACCCTGCAAATTTTGACCTAATTTCCCTTGCTTTGACTATTTTTCTCCTTCTGATCAAGCACAACCCTATACAATCAAAACAATAAAAACTATGAGCTACTATATCTAGCCTAATATCTTCTTTACTCAGCCATCTTGGTTGTGATCCTTATGGAGAGAGCCCTCTCCTTGCCTAGTAGGGCTAGCTACTTGGCTAAGTGTGGTTTGTGGTTACCTTGGAATTGCCTTCTTCAGCCTGAGGTTCAATCCGAGTGATAAAATTTTGGCGACTCCACTAGGGAGGAAAAATTAAGATCAGATCCACCCCAGTAAGTTTTCATTGAAATTCTTAAACTTGTGGATAATAAGTTTAGAGTTTATTCAAAGGCTGAATTGAAAGTTGTAAAGAAAAAGTTAGTTTTCAAAATTGGACATATTGGCTTCTCGGAGATACACTAGATCCAATCTAGATCCGAATCCTCCCACCATTATTAGTGATCCTTAGAACATAGGAAGAAAAGTCAAAATTTTTGTGGAGAAATATAGTTTAGCCAGAAATCAATCAAACAAAATTTCCATTCCCAGAGCTAATTCACTCCCTCCAAAGTTAGAAACCTTGCAAGATATTGAGTTTGATATAAATTTTGAACAAAGCTTATACCGAAGAAAATATTTGAGTTCAGTTGACAAAACAATTGTTGATTCCTCCATTTCCTTTCACAATCCCGTTGAAGATTTGTTTTCACATACTGAATTGAGGTCAGAATTAGGGTCACAAATTTTACACATTATTGATGATCTGTAGAACTTTTCTTCACAAATAAATGCTTGGGTAATAAGCAGACCTCAAATCTCAGCTTCTTCTACTATTTCTTTAGATCCTTCATTCTTTCAAAATATCATCACTGCATCTACTATCACCCAAAATATTTCTCATCCCTCACCTTCTTCTTCACATACTGTTCACACTACTCAATCCATGACCAATCCTCCCTTCATTACATTGAACATCCAAATCCCAGTTTTTAATCCTCCACCAAAAATCATGGCTGCAAGATATTCCCCCCTTGTTGTCCCTCAAAATCCGAGTGCTATGCCCCAAGATTACCAAACCAAAATCCATTTGTTTGAAAATATTGAACCTATGATAGCCCAAAATCACGTAGACAAGATGAATTATTTCTTTGATCTTCATGAAATTGATGTTGAGGATGTGAAAATTAGGCTTTTTGTACAAATTTTGGGAGGGGAAGGAAGGAAATGGTTTAGAGCTCTACAAGAAGCCATTATTGATTCTTTAGAAGCCATGTATCGATAGTTTGTAGAAAGATGGGAAGAAAAGAAAAATCCCCTTCAAATTATGTTCGAATATGAGAACATCAAAATAAATTTTGGCGAGAGTGTGCAATATTATTGTGTGATATTTAATACAGTATACAATGTTCTTCCCACACATATCAAAACACCTGAAGGTTTGGCTTTAGTCAAATTTCTGGACAGGTTTGATACTGATATGGCATATTAGCTGCATCAACATGATCCTACAACTTTAGCAGATATGCAAAAGAATGTTGTAAGTGTGGAAGCGAATTTTCTAGCCAAAAGGGCAAGGATGAGATCTCAAAAGAGCATGACTGTGAAGGAAGATACATCTAATTCTGATGCTAATATGGATTCATTAATCCGAGATATGGAAAGAATGGATGATCAGTTGTCTATCTTAGATAGGCCTGAAACGCAGATCTGGAACCCAAATTTCAGAGGGCAACAACAGCCTTAGTTCAGAATAAAGAAAAGAGAGAAGAAAGCATCCAACCAACCAGTACAACAACAACAAATTCGGACCCCTTTGCAGCATAATTATGTTCAAGGAGTGGAAGAGGAATAATATGAAGATCTGGTTATCGAAACAAATCATTTATTTACAGCAGATGGTCCGCCCATATTTATGACGGAAGATGAAGAGTTTACTAAAAATTTGGATATTCCAAAAGATGAGGACTACATCTTGGAAAATGATGATTTGGAAACTGAATCCAGTGATTATCAGTGTGGGTATATGAATGCTTCAAGTGCACAGTAGAAACAATATTATTTAAGGATCAGAGATTTACATGTCAGTCCTATTCAGAAAAGAAAATAGGTCCAGCCAAAAAATGATCTTCCAAACAATCAGAGAAAGGGTAAAGAGCATGCGGATCAGAATCATAGAAAAATCAACCAACCACCAACAAGCTTAGCTACTAAAGAGAAAGACACTCAGAAAAAGGAGAATGTAACAAAGGGTAAAAATGGTAGAAGAGATATCATCATCAAAGAGTTAGATAAAGTCACAAATTTTAATTTAGAAAGTGAAATAGCTACATTGAAAGTGTCCATTCCTTTGACATAATTAGTAAATAATAGTCACTATAAACACCAGGTGTCTAAAATTTTGCTAATTGATCCTTTGTTCGATATGGTTAACATTTAAAATGACCACCCTGAGCTCATTTTCAGTCCAACTATAGATGGTCGGTTAGAAGAGAGTGAAGTTCCCCCATTTTATTTAAGCCTTAGACTACATGAGTATATACTTCATAATGTTATGCTTGATTCCGGGGCTTCTCACAATTTAATGCCAAAGGCTATTATGGAAAATATGGGCATGGATATTACCCAACCATATCATGATTTGTATTCTTTTGATTCTGGTAGAGTTTGTTGCATTGGTCTCATTAAATATTTAATGGTTTCCTTAGACAAAATCCTAGCCAAGAATGTCTTAATGGATGTGGTGGTGGCTAATATACCACCTTGATTCGGCATGCTAATGTATAGATCATGGGGAGCTAAACTCAAAGGTACTTTAAAACTTGACTTCTCTTATGCCTATTCCTATTTTCGGGCAATTGAGGAAATTGTACCTGGAAAAGAAGATGAAGTACATGATAACTAGTAAGGAGAAGCCCATAAATCATCCAATACAAGTTGTACATACAGATCTAGAGTCCTTTATTTTGTATAATGATGGTAGTTTGAATGATGTAAATAGTCAGCTAGTAGAGGTAATGTACTAGAAGTTTCAGAGTGTTTTAGAGTAGTTCTTGATAAAGAAAAAAGAGTGGTGACTTGTTCTTAATAGCCCTTAGAAGAACAAAAATTTAGTGCAAAATAGAAAAATGAGGTGATCGACAAAAGTAAATCAGAACCAATAGTTAAGTTTCAGGATCTAGAAGACGAAGATGGCCTATGGAGCATGGATTTCGATGGTGCTTTGGGTAAGGAAGGTGTAGGTATTGGAATTTGGATCCAAAGTCATGTTTGTAAGCCAAATAGAGTTCCAAGTAATGTTAGGGAATGCTCTTATAAATTGGCTTTTGATTGTTCTAACAACGAAGCAGAGTATGAAGCATTGATCACAGGTCTCAAAATTTTGAAGAATTATGTTTATGGTGATTATGAGCTTGTCATAAAGCAGGTGAAAGGAGAATATCAAGCAAAGCATCTGCGAATGAGAGCTTATAGGAATGTAGTCTTGGATATCTTGAAAATGTTTCCTCGATATACATTGACAGTAGTACCAATAAGTCAAAATATCATTGTAGATTTGCTTGCTATGGTAGCAAGTAAGTCAAAATATTCATATATAGTGTATGTTCTTCAGCACTTATGTCCTCCTCCTAGAATGTCAAAACGTAAGGGTATGTCTTTGAAATTAAAATCTTCTAAATTCTGTGTTCTATGTAGTGTCATTTATTGGAAAGATCTAGGAGGTGTCCTTTTAAATTGTATGGTTGAAGATGAAATTAAGTAGGTAATGGATGAATTCCATAAGGAATATTGTGGAGGTCATTTATTTTGGAAAACAACAGTTAATAAAGTGTTGAGAGTAGGTTATTATTGGCTGACTCTATTTTTCAGATTTGTTCAAAACAGTCACAAGCTGCCATGAATGTTGGAAATACTGATAAGCCCAATATGGTTAAGTTGTCTAAGACATTATCTTCCGAAGCAAAACATAGTTACATCAAATTTTTATCTAAATTTCCTGATATTTTCGCATGGGTTTGTGCATATTTGAAGGTATATGACAAAAATATTATTCAACAAACTATTCCCATCAAGCCGGATCAAAACCCTTTCAGACAGAAGTTAAGAAGGATAAATCCAAAATTGTTGCCATCCATCGAGAAGAGGTAAATTGATTGTATAAATCTAGTATCATTGTTCCAATTAAATTTTTTTATTGGGTTTCAAATTTGGTTCTAGTAAGGAAAAATATCGGAGAGATAAGATTGTGCATTGATTTCTGAAATTTAAATAAAGTGTCTTTAAAAGATAATTACCCTTTTCCTAAGATGTACCATATTCTGCAAAGGGTAGTTGGAGAATCATGGATGTCGCTGCTTGATGGTTACTTAGGTTATAATCATATTTTGGTACATGAAAAAGACCAGGATAAAACTTCTTTCACAACACCGTGGAGGACCTTTCAGTACGTCAAAATGCCGTTTGGACTCAAGAATCTCGGGGCTAATTTTTAGCAGGCGATGGATATAGCTTTTGATAATGAGAATGATGTTTTCTTAGTGGCGTATTTAGATGATTTGACAGTGTTTTATGGTTCTGATGATGAGCATTTGCACCATTTGAGAATTGTTTTTCAGAAATGCAGGGAGTTCAGAATTTCTTTGAATCCGAAAAAGAGTCTTTTTTCCATGGAGGAAGGCAAACTCCTCGGCCAGATAATTTCCAAAGATGGCATTTGCATTGATCCTTCTATAGTGGAAGCAATTCAGCAAATAGATTTTCCACGCAATAAAAAGGAGATACAAGCTTTCAATGGTAAGATGAATTTCTTACACAGATTTATTCCTAATTTGGCCAAGCATTTGTGTGAATTGACTAATATGGTTAAGAAGGACAACAGTGTAAAATGGACTAATGATGCTATAGAGTATTTCAATTTGGTAAATCTTGCTTTAACTACAACCCCTATTTTGGTTTGTGCCGATTATACTAGTTATTTTATAATATTTTCATTTGCATTTGAGCACACCTTGGCTGCAGTTTTTATGCAAAAGAAGGATCAGGTTGAGCAGCCCATTTCTTTTTTCAGTCGAGCCATTAGAGATGATGCTCTTCACTATAATATTATTGAGAAGCAATACTTGGCTTTAATCAAAGCCTTGAAGGATTTCCGGGTCTATATTCTACATTCACACACTATAGATTATGTTCCAAATGCAGCTGTTAAAGAATTTCTCATCCAGACTGATCCGGGAGGAAGAAGAGGTAAGTGGATAGCAGCAATGATAGAGTATGATCTCGATATAAATCCCCCCAAGTTTATCAAGGGACAGGGGTTAGCCAAGCTCATGGCTGAAATGAACTTACATGCTCTAGACATAAACCTCATCTCAGCAATGTCAGATAATGAAGAAGATGGTGCTCTAATACAGGTATCATAAATGTTTCTCAATTCACCGTGGTATTCATATATAGTGTATGTTCTTCAGCACTTATGTCGTCCTCTTAGAATGTCAAAACGTAAGGGTATGTCTTTGAAATTAAAATCTGCTAAATTCTGCGTTCTATGTAGTGTCATTTAATAGAAAGATCTAGGAGGTGTCCTTTTAAATTGTATGGTTGAAGATGAAGTTAAGCAGGTAATGGATGAATTCCATAAGGAAGATTGTGGAGGTAATTTATTTTGGAAAACAACAGCTAATAAAGTGTTGAGAGTAGGTTATTATTGGCTAACTATATTTTTAGATTTGTTCAAAATAGTCACAAGCTGCCATGAATGTTGGAAATACTGAGAGGGGGGGGGGGTGAATCAGTATTCCTTTCAGTTAGAGCATTATTTAATCTTCAATTGTTATCAGCATTTGTACAATGATAGCAGAAAACAAGAGGAACACAAATGCACACAGTTTTTAAGGTGGAAACCCACTCTGGGACAAAAACCACCTAATGCTTTTCTAATAGTTCTTTAATATTCAACTCCAATTGAAAATAAAGCTCCAACTTCCTAGAATCTAGAAAAATTTCTACCCTCAATGTCTGAACTCTAACCTTGGGATTTTTCCAATGTCAGGCGAACGTTGCCTGGCAAACTTCCAGCTCACTACTTCACCCTCTTGACCTATAGAAGAATAAAACAGAATGGACTCTAGTACCAAGGAAAATGGTCCACTATGACAATGTAGAATGATGTAGAAGAAGAATATAAGACCAACACAACATGACCTTCCTAATGACCGTCCTAGACCTCCCAACACGACCTCTTCAACCCTTGGAAGATAGACACTAGTACAATTTTTACAATAATGTATTTACAATGATACCTTTACAATGATTGTATGCAGTGCTGCCCACGTGAAGACTTCATAGGATGAACTTCTTGCTACTGTTATGCACCTTGGTTGATTCTATTTTCATGCTACCCTCTGCTGCACCTTGCTTTGATTTTCTGCCGTAGAAATTCTGCTCCTTTGCAACCCTTGACAACACATGATCTAGCTTTTTCTTTCCTTCTAGGAGTTTGATATTGAATTTGGTGTATCTCTGTTATTTCAGATCCTCAATATCTAAATTTTGGTCCTGTAGTAGTCCTCTAAGTCGTGCCATTTTCAGGTGTGGCTTAAATTTGGATTTAACCAAAGTTATGCAATCTCCGTGCCTAAATATGGCCTTGCTGGAGAAACGCACGCCATCGGCATGCCACGTGTCACTGTTTCTTCATTTGGATCTGAAATTGATAGATCACAAACTAAATACTATGCACTATCTGCCAAATTTTATGAAATTTCAATCCGATACTCAGAGAGAGAGTTATGACGATTTTACCAAGGTCACTTCCTTGAGATGAATTTCAGGAACTTGCAAAAACCCTAACTTCCACAGATCATATCTCCAAAAATATTGTGCATCTTGATCTAAAATTTTTACAGAAGCTTCCTCAGGATTTCAAATTCACCTCATAAAAATTTCAACTTTTGAACCTTCGTAGAAAAAAATTTAGAGTGAAAATTCCACTATGACCTGTTTCTGATGGCGAAATCCTTTTGCATAAGGAGGAAATGAGGATCACAATTTATATAAATGCTTAGGTTGAGAGGGGCTTCAACAAGTGAACGTGGGAGGGATTTAGGAGCTTAAAAAATATTAATTATGACTTTTCAATGACCCATGCCCCAACCCCATGGGGTTTTAGCCCAGTAACTGGTGGTACAAACTTCAAACATGAATATCTCTCAAACCGTGAAGAATTACATGGTGTGCCATATATCAATGGAAACATCTCGACAAGTAGAAACCATAAAAAGCATTATTGACCCAGAGTATATTAATTTGGTAGATCAAAATTCCCATTAAATATTGGGTTAGCCCCTGGTGCTACTTGGGTTGACATCAATGACAACCACTGATCAACAATCTCCCCCTTTGGCATTGATGGCAACACAAGTACTCCCCCTGCGATCATGACACCTCTTCCTACAAAATTCTCTCCTTGACATCAATGGCAAGGGTAACTCCTCACAGAAATTTATGCATCTGCTGAGCTCTTGCTTCCTCCCCGACACACAGCACGTCACTGTGAGACCTATAATCTACTTCCACTCCCCTTTGTAATACCGAAAAGGAATTTCTAATGAGAACTTGGGAGAATCCCAACTTCATTAAAGATATTCCAATCTTTGGTGAATATTAGCCCTGTGATTCTTTTAGTGCGCGGAATCTTGCTACTTACATCCAGCGCATAACATATTAGGTCGGGAGAGTTCTTCCTTAGAGACACTAATCATGAATCACCCAGCTGCCCAGTCATCCTTAGATGAGTCGTCTATGCTCAATTTGCAACCTGTTACCATTGGAGTAAGGATGGGTTTGTAATCTTCCATTTTAAATTTCTTGAGAATTTCTTTGATGTACTTGGGTTGACATATAAATATTCCTTTCTCTTGCTGAGATATTTGAAGCCCTAAGAAGTATGTCAGCTCACCAAGTAAAGACATCTCGAAATCAATTTGCAACTTTGTAGAAAACTTATTACTTAGTCGATCATCATTGCTACCAATTATTATATCATCCTCTTTAGCTATTAGACATGATTTAGTTGCTTCATCTAGAAAATATATGTCGTTTGGAGCTCGACTTGCTGTAGCCACAATTTCACCATACACGCCTTTCCTGATTTCACATTTCATGGAGTTGAATAGTATTGTGTGTCCTTGATCACACATTTGTCCAACACTGAGCAGATTGTGATTCATGTTTTCAACTAATAGAGCATTCTTGGCTAAAGCATCTTTACTTCCGAGAGTGAAAATACCTGATCCTATAACATTTGAAGATCCATCATTTCCAAAGGACACGTTTCCATCCTTCTTCTCTTTCAGAGATACAAATTTATTTCTATCTCCAGTCATATGCGTTGAGCAACCACTATCAACATACCACACATATTTGTTCTTTTGAGCCTTGAAATCGAGAGCACAATTATCATTCTTCTTCTTCTTCCATGTTCGTTCATTTTGTGGCTTCAAAGATTCTTCTGGAGGATTTTCAAGTCGTAGGTCAACTGACTGTGTGTCAAATTTTAGTACACACCATTCAATATTGTTCTTAAATGTTCAAATCTATTGATGTTTCGTTGAGCCTGGGAGGTTCATATTTGACAGATCTCCTGGAATTGTATTCATTTCTAGGGTACGTGTGACATTCTACAGCTTTATGACCAAATTTTCCACATGAATAACAATAGCCATAAAAAATATGTTGGTACCTGGATGGAAATTTTCGTCGAGGAATTGTCTTCCAAGGCTATTCTTGCGAATCTTGTCCAATGAAGTCTACATGCATGTCAGATCTCATAGGTTCATTGTATTTTGTTGTAGAAGGTCTAGCTTCTTCTTCTTTGCAATCGATGCAAGTTTTTTCGTTGTAATATCGTTGATTGTTGATGAGTTCTTCCAATGCCATTGAGCTATTGGCATAATTTTGGATAGTTTTTCCTTTCTTCACTTCCTCGCACAGTGAAACTACTTCGGCTTCTAATTCTTCTCTTTCTTGGTTGCTTTCTTCCAACTTCTTTTGAAGTGACTCTTCAATGCATTTGTGTTCTTCAACTTCAATTTTGAGACCTTGAACTTGTTCTTCAAGAGTTTTGGAACAGATCTTCTTCACCTTGAGATCTTTTATAAGCTTGATTGCTTCCTGATTGCTTATGATCATGGAATTGTACATGGTCCATTCTTCTTCTTCGTTGTTTGATACCTCTTGCTTATTGTGCTTGGGTTTATTGTGCTTGGCCATAAACAATACTCTCTCATTGGCTTCTTCTTCACTATCATTGTCTTCATCGGATGATGAGCTATCTTCTCTAGAGAGAAAGTTCCTTTTGGATCCTTGCTTGTTGAATTTCTTAAAGCCTTTCTTTCCTTTTGAGTTGCCATTACTTCTGTTTGGACATTTTGCTGCAAAATGCCCAACCTCATTACAACTGAAACATATCAATGGAAGTTTACCTTTGAATTGTCCATTACCAATTTTTATTTTTCTCGTGAAGTAAGCATATTCTTCATCTGAAAGACCTTCTTCATCATCTCCCTTTTCTTCACACTTGCAGGTGAATGTCTTTTCAATTGAAGGTTTTTTATCCTTATTGGTTTTTTTAGATGCAACGAACGCATTTTCTAGATGCGAAGTACCCTCTTCTTCATCAAGTCTCATTTCATATGCTATGAGAACTCCATGTAATTCCTCTTTCCTGAGTTTCTCCAGATTTGCACTGTATTCTAAGACCGATACCTTTGGGTTGAATCTCCTTGGTAACGTTCTAAGAATATTTCGTATAATAGTCTTCTCGTCAACTGGCTCTCCCAATCCTTCCAGAGTATTGGTTATTTCATCAACGTATTGGAAGTATGCAGCAATGTTGCAATCTTCTTTCATTCTAAGTTGCTCAAATTTTTCTCTATAGATTTGAAGCTTTGCTTCTTTGACATTTGAGTCACCTGCATATATATTCTCAAGCTTGTCCCATACGTTTTTGGCAACTTTACAACCCAACACCTTATGATAAGCAGATTCAATAAATCCACTGATAATAATATTCTTTGCTTTTGTATCATTTACCAAATTTTTCATACCTTGTTCATATGTAGTTGATGTAAATCCATTTTGAACAGTGTCCCATACTTTGTAACCTTGCGCCAAGAGATAGACCTCCATTCTTCCTTTCCAGAGTGCATAATTATTTTCAATGAATATAGGTACACCATTCTTGGTATGCTCCATGACCTCCTTTTGGCAGTTAAACTGTTATTGAGGGAACCAAGCTCTAAAACCAATTGTTGGAAATATTGAGAGGGGGGGGGGGGGGTGAATCAATATTCCTTTCAATTAGAGCATTAGTTAATATTCAATTATTATTAGCGTTTGTACAATGATAATAGAAAACAAGAGGAACACAAATGCACACAGTTTTTAAGGTGGAAACCCACTTCGGGACAGAAACCACCTAATGCTTTTCTAATAATTCTTTAATATTCAACTCCAATTGAAAATAAAGCTCCAACAATGAATGCCAAGTTTTTCAAGGAAAAAGGAAACTGCTTCCTCTTCCGCTGAAACCTATTGTAGTAAATGCCCCTTTTCAACAATGGGGACTCGATTTTATTGGGGAAATTCATCCTACATCATCAGCACTTCATAGGTGGATTCTGACAGCCACTTACTACTTCACCAAGTAAATCGAGGCTATTCCCACAAGGAAAGCTATGGACATGGTAATTATTCAGTTTTTAGAGTCCAATATCTTGTCTCGTTTTGGTTGTCCTGACAAGATTATTACAGATAATGTAGCAGCATTCAAGTCAAAGAAAATGATTGAGTTTTGTAACAAGTATAACATCAAGTTGGACCATTCTACCACATACTATCCGTAGGGAAATGGATTAGTTGAGTCTAATAAATCCTTGGTTAATATCATTAAGAAAATGTTGGAGGAGAATAAGAATAATTGGCATAGGAAGCTTACCAATGCTTTGTGGGAAGACCAAGTGAGAAACAAGAAGTCTATAGGTATGTCACCCTTTGAATTGGTTTATGGTACAGATACAGTGTTTCCTACATCACTTGTAGTCTTGGTTATGAGATTATTGCAGGAATCAGGTAGTGAGGAAGATAACATTCAGCATCGAATCAATCAAATGATTCAACTTCAACAAACAAGAGAGGATTTTTCTTAGATTTCTTTTAAACTTCAAGAGAAAATCAAGAAGATTTATGATTGCAAAACCAAGGTAGATAAGTTTCAACTGGAAGATGTAGTGTTGTGATGGGATGCAAGAAATGAAGAGAAAGGAAAACACAGGAAATTTGAAAATATTTGGAAAGGACCCTCAAGATCTTAGCTTATTGAGGAAAAAATGCCTATTTGTTGAAAGAGATGAATGGACAAGAATGTTGAGGAGGACCAGTCAACAGTAGGCTCTTGAAACATTACTATTTCTAATGCAACTTCTGAAAGAATGTTCCACTTTCATTGTAAATACCAGTTTGTATTTTCTGCAAGGTTTGGAGCAGAAAATCATTTAGGCTTGGGGCCCAAAGTGAAGGCTATAAAGCTTGTTGATTTTTTGTTATTTTCAGAGTTTTTAAGTCAATTTTGAGTTATTTTCAAAGTCATTTTTTGAGTCATTTCTTAGTACTTTGGTTTGTTTTTGAGTCAATTTTAATATTCTACAGTCTATAAATTGTTTGACTGTATTGGCCCAAAGGTTAGGCACTTGGTCTATGGTGTTCTTGACACCTCCAAGGAGCTTCCATCCCTAATAAGGCCAATGTTAGTGTCAGTATTTGCATACTTCCACCAGGGATCTAAACACATTTTGCATATGCATCTTAGGTGTCCCATTCTAAAGAATTTTCAATCATTTCATTAGGTCATGATATAAAATTGTTCCACTGGTGGTTGTCCTTGTCAAATGTCCCATTTTCCTTCACAAGTATATGCCTGCTGACCCTCTTCCATGTCTTCATCATGCTGAAAACAAGTCTCCTCTCATTCCACTTTTAGTCAAAGTCACTCATTGAGTTAGTTTCTTTCATTTATCATTAGGTCACTAGGGTTTCATAGGGTCAAATCACTGCATTGTCTCATTTTCAATAAAGGGCAACAGAAGGTGTGAAGGTGACCCAAAATAAACTCATGATTTGCTTCAGTCAGGTTTTCCATGTAAAGTTACATTTCATCTTTATAAGTTTTCATCTCAAAAATTACATTTTTTGAGATAAAAACAGAGTTATTTTATTATTCCTAATTTTATGTAATTTGAAGTCATTATATGTAATAAAACCCTAAAAAGCTGCTTATTCCTAGCTAAAGACATTTGATGAAGAAATACAAAGGCCATGTCAGTCATCCAAAACATCAAAAAGTATTTTGAAAGGTTAATGAGAAGAAAGAAGTGTGGGTCCCAGTCATTCATAATCCAAAAGTCATTCAAAGTATAAAACCCCATTTTCCAAAAATAAATCCTCATTTGTTTATGTTTCAAGGAGAAAAACGTGATTTTGGAGTAGGAGGTTTGAACAAGGGAAAAACTGCAAAAATTGGTCAGTGCTGCGCATAGGAGTCTGGCGCTATGCATAGAGCTCTAGTGCTGCGCATAGAGAATTTTCTCGAGTGAAAAGTTACATGGCATTGTGCATAGAAAGAGGGCGCTTCTCACCTGGGTAAGGCACTGCGCATAGGGCCAAAACCCTCCCAAACTTCTCTAAACACCTTAAGGTTGCCTCTTCATTTCCGAAACAAGTAAGTGAACCCTTGTAACTCCCTCTTTCTCCATTTTATGCTTGTGTGTGAGTTTTATGTTGGAAATAATTACAAAGAAACCCTAGTTTTTCTTTGTCACTCCCAAAATCCCCATCCCCCTCACAAATTTCCCAAAATCCCCTTGTCGCAAATTCATTCTCCCTAAACCCTACCACATCACCCCATACTTCTAAAAAGCACTAAAACTATCCCTACATCCTCATCCCTAAGTCCCTATACTCTTTTCTATTAAACCCCCAATTTCTAGGAATTTCACTATTTTTCCCTAGATTTTCCCCCTACCTTTGACCTGTAATTAAATTCTCATTTTCATCTCCCTTAATATTTTCACCTCCCATCACCTCACAAGGTTTCTTAACCCTTTTCCCCATCTCCCTTAATTTTTTTGACCCTATCCCTAGCCCCTAGAGCCCTGATTTCATCATTTCCTTCCCTTCTCCCATTCCCTTCACTCCCTTGTTCACTCTCCCTTTCTTCCCTCTTCCCGAGGGTTTCCAAAGTGCCAACGAAACAAGCATGGAGAGAGAGGACAAAGATTATAGAGAGGAGGAACACAATGATGATGATTTTGAGGAAGATGAGATTGTACAATAGATAAGGCCACACAAGGGAGGCAGAATCATCAGAGTAGAGCCATCAAACCTTAGAGAGCTAGAGGCTTCACCTTTAGCTGTGTCCTGTTTTAGATATGTCAAGTGCTATGATTTTTTTCAAAAGGTGGAAAGAGTTCAACATCACCTTGAGTTGACTAGGCTTTTCATACTGAACCTCCATGATAACAGCTTAACTCTCGCAAGTGTAACTTTTTCCGTTTCCACTTCTATTATTGCTGATGTTACAGGGATTCCAAATGTAGGGGAGAGATGGTACAAAGCATAGGACCTGGGTGATCACTATTTTGAGCCTTACCTGAAGACCAGGTACAAGAATGAAAAAAACAAAGTTTTTCCCCTTCAGTTTCCTCCTCGGCAAGTATGCACCGATGATGAAGATTATCATGAGATACTTCACTTGTGAGGGCAGATTATCTAGATTGTACACATATCATATTAGGTTTCACATGCATTTCAGTAGGGTGAGGATGCTGAACATCCCATATTTATTTCTCTGAAACATTGAGAAGATGTTATACTTGGTGGCAAAGAAAGAATATCATCAACAGATGAACAACCTCTATCATCACTCCCACATCAAACTCATTGTGCTTCATCATTTCAATCTACTCAACTTCTCTTGGGATACCTTCATTTCCAATGACATATTCACAAATCCCCAAATTCCTCCACCAATGCCACAAGAGAGAAGAGACACATCTACTAGCTCTGCAACTTCAAAAATAAGGAAGCATAAAGTCAAACCACCCAGGTAGGTCAAGTAATGCAGTGTAACATATCAAAGAGGGCTTAGAAAATTGTTTGTAGCAGAGAGGAAAAATATTTCTCCACATGGTGTGGAAGGGGCCTTGCCTTCTTCATCAGCACAGAGGAAAATTCTTGCTCCATATGGTGTGGAGGGGGCTTTTCCTTCTTCATCAACAAAGAAGGTACACCAAGCATTGAAGGGAGAAAATCATAGAGGTCAGCCATGGAGGAACAGATCAAGAACATGAAGATGCCCATGAGGTAGAGGCTGATTTTGAGCTAATACACCTTGAAGAGTTTGATGATACTACCACATAAAGCATTTCTATGAAAGAAAAGGAGGCATAGATTAGAGATCTGCAAACCAATCTTCGGAGGGAAAAATTTATCATCTCTTCCCTAGAGCAAGAGAACAAACATTTGACAGACAAGCAAACTCTATTAGATATGAAGTTGCTACAGGAGAGGAGGCAAAACATGATTGATCAAGTAGTCGTGGAATATCTTGGGGAGGCTAAAAACATTAGGAAAATTCCAAAGACAAGAGGCCTCAAAAGATCATTGGAGAAAGAAAGGCAAGAAACCCAAAGTCTGAGTTTTGACCAGTAGTTGGCAAAGGAGATTGAAGATAACAGAGAAGTGTGGCTCGAGAGAGTCAAGATTCACTTGGAGAAGCAGATAATGAAGGCCAATGGAGAAAATTAGATGCTCAGGCACATGGCCCATCACTATCAGACCCAGAACAAAATTTGCAATATCAAGGTCAAACAGATGAAGGATAAAATGAAGGAGATCCGGAAGGGTAAGAAAGGAGGTGACAAACTCCAAATAATTGCCGATTCCTCCTTAGCTCAACTTGACATGTGATTGTGGGCCTATCCAACAAAATTTGAATAATTTTGAAAAATTTTGGAAATTTTTGAGTTTTTGGGCAAATTTTGAAAAACACAGAAATTTATGCTCTATGCGCACTCTTTTGGGGCATCCAATGGATAAATGGAAGACATCAGTGGGTTAATAATGATGAGGACATGCCCCCTGTACGTTTTCTAATCATTTGGAGCAAAATTGGTTAGTAAAAAGGGCCAAAAACAACCAAAAAAACATGTTTCTACCTCTTTTCAGGTTGGCGCTGTGCATAGAGGTAGTCTTGGGAGATTGCACTTTTGAGGGGTCAAAACAACTCCAAATAAGAAACTATAAGAATATCTGGAAAGTAGATAGGATACGATTTCCAATGAGCTATCATGAGGTCAATGTGTAATCTAGGAAGTCAGTCCAAGATGACCTACAAGAAGCGCTATTTTTTCCTCTTTGGTGCTGCGCATAGGACAAATTCTGCCTGTTTTGGAGTTTTCTTTGTTTTTCACGTAATTTTTGAGTTTTACTTCACTAGTTGGGATTTTCACTGATGTAATTGATAAATATGAATTTAATTATGATGAGTATTAGCTTACTATAGGTAGATTCATTATCTTGATTCCTCTAGAGGTCAAGTGAATCAGTTTCCTCTCTTTTAGAGGCAAGTTGTTGGGTCTTCCTAGTCTTCATATTCTTGTTCAACATTTGGTGGAAACTGATCCTCATCTCATGGATTCAACTCCTTGAGGCTAGGGTGAGTTGTTTTAAGGTCTATATCTTCTTCTTCTTTCTCATTAGTAAGGGTTGGACTCAGTTGGATGCTTGGCCTTTGAAGAGACACACTTTGTATCAGTTTCTGAGCAGGAATATTAATCAAATTTGCAGCTATTTTTATGGGATCCCTATGGTATGGTTTTTAGCTCAGTTTCTCCTTTTGTTTTCATGTGTTGGAATTTTTTTATATTTCATACATCATTTCATAACTTCTAAGTGAATGTATGCAAGTTAGATAAGCATAATCCATTCTCATATGCTATGTTTTGGGTAGACATTCACAATCTATAAAACTTCTTCAGTTTAGAAAGAAACCATAATTTCACCATGCTCTTTCTAGCTCCTCGCCTGTCTTGATCATCCCACCCATTGAAATCCTAAAGTACTAAATCACTATGCCTGCCTTGCCCCATAGAACACCCTGCAAATTTTGACCTGATTTCCCTTGCCCTGACTGTTTTGATCATTCTGATCTAGCACAATCCTATACAATCAAAACAATCAAAACCCTAAGCTACTATACCTAGCCTAATATCTTCTTTACTCAGCCATCTTGGTTGTGATCCTTATAGAGAGATCCCTCTCCTTGCCTTGTTAGACTAGCTACCTGGCTAAGCGTGTGTTGGACCACTGATTTATATTATTATTATTACTTCTTAACATCCATTTCATCTATTTATAATGTTCTTTTATCACATTATTTATCATAATTTATTATATAATTCCATTTCATAATTATTTATGCTCTTTTGGATAAATAATACTTGTTCTCATTTATTTTAATAAATTAATGATTATTATTCATGATTTTTCCAATGATGGTTTATTAATGAATTAGTTATAACATAACTCACTATTTCAGCCTCCAAGATCTCTTCCAGATTGTAGATTTGATCTTCAGCTAATAATTAAATTTTCCAACTCAGATATTCACTAGAATAACAAGAGACGGTTTTGTGTTGAACGTTTCGGGCAAATGGAGAAGAATCCTGAAAATCTGAAACATGGATTTTGTGTAGAACGGACCAGATTAGTTTTCCGGCGAGCAGGTTTCCAAAATTCAGTCTTGATTGAGAGAAACGCAGGGTTCTTCGAAGGATAGATTTGCAGATTTTATGTTGTGGCCATCTTCCAAAATTGCCCCAATTGTAATTGCCAGATTCGACTTGTGCCAGCTGAATCATGATGGAAAGATATTTCATATCTCATCTTTCTTATTAAGGTTTTATAATCAGTCTATTTCCCTTTGTTGTTTGTATATTTAAAGGGAGACAAATCAGAGAGAGAGGGGGTATAGAACACATAGGAGAGATGGCATAGACGGCTAAGCAAGAAGAGACAGATTTGTAATAGAAGCATGTTCAATTAATTGAATGCACAAAATTTTTCTATTTCTTCTGTAATTCGTGAGTTTACCACAACCTTGATAAGAGATTTGGGCCCACTCTTCTGATCAGGAGCTGTGTTTTCCCTTTTTCTTGCAGTGTTGCATTTTACTGTGATTTCTTTACTGTTGTTACAATTTATTCTTAATTGCTGTGAATGCCCTTTAATTTCTACAGTTTATTTAATTGTTGTTACAGTGGTCTGTGTGTTGTGGAATTAAACCTATGATCTAGAGTAGGTCATGTACTTGTATGTGCATATACTTTTCCGTTAGTCTTGAAATAACTAACGCCCTCGGGTTGATAATTTATGTGGAGAAAGGTTTGAATTCTGTTCATATCCGAACACCAACATTTTGGTGCCGTTGCTGGGGAAGGCTAACATGTGCAACAACAAGATTTGTAATAGATATAAGGGTCAATCTCTTGTCTTGAGGAGGGGATTTATTTCCCTTCTTCAAGTCCTGAGCATAAGTTCTTTGTGTTTTTCTTTTCTGATTTTTTTTTTTTTTGGTAGAATTGACCTCTCGTCTTGGGGAACGCATTTATTACCCTGCTCCAAGTCTTGAGCATAACATGTTGTTTTTGTTTATTCTTTGTTCTGTTTTTTTTTATTAAAATTAATCCCTCATCTTGGGGAGGGTATCTTGTAACCCTGCCCTAAGTCCTGGGCGTAGTTTCCAGTTTTCCACTCTTATTTCTTTTTCTTTGGGCCAACTTCTCGTCTTGAGGAGGGTATGTGGTTACTCTACTTCAGGTCTTGAATTTTGATTTTTCTTGTTCATTTTATTGTCTATTTGAATCTATTCTCTCATCCCAGGGAGGAATCTATCTGTCCTGCTCCGAGTCCTGAGCGATTTTTGTTACTTTGATGAACCATCTTCACAATTTCTATGAAGAGAGATATAAACAAAAAGGCAGAGGATGAGGTCAAGAAAGAAAGCATCAACAAAATCTGGAGCTCAGTTAAGGAACCTCACGATGTTACAAATATGAGAAATGAAGACTATATTGAAGGTTGGTTTCACTCTGTTGTTTGCTTGCAACATCGCTCCACACTTCAGCAACTCTTGGCACCGTCCTTAACAGGGAAGTTGGTCTCTCATACCCGTGTATTTATTAACATACATCTCTCAATTATGGGCGTGTGCATACTTGAAGCCTTATTTCAAAAATGGCTTCATTGGAGGTACTCTTATACATAATTATATTTTATTTTTCAAAGTAGTGTAGTGTAGTGTGGAATATAGAATGAATAAAGACATAAATAAATAAATTTCTTTATATGTAAAAATAGTAGTTTTTGTTGCAATACATTGTGAAAATTAACATTGGTGATCAATATTCAAATTCATTTATGTATGTAGATGAATTATATTGAAAATAAAATTTCTACAAACACTCATATTCATTTTGATCACCTTCTTGGAAAAATTCATTAGTTATCATATCTTATGGCTTGTGGGCTTGATGAAAATTCTAGAAAAATAGTCAGGACAGTCATGTTTTGAGGGACCAAATGGGCATATTTTTAAGACTTATTTCTATCCTACATAGCCCTTCATGTCTACTTTCTAGCTCAATTTGAATCACTTGATTTCAAGTTGAAACGAAAAAGTTATGACCAAAACAATGACAGGATGTCTAGTAGGCAGCTAAGGAACAAAGTTCGGAAAATCCATTTTTGGAGGCTTAAATGACTATATTTTGGAAACCTGTTTCTATGGTATATTCCCCTATGAATCTAGTTTATAATGCACTTTGAATCACTTTATTTTGATATCGTATGAGGAAGTTATGACCAAAATACGGACTGCTTATCATAAATCAACACTTTTGAAACTCTATTTTCCCGGTTGTTCACTATCAGATTTGACCCACCAATTATTCTTACCTTCAAAACCTGTTTCTATTGAAGATATATAAATTAATCTACTTTAATCTCCAAGTTGAATAAGTTCAATCCGTCATCAAATGAAAAATTTATGCTCGAAATATCAAATGTTTGTCTAAGATGGAAAATCGAAAATGACTCTGTTATGCAAGTTGTTCTAAGCAAAATTAACATACAATTACATGGAATTTTTAAAACATGTTTCTATTGGAGACATCTCTTTGAATTAAATTTCATTTGGCTTTGGAATCACTCAAATTGGATGAAAAAAAAAAGAAGTTATCATTGAAACATTGTTGGTTAGTATGGTTGGCCACCACTCTCCCGCAGGTAATAAATTAATTTTACTTTGTTATATTTTTTTATGGATTTGTTTTATAGAGTAACTACTTGTTTTTTTTTTTATACATATTTGTTGGATTAGGAGAGCCCGATCACCTCTCTTCTTCCATGATTTCATGTTTTATTGCAGGTAGACACTTGTTTGTTTGCAGGTCTGAGGAGAATAAATGAGGTCAATTTATGAACAAGTAATTCTTGAAGGCAATGATAATGAAATAAAAACATTTTCAAAGACATTTCCTCACACAAATAAAACAATATGAATACTTTTCACCAATTAATGGATTTATAACATGAGAAATCAGAATTGATTTCTATTTGAATATCCAAGTCATTTAAAAAAAAAAACATTTTTCCATTTATTCACCATTCACAAACAACATTGCTGCAACAAAAATCATAACCATTGTAACTTAAATTTTTTTATTTATTTATTTGTTTTCAATAAAGAGTCATTTATTTTCTGATTTTTCTTATGTTTTTATTCTTCAGGTATTGTTTACTTCAAGTCACATTTTCTTTGTTTTGTTCTCAAAATAAAAGGAGCGAGTTCTTAAGTTTCGTGATGCTGTTACTCTGGATACTACTACTCATGATGCTGTTACTCCTTGGATGCTGTTACTTGTGATGTTGTTACTCCTTGGATGTTGCTACTCTGTAATGCTATTACTCCTTGGTTATTGTTACTCTAGATGCTGCTACTCAGAATGTTGTTACTCCGAATGCTGCTACTCAGGATGCTGTTACTCCTCGGATGTTTCTACTTTGCGATATTGTTACTTTGGATGCTGTTACTCGCACTGCTGTTACTCTGGATGTTGTTACTCACACTGTTGTTACTCCGAATGTTGTTACTCATACTGTTGTTACTCTGGATGCTATTACTCGCACTGATGTTACTCTGGATGCTGTTACTCATACTACTGTTACTCCGAACGCTGTTACTCTCACTGTTGTTACTCTGAATGCGAGATGCTGCTACTCGCACTGTTGTTACTCCGGATGTTGTTACTCACATTGTTGTTACTCTGGATGCTGTTACTTGCATTGTTGTTACTCGTACTGTTGTTACTCTGGATGTTGTTACTCACACTGTTGTTACTCCAGATGCTGTTACTCGCACTGCTCTTACTTCGGATGTTGTTACTGGCACTCTTGTTACTCTGGATGTTGTTACTCGCACTGCTGTTACTCCGAATGTTGTTACTCCATCGGTGCTATGAATCTGTCACTACTATTACTCCACCTATGCTATGAATCCATCACTGCTGTTACTCTATCAGTGCTGTGAATCCATCACTGTTGTTACTCCACCAGTGTTGTGAATCTGTCACTGTTGTTAATATGTTCGTAATGTGAATCTGTCACTGTTGTTACTCCACCAGTGTATTCACCGTCACTGCGATTACTCCGTCAGTGTTGTGAATCCGTCACTGTTGTTACTCTGTCAGTGCTATGAATCTGTCACTGCTGTTACTCTAAAAAAAAAATCTAAGTATTGGATGCTGTAACTCCTCCTAAAATTTTCTAAGTGTCCGGTGTTGTTACTCCTCTGATGCTATTACTCCTCCAGTGATGTTAATCCATGGTGATATTTTTCTAAGTACTTGGTGCTGTTACTCCTCCAGTGTTTTCACTCTGCCAAGGTAAGTTGCCAGGTACGTCCTCGATCGACTCCATGGATTTATTTGGTATTTTAATTATGATATGATCAACTATGACTAATGGCAGAAATACTTTACTTGGGGAGCAGTCTCATATTTAAAGGATGATTATTATGGTAAGTCTTGTCAAGAATGATTCACTCTTAATTCCTCATTATTTTGTAAAGTGACTAATCCTCCTTCATGCCACCTTCCTAACATCGTTCTTTTTCCCCTTTCCCTGTTAATACCTAAGTCATGGTTATTGTTACCTCAGTCACAACTATTATTGTTGGCCAATTTTCACATTGAATTCAACATATGTAGGTCTTTCTGATTTGTTTTTCTCTTTGGTGAATGAGAAATAATTTTAATGGTCTAGGCCCTGTTTGACATAATGATTGGGTAGTCAATTTATCTTTGTTTATCTATAAACATAATCTATTTCTAAGGAATAATTATGCAAATATGATTTCATCATGCCAGCTGTCAACTTTCCTAATTGGTCAAGTCCCTGATCTTGTAAAATTTATGATGATGACCACATAATTGTATTTAAATCTTTCATAATTATCTAATGAACTATTCCTCAACCCCAATCTCAACAATGAAAAATATATTTATTAGCAGTAATTTTAAGGTTATTATTTTTTGAGAAGCAAAACTATCAAAGTTGAAAATAGTTACTGCACAATTTTTTACGCCATCCCTAGCTCTTAAGGAGCTGATCTGCCACCCCATCTATTAAGTAATCTATTATTGATTAACAAAAACTATAGTTGAATTTTAAACATAAATGGTCAACTGGAGGATAGGAGGTCTCATCACGAGCCGACCTACCATGATCATAGGTCCTAATAAAGTGACATTACCACTACTGGTCACCAAGCCACAGTAATGGACTTTGGTCATAAAAACTGAAGGACAAGAGGTCTCATCACGAGCCAACTTTTTCACTTTTGTTAGCTCCCATGAATGGCATTGTTATTAATTGGTTACCATGCCACAACAATGATATTCAGTTGACATTTAAGTAAATTGAAAGGCTTTTTGCAACTATGTACTTATTTCTAATAGATGGGACACTGGCATCTCAATGGATTAAAAAGGCATCCCTGTCGAGGCTATGGACGCCTGCTGGCAGCAGTGGCTATGCCTATGGTATAGAAGTTAATTTAATACTATAATCTACTTGGTTACCTTGTTTTCTCAAAGCTAATTTCTGATAAAGCTGACTGTTGCATATACAAAGTTTTCCAAAACTCATGGTTCATGGGGTAGTATTTAATTAGTTCTTAGATGATGGTGGTTATGGTTTATATCTATTATTGAGTTATAAATATTTACTTTACATGTCAGGGATGAAACTTTCAGGATATTTGATATTTGAAATTTTGTATCATCTAATCTATAATTTCTTTATTCTATAAGTATCATACATTTAACCAAAGATAGTTGCTTGCCCAATCAATCACCATTTATTCATATCTAAACAACACCACTAAGAGCCCTGATTCTAATTTTGAATCCCATGTAATTGGACAGACCATGAGAAGCAAAGACTGAGATAACTAATTCTCATAATTTCTATGCTCATGACAACCAAAGCTTATGGGTATATGGAATGCATATTTTCCCTTCTTATCCATTATTATCCCATGTCATTCACAATATGATTATGTCACTTTTATATGTAATGAAGTAATTGAGGTGATGAATTACTGATTAAGGATACTCATGAGATTTTTTATAGATGACAGGGAAACTAATCAGTTTGGTGGAAGGAAACCCTGCTACACTTTCTGATTACTTTTTCAGTGTGCATGGCTTCGACCTTCTGCATCACTTTCAGCATCAACTCGGCCTACATCAGCTTCAAAAAAAATGTCAATCCATACATGCCATTCCACATTTTTATGGAGGTAAAACTTGAGGTAAAATAGCATAAGGTTTTGATTTATTAAAATTTTAGGAGAATGTCATGAAAAACCATTGAGTATTATTCACTCATATTTTTCAACCATTATTTCCCTTTCTCTACCACTTCTCATTTTTTAGAGAAAAAATCTTTCAGTTTGGGGGAGTGTTACTTTCATTATCATGAACATGTCATTAATATTCTTTATCATCCATCGATCTCATTACTCATTCTCAAAATCTCCCTTATTCCATGTTGTTATACACCAAACAAAGATTTCAGCCATGATTGTACAAACCACCCCAATTTGTTTTCTAGTGTACCATGAGGGCATGCTAATTCTCTAGTTTGGGGGAAGGGTTGCTATGCATGATGAATGATTTATCATTTCTTCCTCATTTAAGGTATACAATCCTAAAATTGATTTTTGTATATCCTTAAAACTATCAATGCAATTCTTCTGATTCTTGGACAACAAAGATATATCATTAAACCCAAAAAAAAATTCAAGATAAATCAATTTGTTAATTCCAAAAAATCATGCATTATTAACTAAAACCATTTTGTCGATACATTGAAATTTTTTCATTTCATTGATTTGATTTTCGGATTGGAGAAGCTTTGATATAGTACAAATTTGCTTCCAAAATTTCAGCAAAATCTGGTTTGTAATGAAGTTTGTTGCAACTTCATATACATATGGTTAAAATTATGCATGAAAATTATTTTAAGGAAGCATTTGAGGAAGAAGCCTTCTCTTCCACTAGTATCATGCGCTGGGGTGAGCATTTTGATTATTGTATTACAACTTGGTTAATACAGAGGCATTGGGTTACATGAGGACATGCAACATGTTCAGTTTGGGGGAGATTTTGGGCCACTGATTTTTATTATTATTATCGCTTCTTAACATCCATTTCATCTATTTCTAATGTTCTTTTATCACATTATTTATCATAATTTATTATATAATTCCATTTCATAATTAATTATGTTCTTTTGGATAAATAATACTTGTTCTCCTTTATTTTAATAAAGTAATGATTATTATGCATGATTTTGCCAATGATGGTTTATTAATGAATTCGTTATAACATAACTCACTATTTTAGCCTTCAAGATCTCTTCCAGATTGTAGATTTGATCTTCAACTGATAATTAAATATTTCAACTCAGAAATTCGTTGGAATAACAAGACACAGTTTTGCGTTGAAATTTTCGCGAAAATGGAGAGGAATCCTGAAAATCTGAAACATGGGTTTTATGCAGAATGTACCAAATTAGTTTTGATGAGCATTTTTCCAAAATTCAGTCTTGATTGAGAGAAACACAGGGTTCTTCGAAGGACATATTTGCAGATTTTCTGTTGTGGCCGTTTTCCAAAATTGCCCCAATTGTAATTGCTAGATTTAACTTGTGCTAGCTGAATCATGATGGAAAGATCTTTCATATCTCATCTTTCTTATTGAGGTTTTGTAATCATTCTATTTCCCTTTGTTGTTTTTATATTTAAAGGGAGACAAATCAGAGAGAGAGGGGGGATAGAACGCATATGAGAGAAGACATAGAGGGTTAAGCAAGAACAAACAGATTTGTAACAGAAGCATGTTCTATTAATTGAATGCATAGCATCTTGATTTTTCTTCTGTAATTCATGAGTTTACCGCAACACTGATCAGAGAGTTGGGCCCACTCTTCTGATTAGGTGTTGCATTTTCCCTTTTTCTTGCAGTGTTGCGTTTTACTGTGATTTCTTTACTGCTGTTACAATTTATTCTTAATTGTTGTGAATGCCCTTTAATTTCTGCAGTTTATTTAATTGTTGTTACATTGGTCTATGTGTTGTGGAATTAAACCTGTGATCTACAGCAGGTCATGTACTTGTATCTTCATATACTTTGTTGTTAGTCTTGAAATAACTAACGCCCTCGGGTTGATAATTTATGTGGAGAAAGGTTTGAGTTATGTTCATATCCGGACACCAACAGTGTGGTTTGTGGTTACCTTGGAATTTCCTTCTTCATCCTGAGGTTAAATCCAAGTGATAATAGTTGGAATGCTAGAAGAGGTGCTTGGAAATGAGAATGAAGTACTAGAAAAAGTAGTAGAAATACTAGGGGATGAACTTAAGGTGTTGGAAGATGGAAATAAAATTCTAGGTTGAAGTGGAAGCTTGTGAAAAAATGAATCTGTGGAATGAAGTGTGGTGGAAGTAATATATGAGGTGGTAGTAAACAAGGATGAACCTACAAATTCTAAATGAATGGTAGATAAATGACTGGTAGAAGGCTTAGGGGTATAGGCAGATAAAGAAGTCAATTCAACTGAATGTTGAAAATAAGTTTCAACAATTTCATTAATCAAAGTTGCAGTTAAAGCATCAAGTTTATCATATAATTCTAGGGATTTTTCATCTGAATCTAGTGAAAAAGTTTCCTTCTTACTTTCAATAAATGAAATTAAATCAGGATCTATTATACTATTATGTATGTCACTTTCTGATTTAGTTCTAAAAAAATATTTCTCAAAATCTAAATCAAATTCAATGTCTTGTAAACTTGATAATTTATTGGGAAGAGAATTTGCTTTGATCAATGAAGTTTTATTTCCTAAACTTTCTACTTTTTTGTTTTTCTTTAAAATATGTCAGGATTATCTACTATTACAGCAGAATCTGGATTAGGATTATAACTGGTATAGTAGATTCTTCTGGAAGCCACAATTTCAGTTCTTTATGAAACATTTACTCAACAACCCTTTAAAACAATCTTAAGGTGAAAAGATAAGTGAAAATATTTCCTTTTAAGATTAATTTTAAACACTGAGGACTGGTTAGTTCCCTACTATGGTCACTAGAATATTATCACTCCAATAATTCTCAAAGGGTTGTGTATATTTTTTGGTTTAAAGAATATTAGAGGTAACCAAAAACCTACTTTTAAGCTTTAGGATCTAGCCTTCCTAATGCTCAGAGAGGGCTCTCTCTATATGCTTTATCTTTGTTGATTTTAGTTGATTTTAGGCTCGTTATGTAGGATTACTTGGGACTTTGATTTTGGATTTTGTTTGGTGGTGAAATCACTTACTTAGATGGATAGATGTAGGTCTTCTTACCATTGGGAAAATGCGGTCAAAGTGTCAAGCAACAGAAGCAGGATCAATGTTCTAAAGGGAAGTATTCAAAAGGCAAGATAGTTGAGTCACTTCAAATCCTTAGGCTGATGGTGAAAATGGTTCAATAGGGGTAAGAAAGAAATTAAGGGTTCTCAAATCTAGATAATGAGTGAAAAGACAGATGTCAATTGAAACTAGGGAGCAATTAAGAATTCCCTAATCTGGATATTAGTGAAAAACATGTAAATGATAAACAATTCAAGACAGAGTGTAATTAACATTCCTGATATATCATTTAGATTTAGAAAAACATACAAGTATTTGTGAAAAATTCAGAAAGAAACAATTGAACAAGTAGAAAGTACTTCATTATAGTGGTCCAACACATGAATCCTATAATATAATCTCTTTATTGATTTAATCCAGTCTGCTGACTTGAAATTGGTACAATCACCCTCAGGTTCCAGAATAGCACAACTATAGAAATGTTCAGTCATTCATCCACACTCAATACTTTGAAATGAGAAGCATTTATATAAAAACTCTTACAAAATATCCTAAAACAAAATTAGGAATTATTCATGGAAAATAAATATCTTCTTGCAAGAAGATAGAGACAACTATCTAACTAGTGAAAGTTATCCCTGATTTTATTGGTTAGTTGTTTAATTGTTGATATTTTGTTGTTGATTTGTTTCTAATTGTTGCTCATCGAAGGCTGCAGTTAGGCAGTGAAGTGTCCTCTACACTGGCAGCTTTATCTCTGTTTTGACTTTCACTCTGACCTTTCAACTGATACACTTTAAACTCTGCTTTGTAATTTTTGATTTGACTTTAAACCATATCTTTCATCTGATGCTCTTTAACTTGTTTGATAATCTTTGACTGTCTCTTTTTATTGTAAACTGTAAATGTTGTTTTAACCTTTTGACTTCTTTTTTTTTACTGTTGTTCTCTTCACAGTAAATCAGTCATTTTTTCCCAAAGTTCCACTTCTGGTAATTTTATCTTCATCATCCTTCTGAATATTCCATCTGCTTTAGTATACTTTGAGAATGTAGGCTTGTTAACAAATAAGTGTTTTACCTCATGCTGTAGGTAAAAAAGGTTCTCAAAGTTTTTGTAGAGAACTTTCCCTATTGGAATTCCTTGTGAAGAAGGAATATTTGCCTGATCCTTGACAACTTCTCTCATTTTCTTATCATAATCATCCTGCTTCAATAATTTGTCATAAATAACCAGAGGATTGGGAAGGCCTTTCTGCCTTAGGACATCAAACTTCATCATGAACCTTGTAATGGAAAACTCCATGTTTTGCAATTTTTCTTCTAGCTGTATCATTAAATTCATTTTTGAAATCACCTTCCTAACTTCTAGGATGGATTTTGTTCTATCACTGATTCCAATCTCTTCAAGTTCTTGCCTATTCTTGGAATTAAGAAATTTTATGATCTCATTTGCCTCTTTAGGCTTCTTACCAAGTTTTTCTTTTATCTTTTGGATAGCTTCACCTGTTGTTTTGAATAATTATTTTTGTTCATAGATAACCTGTATGGATGGCCAAATATCATTGGCAGATTCAATGATATTGGCCCATAGTTGTTGCTTGGGTTGTGCCATTGGTTCTTTCAATGTTAGATCTTTCTCTAACTTCTTCAATTGCTCATTAAACTTGTTTGATTTTTGTTCTTAATTCTTGTGCATTATCTTAGGAAGTTTCTTTTCATCTTCCAGACTTTTCAGCTTTTCTTTAAGTCTGTTAATTTCATTTATCTGAATATACATGTCCTGCATTTCTTTAACTAACTTACTTGCTTCATCTATAGGTTGTACTATTGTAGTTGATGACTCTATTGCTAAAGTTGTTGCTGAGGTGACAGGAATTGTTGTAGCCATTGGGACTATAAGGGCCAATGATTCTGCTAATGTAGAAGGCACAGTCGTTGTCACCGTAGGAATTACAGTAACAGGGAATTCTTTTGCTCTAGCCTTTTTCTCCTGGACCAACTTGTCCATTTCATTCTCCATTTCTTTGATTTGGGCAGTAAACTAAAGTATGAGATTCATCATCTCATATTTCTGATTTGCATCCTGTAACACTTCCTTTACCTGAGGATGTTCAGTAGGAGGCAGCTTAAGTTGCTTCTTTAATGCAACAATGTCTACATTTTTCTTCTTTATCAGTTCATCTACAATTTTTACATTATTAGGATCATATCCTACTTCAATAACCAAATATTCAAGTGATTTTATTCTATTATCCTTAGCCTGTGAGGATGTCTTTTCTAACTTGAGCTCATCTTTTTTGTTTCCAAAAGTGTTTTGCAACTTCTGTACACTCGTGGCTTTATTTTTCATTGTTGAATAAATCTTTTCAACAACTTGTTTGTGAAATTCTATTTGATCAATTGGATGAAGGTCATCTGCTTGAACTTCATATGATGAATTTTTGTAATCTGCTAATGTTTTGGGATGCTTTACTTTAGGTTGCAAGAAGGTCATCTACATTTTCCTAGTTTTATAGTCAAAAGCAGAAAGAAATCTTCTTTGGTCACTAGGTGATTGTTTCCAATACTAATTATATGTATCAGTATTTAAGGCTTCATTTCTCATCTTTATCTCTTTGTATTTCTGCATAATGTCCATCTCCTTCTTTGTTGGTTTGCTAGAAGATGACATTTCAACACTGTGTTGCTTCTGAATAAGCTGAGTGTTAGAAGCTGAAGGCTGATGTATTTCTTCAATCACTATAGGAGGTGCATTATCCTTTGCTGATGTATTTGTGTCAATCACTTGTATTGTTTCCACTTCTTCATTGACATGATTTAATATTGGATTTTTCATGTACATTAATTTAAATTTGGTTTCATTTGTAGTCTCTACAGTGTGTGACCCTTCTTCTCTGATTATTTTAGAATTTCTATCTTCTTGGGCTGGAGTCTACAAGGTTTGACTAGTATCACCTTGCTTCTCTGCCTCTATCAAGGTGTTCTCCAACCATTCATACTGATTGGATAATCTCTCAATATCTGGTTTCTTCTCATGTACATAAGGAGTTAGTTTTCATTTAACTCTCAATTTACTTATTACTCCTAGAGGATCATAATTCAATAGAAAACTCTTACTGAATTTAAACTTCTGCAATTACTTTTCAGCCTATGGACCTCCATCTCTACTGTTACAAATAAAAGGTCCAACTTGATTTTTTATTTTTAACCGTGTCTTCTTCTTTGCTACCAAGAAATTAATTCCATTTAAATTAAGAATTTGTCTAATATACTCAATGGAAAATGACCTCATTGGGAGGTATTTTGGAAGTTTATATGGAATAAGATTTGATCCATATACCCTTATCTCTGTATGGTTTTTATACAAGTACCAAGCCCCTGTTCTATTATGCTCTGACAATTGTAGGACCTTCTTAATTTCCTCACTGATTCTTGGTTGCATGCTGCTATTTATAATATTGACCATAGGATGAATGAAAGAATCAATAAAATCTGTATAGGTTAACTGTGTGGAATATTTTCTGATTAAAGGAGTCCAAAATATGACTGACTGTGGGTTACCTTCAACATCAAGCTTTTGAACATTGATGGCAAATTTCTCAGACTGAAAATACAAAAACACGTGGAATAGGATTGAGGAATACTTGAAAACACCTTCTTTAGACATTTTAACAAGTTGTTCATGAATTGAGTCAACAAGGTATTGGGAAAAATTCAAAATGGTAGCAGGAGGCTGACCAAGTGTGAAATTAGACAAGAAACATAAGACTGCAGAATCAACATGTTCATCTGTAAAATAACCCACAATGTTGGACAACATAGTGCTTATATGCCTAGTCCTTTCAGAAAATATTTCATATAGGTAAGGAGGATTTGTCTTGGGAGTTTCCACGGATGAAGGCATGAAAGTTTGGAATACTTGGAACCTCTTGGGGAAGTCCAAATTCAGGTATAACTGTGTAAGAGCTTCAATGGACAAAGGCATTTCATCTGGCCTAGATTGGATCTGGAGCATTTGATTGATTGACTCAGCTATAATAGTAAACATAATTTCCTTTTTAGGGTTTATTATGGCTCTCTAGTCAGGGAAATATCAAGATTGATAGAGACTGATTACTTCTGGGCATTGGAAAGTCTGTGGAACTACATACTTTGGAAAATTAGATCCTCAAATGAAAACTTCATCTACTTGATCTATGGATTTGTCATGGCTCCAGCAATGGAGCTCAAGCATATTAAATTTAGTGACTGTGTCATTAATTTTAAAAAATTTGTCAGCCAAGGAGGTGTGTTCTACATCTACAACATGAGGTTATAGGGGATTGACAGTTACTATTGCTTTGGAAGCCACTGTTCTGTTTGATTTATCAATTGACTAATATATGACTTAGAAGAAACTAATTTATGCCTTTAGGAGCACCTATGAAAGATTATAATAGTTTGCAGATGGATTTAGGATACAACAGGGGCTTATCTATAGTCTGCAAAGATTTAAACTGGTCAAATTGTATTTTCTGTGACAAAAATAAATCTCAGGACCTTAGAATTTCTGTGAGAGGAATATTAGGGTCTCTAGAAAAGGATAGGGAAGGAAATGGGTGCTTTTGGTCTGCTAAAACTCCTAAATTGATTCAATTACTTGAATTACTTCATTTTAGCTTGAGGAATAGGCCTAATCACTGAAGAATACCTAGAGAAAATTGAATATTCTAGTTTACAAAGGGTTTTTGAGGCAAAGGAGGCTTTCTGAGGTTCTTCTGGTCTTTATAATGCTTCAATTCGGTTCTGCAATGTCTTGTAGCAGCCAATTGGTTGAATTCTGATAAAAAGGCTTGATTACAGGCCGACAGATTGATCTTTGGCTCAAAAAAAGGTCGGCAGTCTCTGTTATGTAGAAATTGTAACCAAAATGGTGAAAAAGATATAATAGGGCAGTCTTATTTGTGTTTTAACCAACAATGTTTACATTGAATGTGCGGGTCATTTCAAATGATAGGGTGGTTTCTGCAACAGGCAGTAATACCGCCGAGTAGTTTTCGCATCGGCCAAAGGTGGTTAGCGGTATAATTCGAATGGATGCGATCGAATGGAAATTGGCCACGTAGCAGGAGCGGAGCTCCGAAAACCACGGATATTGTAAGGTCCTGGGTTTGTTAAGGATCGAGCAATGTGTTAGAAATGTTGTCATTGATGGCAAAGGAGACAGCATAGAAGCAGAGAGATAGAAAAAGAGGAAACAAAGATATAGAGAGGTAGTAAAGACCTAAAGAGGATGGAGAGGGTCGAGCTGCTGTGAACAGGGCCATTTGAAGAAACAGGGCAACAAAAAGAAGCAGCCTAGGCAACAGAGAATACAGAGAAACATAGAATATATAAAGAATATACTGACATGCACAGTAACTGAATGCAGAGAAACAATCATTCTGAAACAATGGTTATGTAGATGCAATGGTGTTTTGTATCTTACATGAAGCTCAAATCAAAAGAACCTGTAGTTAAGAAGCAGAGTTTAATGAAAATAAAACGTTGAAGAGTGGGATGGAACCTGAGTTTAACTACAATGGAGACAGCCGTGAAGAAATTAAAAATTAACATATGAAAGGGTGAAATTGAAATAGAACGGAAGGAAGCGGAACCATGTGCAAACCGGACCATGATGGAACAGTGAAAGCGGGTTGGAGACCCAATACCGGCAATATCGCGCGTTTTAAAAGTGGTAAGAAGAATTGTCCAAAAAAACGCGATATATGTCTTTGGTCGACACGTGGCCATAAGTGGTTTTCAAAATCCATTTATACTGTGTAAATTTTGAGTTTTAACCCTCGGCCATAGAAAAAACGCGACATGCACTATAGTCGTTCGATCTGGAGAGGAGGAAATCCAACGGTCGCTGTATCACGCGATGGGAAAAGGTTAAGGAGGTAGGTACTGTGGGCCCGAGTGCTTTTATATGAAGTTCGGAGTTGTTTTACCATGTTAATGTTTGGTTTTTAACCAAACTCTGAATTAACGTATGGATGAAGAAGAATTATGGTTGTGGTGGTCTCGACTTTCATAAGATGCTAGTACTAAGGTTTAACTCTAGTGTCGAGGGCCTTATATAATATATCAACCCTTGGCTGGAGGACATGATATATCAATGTATTTGCTTACAGAAAGGCTATGGTAAACCTATAACGGTGGTCATGTTTCAAATATGAAGTTTGGTAATCGAATTAATATATGTTGCGGAACAATATTATAACTTGGGTTTCTTAATCCAAAGTTTTAAAAACATTCAGACTTCTACAAGTAAAGACCGAAGATTTATATGGAATGGGGTTAATAATGTGGCCAAACATTCATATGTGTTAGCAGTGTATTTGAATCCAAAGTCAACGTTTTTGCATTGTAAATGTATATTAACCATTAAATATGTGGGACCAAGGGAAGGAATAAATACTGGACACGAAATGTTATAGAGCAAGTAAATGATCCATCGGATCCGTAGAACTCGATCTTATTGGCGAAGAACAAGAGACACGAGAGAGCAGACCATTGAACCATGCGATTGCGATGGTGCGATTTAATCGCAACCGTCCAATCCCAATCAACAGAAACCATTGGATTCACAATGAGTGATCGCATCGGAGATTTCTAAATCGCATCGGCGCAACGGATGTGCAAGTGAATAAGGTGTTGAATGATTGTGATTGCGATGGTGTGATCTAATTGCAACCGTTGGATCATGGTCGACAGCAACCGTTGGATCATAAAGTAAGTCGGAGTGGAGTCTACTAGACTTCAAACCCAAAAATATAAGGGTTTCCTTTGTTAAAGTGCTGCGACGGGTAAAGAAGATATATAACAAATAACATTGAAATGCCGAGTTACTGCCTGGTGGGACCGTTACGAATCGCATCGGCGAAAATTGAATGACCAAAGGCACAAGAGAACTTCTGAAAGTTGCGATTGTGATTGGAAAGTTAAAAGAGGCGGAGTGTATTTGTAATGTGGGCTACAAAAGATAAAGGTTAATATATGTTTACTCCGAAGTTTTTTAACTAAAGCTGAATAGTAAATAGAAAGTAAAGCGGCAATTATATATATGAAACAATATATATATATATATATATATATATATATATATATATATATATATATATATATGAATAGTGAACCATCGCATCGGAGTAAAACAGAGTAATGGAACATGTCATTGAAAGTTGCGACTGTGAGCAATCGCAATCGAAAGTCATCGGAAGAGGCTCATCGCATCAGAAAAGAGAACGAGTTCGGCAAGTGGGCCTGAAAGTCTATTCTCTTTGTTAAAAGGGTCTATGGTTATATGCCGAGAATTATTCGGTTTTAACAGAAGAAGCTGTGTATATGCGGTGAGTAGTTTGATCCATATGAAGAACTTCTGCACTGTAAAATACTGAGAATTTTGATAAAGCTGCCAGATTTGAAAAAGAATTTGGGAAATGTGTTTTACATGCATGGAAAACAAGAAATTATTCAGAATTGGAAAAGACAAAGATAGCAGCAGAAAAGACAAACACACGGCGAGCCAAGAACTGAATGAGTTTAATTGAAATTTGTATTATAACTGAAAATGTAAATGTTTAATTGATTTTATATTGTTTGTGATGCATTGGCAAGTCTCCTAAGGCAAAGAAACATCCCACTGTAATGTTGAAATATATACATATTGTAATATTTTTTCTGAATGTGCTGGACAAAGGAATGAGAAGGCATAAGTCGAAGAGTCAAGGCTGTTCATTTCGAATTCCCGGTAGAATACAAACAGACAAGAGGGGATCTCTATAAAATATATCTCATAGTTATGCATAGAGAGGTTAGATAATGAAGAATTGAGGGAGAGAAGATAAGAATAAGGAGGAGCAGAAAGAGATGATGTGAAAATTCAGAGATGATATAAGACAAATAAGAAAGCTGGAGGAGAGCAGTGAAGAAGGTACAGAACAAAGCTGATATCCAAGGTAAATCAGCAAGTGTTTTTCTTTTGAAAGAGTGAGGAAGTTGAAGCTTCCCTATCAAATTGTAGCTTGATAGATGTCATTTGTAGCTGACTGAGGTTGGAGCCTCCTGTAGGTTGATGCCTGTAGAAAATTGATGGGAGTTGGAGCTTCCTTGCAGTTGTAGCTTGCAGAATTGAGGTAGGAGCCTACAGAAAATCAGTGGTGAGAGGGAGTTGGAGCTTGCCTTTGCATCACAACAATAATAAGATGTGGTTTTCTCCCTTTATGGGTTTCCACTTATATCTGGTGTCTCTGTGCATGATGTTTATGTGTTGATATGGTTTATTTAATTTTCTTAATACTTGTTGCTCTCATATTAAGTCTGTTGTTACATTATCTTAATACTTACAACTCACACTCTAAGATTACTCACATATTAAGTTGAACAAGAATTTAAGGTGTAAATAAGTTTTAATGAAAAGTTTTAAAAGATCATGAATGTGTTAAACTGATTCACCCCCCCCCCCCCCCCTTAGTTTAAATAAGGGTTCAACAATTGGTATCAGAGCGGGTTACTTTTCTATCAGTTTAACAACTGAAAGGAGATCCTAGGTCCTGAGGATGGCTAGTCAAGAAGGATGCTCAACCAATAAAACCCCTTTTTTCACCGGTGCAAATTTTGCCTTCTGGAAAATCAGAATGAGGGCATACATAATGTCTCTAGGAATAGAAGTTTGGGCTACTATGGAATTTGGATATGCCCCAAAGTCGACTGACTCAGAGAAAGAAGCCAAAAAATATTTTGTATATAATGCAAAGGCCATGAATGAAATCTTAAATGGACTGAGTGAGGCAGAATTTATCAAATTAATGCACAACAATACTGCCAAAGAAATGTGGGACACTCTAGAAATCATCCATGAGGGAAACTGTTGGGCAGTGAAAAAGGTATGAAATTACTATGTATTTTCTCATTATTTTACTATAGACATACTCCTTTTTACCTTGGAAAGGTAATTTATTATAAGAATTATGATAGAATTGGAAAGGTTTATGTTCATTGTAAAAAGATGACTAAAGGTTGCTTTTTGTTGATAACACAGGAATTAAACGAAGTGAACAACTATACCAAAGGCGAGGTTGAGATCAATGTAACTACTGCTCCATCAGCATTGAACCACATCCAGCCAAATACAAGGAGATCCGAATGAATTGCTAAAAAGAGGCAGGGGACAGCTCGGCCTCGGTCAAAGTAAACAAGATGATAACAAAATGAAGAGGAGCGAATCCCTCAGGATCCTTCGATCCTGAGGGATCACTGTTCAAACTCATCTTATTCCTTGTCTTGTCCATCAAGGTCTAATATATAAAGAAATGTCCTTTAGTGATCAGGGGGTTGGAAAAAGTTCTTATATTCAGACATTTCCTCTATAATATTATGTTTATTGATTCTCGGCTTTGAGAGAATAGCCTTTGTAATACTTTATGTTCGATTAATATCAAACACGTGTTTCATTTCATCTCTTAAGCTCTGAAGTAGCCCAACAGTATTTCACTGGCACTAAGGGCCCGACTCTGGTGGAATTACCCTATTGTTTGTATTCTTAATATTTTCTTACTGTTGTGTGAAGTTGTGTTTAAAGTTTATTTCAATTGCAGAGTTGATTGACTGCTGTGATCATTAACGAACTGCATTGCTATTTTTATCATCCGCAAGAAGTGTATGCACTATTTATTTACCTTTCCATCGTTATCAAAGCTTTTCTATTCTATATTTAATCCTAGGTTGTTGTTCTATTAGTTTACGATTCTTTGTATTGGATGTTGATAGGATTGAAGTATTGAGATTAGTTAAGTCTGTAATTGCTGTTCAATTTATATTGCTGTTCTATTTCTATTTATTGCTCATTTCTGATTCATAGCTTTAGACTAGAAAATAGATTGGTTGCGGTTGTTGTGTATGCATAGGAGTTACAAGTTGCTGTTCCTTTCTAGCCTTTGCAATTCCTTTCAGTTGTCTTTATCAGCAAGTAGTGCGAGCTTGATTTCATTTCGATTGTTTCAAGATCACCAACTGTAGAGGACACTGGTTATTTCTTCCAAGTTCCCAGATTGGTTATCTTGCATCGATTTCTAAGGGAAGGAGTTACTGCTACTGTATCCCTAATCGAAATTTTGCATATTGATTTAATTAAGGTTCCAGAGCATTTCCATTTATGTTACTGTAATTAGATTTCTTTACAAGCATCTGTTTATTCTTGTATTCAGAATTCTGTACTACATCTTCACAGCATTACTCTTAGTTAATTGTAGCCTTAGACAGAGTACACTCTTGAAATAAAAAGTCACTCCCAGATTGACAATTAATGTAGCCTAATTAGGTGTTCAAAAGATACCCTTTTATGACTCAACATTTTGGCGTCGTTGCCGAGGAGAGTGTATGCCATTTCAAAGGAGTGATGCACAGCTGATTTCCTTCTGCTTGCAAAGAATTGGGTATTAAATACGGAAGGTAAGAACCTAAGCACTGGGAAAGAAACACACTTGCTCATAGTCTGCTTCACAGAAGAAGTAGGTAAGATTCTTTCTTTGGGTAGGAATGAAGGCTTGTTTTCTTGAATGAATATACCAACTAAGCAAAATAAAATTCCTCCTAAAATTGAAAAACCTAAGGGACCGGTGACCCTTGGGCGGACAACTTTTATTGACGAAATCATTAAAAGAACTAAATCTCAACCATCAGTAGGATTTAGAAAAGCTATTTCTAGACAACCTACTAGTTCCCTTCAGGCTACAGAGTCACCATCTGAAGCCTTTGCTGAGATACACAATCAAACAGAGGGAATTGAGCAAGATTCCCAAGAAATTGAGAATCATTTCATAATTTCCCCTAAAGAAGGGAACTCTAGTAATCTCCGTGAAGGAGAAGGGGAAACAGGAGAAACAGGAGAACCAAAATCTCCTATCAAAATAGTCCAAACACTAAACAGTCTAGATAAAGGAAGTGCTATTAAACTCAGTCAAAATCAAGGTCCTGAAACACCTCAAGAAATACTTATTATTCCAGACTAGGGAAGTGTTGTCAAAGCCATTCCTGCTCCTCCTAGTCACCCTAGGAATTCCCTTGAGATCCCAGAAGGATATTGGCACATTTTTGACCAAATGGCCCAGAACCAAAATCAGAACCAGCATACACCTCAGCAAACTTCTACGCTGCAATATCCTATAGTAGATACTGCAGTCAATGCACCTATGAAGGCCATTCCCCTTCAACATATTCCCACATTTCATGGCTTAACATCAGAAGATCCAGATGCGTTTTTGTTTGAATTTGATGTGTTTTACAGGGGATATGATTATACCACCGATCCCCAAAAACTAAAACTATTCCCCTCAACATTAAAATGGGCAGCCTTACGATGGTTTATGGGATTAGGTGGGGGTTTCATAACTGATTGGGATTAGATGAAAGCTGCATTTTTAAAGAAGTATCAAGATTATTGCAGGTCTCAGGAACTAAAAGATGAAATATTCCAAATGATAGCAAAACCAAATGAAACCTTGGAAGAATATGTGGAACAGTTTCAATACAATCTTCAGAGATCTCCTTATGCATCCTTACCCTTACATGATAGTGTGTTGAAAACTACATTAATTATGGGAATGAAAGATCAATGGGTTGAAACATTGAATATTATGGGAAAAGGTGATATATATTAGGAAAGTTATGCTGACATCATTGATTTGTGTATCAGGAGTTCAAGGGGCAATACAAGGTTAAAATCAGTAGAACGTGACAACAAGACTTCTAATGAAGGTGTGACTCATGTAGATATTGGAAACCTGTTGGAAGATTTTAAGACAGATATACTCGGGACTCTAACAACGCAGTTCGATATTATGCAAGCCAAACAGAAGCAAGCAGAAGTAGAGCAAAATTTGGCGATATTCTGTCCTAGATGCAGGAAGAAACACAGTCATAAAGAATGTCCATTGGATGTAATCAAATTCTGTGCCATTTGCACAAAAGATCACCCTACAGAAGGATTTCCCTCGCTTCCTGGCTTAAAAGTAGTTTATAAGGTGGCAGAAGAAGAATCATAAGTGGTATGTCTGCTTAATCAACGCCGACAATGGCAGCCACGACAATCAGGTATGCCAACTGATCCATTTTCTTCTTTTCAACCTACTCAATACAATTCTCAGCAATATAGTGGAATGTGGAAAAATGAACCACCTTTCCCCAGTTGGTCACAACATCCATTCCCTACAACATCTTGGCCAAATCAAACAAATCAAAATAACTGTCCTAGCTTTCCTTTTTGCCCACCGTTTTGGCAAAATAATAACTATCCAACACAATGGTCCCCCTCTACTTCGCAGAGTCAGGCCTGGAAGTCAAACTAGAAAATACCTACAAATCAGCCAGTTGGAACAATCCCTCTCTCTCAACCTACACTTCCAGCTCCCTATACAAACCCTCGGACCAAATAAAGACCACAACTCCCAGCCCAGCCCAACCCAAATCTAAACAATAGGCTAGTTTAGTCTGTCCAAATAATGGAACCCCCAAAATTAGAAACTGAACTGAGGGAGTGCAATGACCTTCAATTAAGGTCTGGACGCATAGTAGAAACAGAGAGAAACAACGATGTTCATGTTGAAGATCCGTTACCCATAGAACAAACATTACAGAAAGAAAAGGAAGTTCAACAACAAGATCAACAACAAGTAACCACTTCCTCTCCACCATTCCTAGAACGATTGACCATACCACGCCCATTAGAACATCCTAATTTTGATCTTCTGGGAGAATTAAAAAAATTGTGTATAAAAATCCCTCTCCTCCAAGCTATCCAAGACATTCCTATATATGCAAAAACCATTAAGGAATTATGCATAAAGAAGCCAAAGAGGAGAACAACCACCAATCCAACTGTCCAAATAGTCGGTACTTTATCTGACTTATTATCAGGAATGGAAACACCTATCAAATATGAAGACCTAGGAAATCCTATAGTGACAGTGCAAATTAAAGGGCAATCATTTCCAAATGCCTTAGGTGATTTGGGAGCAGCAATAAATATCCTAACAACTACTACCTGTCAAAAACTTGGCATTACATTGCTAGAACCAACAAAAACCTTATTGGAATTGGTTAACTGATCGGTAGTCAAACCAGAGGGTACACTACAAGATGTAATGGTATCTGTAGATTCCTGGGAATACCTTGCTGACTTCCTCGTTATCAATCCAAAGAACCGGCTAGATGGAAATCCGTTAATCTTATGTAGACCTTGGTTGGCAATTGCCGATGCTTATATTGGATGCCGACAAGGCAACATGACAATAACAAGGGGAAACTATGTCAAGAATTTAACTTTATATCCCCCAGCCCAACCAAGTCTATCAATGATCAAAACAAGACAACAACCTGTATCATATCTTATGGAAAATTTGAGATCACCTCTAACTATAGAAAATGCTCTTGATTTTAAAGATCAAATAGAGGATGATATCATTAATAGTTTTATTAATAAACCACAAATCAGATCTAATTTGCAATGTCACATGATCAAGGCAGAATTTGATAATAAAGAAGAAGAAGATCCTTTGAAAGACATTCTTGATCAAGTAATACCCACTACTTCTGTGTACAATAGCAAGATTTTAGAAATTGAGCCTGGGAAAACTCTAAACATTGACAAAAATCTGACTGCTGAACAAGAAGAGAAGTTGGTCCAACTATTGTGGAAACACAAAACAACCTTTGCATGGGATTACCCCGATATGAAAGGAATTGATCCTCAATTTTGCACACACCACATCTATATTGAAAAAGATGCGAGACCCATTCACCAACCCCAAAGAAGATTAAACCCTCACCTTAAAGATATTGTGAAGGTTGAACTACAAAAACTATTGGATGTTAATTTCATCTACCCAATATCTGATAGCAAGTGGGTCTCTCCATTAGTAGTGGTACCAAAAAGGAACGGAAAGTGGAGAATATGTGTAGATTACCATGAACTTAATAAGGCAACACAGAAGGACCACTTTCCCCTTCCTTTCATTGACCAGGTATTAGATACATTGGCAGGAAAGAAATTCTTTTCCTTCCTAGATGGCTTCAGTGGGTACAATCAAATCTATAGTGCCCCTCAAGACCAAGACAAAACTACTTTTACCTGTCCATGGGGGACATTTTCCCACCGACTCTTACCTTTTGGCCTATGCAATTCCCCTGCCACATTCCAAAGGGCCATTCTCAGCATCTTTGTAGACTTAATAAATGAAGGGATCAAAGTATATATGGATGACTTCACACCTTATGGGGATGACTTTGAGCCAGCATTGGAAAATTTAAAAAAGGTGTCGCAAAGATGTATCGATACTAGGCTTTTTTTAAGCAATGAAAAGTGTCATATGATGATGACCGAAGGAGTTATCTTAGGCCATTATATTTTAGCAGCTGGAATTCAAGTGGACCCAGCTAAAATTCAAATAATCTTGTTAATACCCACACCCACCACAGAGACAGAGGTACGTAGCTTTCTTGGATTTTCTGGTTACTATAGAAGATTTATAGAACATTATTCTCGAATAGCTGCACCTTTATATGCACTAACTGGAAATTTTGATTTTACTTGGACAGATAAATGTGACAATGTCTTTAATGATATGAAGAAGCTTGTTTCAACAACCCCAGTACTGCGGGGCCCAAATTGGAATTTCCATTCCAAATTTCATCTGATGCCTCAGACACAGCAATTGGAGCAGTACTTGGGTAGGAGGAATACAAGAAGCCATATGCAATCTATTATATTAGCAAAAATCTATCTCTTGCTGAATTAAATTATATTGTGACTGAGAAGGAATTTTTAGTTGTAGTACATGCTATAAATAAGTTTAGACATTATATAACTGGGTATCCTGTAGTACTATATACTAATCACTCTGCCATTAAATTTTTAGCAAATAAACTTGTTACAAATGGAAGAGTGACAAGATGGTTGATTTTATTGCAGGAATTTGACATTACAATCAAAGATCAACCTAGAAAGGAGAACCCTGTAGCTGATTTTCTGTCAAGAATGCCAAATCCAACAGATACAGAAGCAATTGAAGACCACTTCCTAGATGAACATCTGTTCGCTGTTACTGTTAGAACCCCATGGTATGCTGATATAGCAAATTATTTGGTAATAGGTAAATTACCTAAAAATCTATCCCTTAATGAACAAAAGTAGATAATACACCATAGTACCCGATTCTCTTGGATTGGGGGCTACCTATTTCACACAGGTGCAGATATGCAAATAAGAATATGCGTTCGGGAGGATGAGGTATTTGATATTTTGAAAGCATGCCATGATGGGCAGTGTGGTGGGAATTTTGCAGATCGTAGAACTACCCATAAAGTTTTACGAATATGCTATTATTGGCCTACTATCTTTAAAGATGCCAAAAAATTTGTACAGGCCTGTGATAGCTGCCAAAGGGTAAGTCGCCCTGGGCAGTCTGATGAAATGCCTTTGAACCCTCAACTAGTTATTGAACCATTTGAACGTTGGGCGCTTGATTTTGTTGGCCCTATTAGCCCTCCCTCAAACCAAAAAACATACATCCTAGTTGCAACCGAGTATGTCACTAAGTGGGTTGAAGCCAAGGCTCTTTCAAAAGCTACAGAGGACTCTGTAATATAGTTTCTTTTTCAAATCTTTGTGCGATATGGTCTCCCAAGGGACATAATCATAGATGGAGGACCACAGTTTGTAGGAAATAAATTAGTTGAAACACTACAAAACTACCACATTCAACACAAGATTACAACCCCGTACCACCCACAGGCCAATGGCCAAGTTGAGAGCATGAAAAAAGTAATTGAATCTATACTAACAAAAACCGTTGCCTCACACAGACGTGATTGGGCCTACAGATTTCCAGAAGCATTGTGGGCGTATCGAACAACGTGGAGACCCACTACGGGGTATTCACCATATCAATTGGTATTTGGAAAAGAACCCATCTTCCAATAGAATTTGAAATTTAGACATTAAGAACAGCTCAGAAGGTGGGTCTAGATTTAAATGAAGCCCAAGCCAAAATATTGCAGCAAATTAATGAGTTAGATGAAATTAGGCTCTATGTTCTTTAGCACACAATGTTAATTCAACAACAGAGAGCAAAATGGCATGATGCCTTGATTAAACAAAAGATCTTCCACGAAGGAGACTAGGCACTCCTATATGATTCTAGGTTTCAGGATTTCCCAACGAAGCTCCAGACACGATGGTTCGGACCCTATGAAATACAAAAAGTGCATGAAAATGGCACCATTACATTAGCCACCATTGATGGATCTGGACATTCCTTTAAGGTAAATGGTCATCAAGTATGATTGTATCATAAACCGCTTACCTGGGAATCCTTTTACCAATATTTACAGGAAGATTCTACCATGGAAATTCTTGTTGAAGGGGATAGCTTCCCCTCGGCACTAGTTTATTAAATCATTTCTTTTTTTAAATTTTGTACATAAATATTGTTCATTTATTTGAATTGTTTGTTTTGTGGAATTCGTTTTTTTCAAATCTCTGCTTAGTTTGATTTTTGTTGTTTGTTTCATTGAATTATGTTTCTTTTCAAAAAATTCTGTTTATTACGCTTGCTTTGAGTTTTTGTTGTTCCTTTCAAAAGGAACAAAACTTCTGTTGTTCCTTTCGAAAGGAACAATAGTTCCGCAGATGTTTGTTGTTCCTTTTGAAGGGAACAACAATTTCGCACTTTTTGTTGTTCCTTTCGAAAGGAACAACACTTCTGTAGATTGTTTCTGTTGTTCTTTTTAAAGGAACAACACCTTTTGAGTGGATTATTTTTTGTTTTAGATTAGCATTTTGAGAATTTTTAATGACTCTTCTAAAGGAAAACATATTATTTATATACAATCATACAAATTAAAGCTTACTGTAATCAGCAAATCAAAAGAAATCGTCATTTAAAAAAAAAAAAAAATTTAGTAATGATAAGAAAAACAGGAAAAAGGGACATAATTAATAACATGACCTTGCTGCCTTATTACCACTAAATTAATATGATTAATTATGTTTATCATGTTGGTTCTTCCCATATGTTATAACTTTCTTTGATTTTTATTTATGGAGTAAGAATAAGGGCATATTCTTTTCTATTGAGATGTTCAGACTTCTTCCACCATCCCTACTCTTAAGGAGTGCTGAGCCATCATTTATGAATAACTAGGAAAGTGCTATATGAAAAAGAAAAATATTTATATGTTCCACTAATAATTTTATGATTTGGCAGATAGAGGATAGGGGGTCTCATTAAAGGGCTAGCCTACCATGATCATAAGGAAGTCAATGAAGTGGCATTCCCATCATGGCCACCAAACCAGGGATAAGGTCCAATGGATAATTAAAAAAATTAAGGAAGTCCTTGGAATAGGAGGTCTCATCACGAGCCGGCCTGCCCACTTTTCACTTCTTCCAGGTGAATGGCATTGTGATTTATCTGGTCACCAAGCTAGCACAATGGCCTCCATTATGACATTTAACAAGCACTTCCTCAGCATAAATAAATGACAATGATTCCAAGGGTGAGAAAGCAACTTTGTCAAGGTTATGGACACTTGTGGGCAACAGAGCTCTGCTGATGGTATTGGAGTCACATTTATGCACATCAATAGTCATGTTTAACCCTTTTTCCTATATCTCTATTTAAATATCAAATGAAAGTATAAATCCTTAACCTTTAATTTTGAACCTATTATACATGAATATCATTACAAATCGATCGTATTAGTTTGAAGTGGTAATAAACGCACATGTACTTATGTTTATCCTAAGCTGTCCCTTCTCCTCATATTTGAATCATTACAAAACGATTTTATATCTGTCATCGATTTATCACACACATTGATTTCAGTAATCGCTATAATTTGATTGAATGTATAGTAATTATGCTTACTTTTTCCTGATGTACTACTGTTGTGCCACGCTGCCTCTCTCAATTGACAGTCGAGGGCGACCTATCATCCATCAGGGGGGTGTGGATGTCTGCGTGCAGAAAAAATCTTGATATTTCTTTACCTGTATGCGAATTAAATCCCTGCATTTTAGGAAATAACAAAAAATTAACGACATCATTCCAATTTAACGTGTTGTGTTGTTCCATTGCGATCATTGTGTGTTTGGAGAGAACTAATGGGGTGCAGAGACGATGGGAGGACAACCAATTCGCAGTGAGCCGCAGGTGCTGGTCATTTCTGATGCTACACGAGAGATTTTGGAAAGAATAGGATGGATTACATATTTCATGAGGATGCAACAACCTCACGAAGCAGTGGCCACCGAATTATTACAGAACTTGCAAGAAGGATTCTCCATGGTTAGAGGAAAACAGATAGCTGTATCCGATGAAATAATTGTAGAAGTGTTGGGCATACCAGCACAAGGAACTATATGGATGCAGAAAAAGCTCAGGCTTCGAGAAGCCATACAGATCTTTCAGGATGACGAAAAGACATTGGTTGTCAAAGGAAATGGAGTTAAGCCACCATCATTGGGAGAACCATGGATGGAATTGGCCAAGATTTTGCAGGCCTATATAACGTGCGATGGAAGGAAAGATGTGGTAAGACCTCACCACCTTAAGATACTAGCTGTATTAAAATAGAAATGCACTGTCAATTTTCCTGCATTTTTAAATTCCTTGTTGTATGATATTGCCCGTAATATAAGAAAAGCTCAACACGCAGATATGGTGGTTAGCCACCATTGCTTAATTCGATTGATAGTAAGTCATAGCCTCGCCCAACAACAGACCGGCTGGGAAGAGTTGATATTCTCTATTGATGGAGGGTTAGCCTTACCTGCCTCAAAACGAAAGAGAATGGCTGGCTCAATAGCTGAGCCATCAACTCACAGACAGTCCCTCCATTCAAAACGAAGTAGGGGGATGATGGAAGGACTTCTAGGCAATAGTAGCCAACCCCTGGAATTGCACAGCTCAGAGGATGAACAGCCTCCACAATTGGAGGGAGTAAGCCCTCGTACTAATGAAGAAGAGGAAATTGAAGGAGAAATTTGCTACTCGGACGAAGAAGAAATAAGTCACCACACTAGTGGTGAAAAACAATCCAGTGTAGAGGAAGGAAATACTGAGGAAGAAGAAATTGAACGAGAAATTCGATATTCAGATGAGGAAGAAGGAAGCTATCATACCTGTGAGGAGGACAAAGACAATCATAAAAGCAACAAAGAGGGAACATAGCCACTCGAGAAGGCTACCATAAGTCCTTTACAGGAAGACCAATTGGCCCAAATTCTGGCCAATATGAGTGACTATGTGTAGCCTTATAGCCCTTTGGACCTTAACATTGATATTAATTAGCTGCAGGAGCACTCTGCAGTCAAAAAAGATATAGCTGAAGAAATGTTGGATGAAGCAGCAAACCCTAGTGAAGCTAGGGTTGCTTCCCCTAAAAGGCATGAACATGAAAGAGAGAACATCGAAGTAATATCCCAACTTGGAAGCCCTCAGGAGATTGCAGAGTTAACCAAGGGTATGATTCTCGAAGAATTTAGCCAAGGGCATATGAATGTGGAAGAAGAACCCCAAGCAGAAGACCAAGAAGAGAACTTAACTGAAGGCACGACTGATATAGACCAAAACCTTGTGGAGAAAATGGGTTCAGATAAAGGAACAACTGTTCCATTGAGAAAGAGGAAGAAAGTAACTGAGATTGAAAAGCTTCGAAGAGAACGAATGAAGCTTCACAGACTCATGGAACAACTCAGGCAAACCATTAGGATTCTTAGAATGAACCAAAGGCCCAAGTGAGCCCCAAATACAAGAAGCATAACTACCAAGAGAACTTCAAAAAAGAGAAGAGTGGCCGCTAAGAGGAACCCCCAAGTTGAAGAAGCCATGCCTGAGCCTAATTATGGAGATACGGAATAGCAAACAGCTATTCCAACACAAGCTGTTCCAGAAGTACCCGTTTCAAGTGAAAACATGCAATCTAGTAGTCAACATACTTTTAGTGATCCGACACTAGCCAGACTCTAAGAGGAGTTGGCACAGGCCCAAATAGAAAGGCAAAGGTTGGAAGAAGACATTGTCCCAAGGAAAAGATATCAGGAGTTGCAGCAACAAATGAAGATTTTTCATGAAGCAGAAGCTGAAGCTCACGAAAAGCATCGAAGAGCAGAGGAAAAGGCTGACAAGGTAATGAACCAATTAAAACTAGCCTACAATCGAATGGACACTCTTTGCTCATTGTACCCTAATGTCTTAGCCTGTAGATGCCCCGCCAAAAACTATGCTTTATTTTTACTAGAAAGATGTTTACAGCTAAAGATTAAGGAAGTTAGGGTAGGGAAATCCATAGAGCTAAAAACTATAGATGACTTTGTATCATGCTGCAAACTTTATGGGATCAAAGTACAGTGCCTTTTGTGTGAATTTTATTTACATAATATAATACTTGAAAACGATTGTGAATCAAATCCTAGCCCTTTTGTGGGAGATGTCCAACATCAGGCATTTATTTCCTTTGCTGTAAATCAATTAAAATGGATGAAAGCCTATAATGCTTTCCAAAGGCAAGAAAATGAATTAGATTTGTGGGTTAGGAGAACCCATCCCAATTTTGGGCTAGGCAGAAAAGTTTGATGACAAAGGAAGGCGTTATCCAAGCATTGGGGCCTGTCCACAAATCGATTATCTTGAATGGAACAGATTATTTCTTATCCATTAGAAACCAAGCTTATATATCAGCTAAGGTCTGGTGGAGAATTTCCAATCAGAATGTACAAAACAGAGAACCATTTAATTATAAAAACTTTGGGCTAGCTGTAGACCGCTTGGTTTCCTATAGTCATCTCATTTTAAAAGAAGGACCATTCTTGCTAGGGTGTAGGTTTCGAAGCCCTATTGCATGGTATCCTGCTTCAGACTACAAATCCATTTACGAACTCCTCGAAGGACAGATAAAGCATGTTTTTGAGGAATTAGCTGCACTACATGGTTTTAGGCTTTTTGATGACAAACCTTATCTGGCTTATTCTTTGATTTCTCTCCATGTGAACTATAGTTTTCATGAGGACATGAAAAATATTAAGCAGGGGGGTATGTTGGGCAGTGAAAAAGGTATGAAATTACTGTATATTTTCTCATTCTTTTACTATAGACATACTCCTTTTTACCTTGGAAAGGTAATTTATTATAAGAATTATGATAGAATTGGAAAGGTTTATGTTCATTGTAAAAAGATGACTAAAGGTTGCTTTTTGTTGATAAAACAGGAATTAAACGAAGTGAACAGCTATACCAAAGGCGAGGCTGAGATCAATGTAACTACTACTCCATCAGCATTGAACCACATCTAGCCAAAGAGAAGGAGATCCGAACAAATTGCTAAAAATAGGCAGGGGATAGCTCGGCCTCAGTCAAAGTAAACAAGATGGTAACAAAATGAAGAGGAGCGAATCCCTCAAGATCCTTCGATCTTGAGGGATCTCTGTTCAAACTCATCTTATTCCTTGTCTTGTCTGTTAGGGTCTAATATATAAAGCAATGTCCTTTAGTGATCAGGAAGTCGGAAAAAGTTCTTATATTCAGACATTTCCTCTGTAATATTATGTTTATTGACTCTCGGCTTTGAGAGAACAACCTTTGTAATACTTTATGTTTGATTAATATCAAACACGCGTTTCATTTCATCTCTTAAGTTCTGAAGTAGCCCAGCATTATTTCACTGGCACTAAGGGCCCAGCTCTGGTGGAATTACCTTGTTGTTTGTATTATTAATCTTTGCTTACTGTTGTGTGAAGTTGTGTTTAAAGTTTATTTCAATTTCAGAGTTGATTGACTGCTGTGATCATTAATGAACTTCATTGCTATTTTTATCATCCGCAAGAAGTGTATGCGTTGTTTATTTACCTTGCCATCGTTATCAAAGCTTTGTTATTCTATATTTAATCCTAGGTCATTGTTCTATTAGTTTACGATTCTTTGTATTGGCTGTCGACAGGATTCAAGTATTGAGATTAGTTAAGTCTATAATTGTTGTTTAATTTATATTGTTGTTCTATTTCTATTTATTGCTCATTTCTGATTCATAGCTTTAGACTAGCAGATAGATTGGTTGTGGTTGCTGTGTATGCATAGGAGTTACAAGTTGTTGTTCCTTTATAGCCTTTGCAGTTCCTTTCAGTTGTCTTTATCAGCAAGTAGTGCGAGCTTGATTTCATTTTGATTGTTTCAAGATCACCAACTGTAGAGGACACTGGTTATTTCTTCCAAGTTCCCAGATTGGTTATCTTGCATCGATTTCTAAGGGAAGGAGTTACTGCTACTGTATCCCTGATCGATGTTTTGCAGATTGATTTAATTAAGGTTCCAGAGCATTTCCATTTATGTTACTGTAATTATATTTCTTTACAAGCATCTGTTTATTCTTGTATTCAGAATTCTGTACTACATCTTCACAGCATTACTCTTAGTTAATTACAGCCTCAGACAGAGTACACTCTTGAAATAAAAAGTCGCTCCCGGATTGACAATTAATGTTGCCTAATTAGGTGTTCAAAAGATACCATTTTATGACTCAACATAAACAAAAAGGTGAAGACAGCCAAACTTCAAGTATATAGAGCTCGGTTTGAAAATTTAAAAATGAATGATGGTGAAGAAATTGCCAAATTCTTCTTAAGGGTTGCAGAAATTGTTAATAATATGAAAGCTCTAGGAGAAACCATACAAGAATGTGTAATTGTTCAAAATATTCTAACATCTTTACCATCCAGCTTTAACCCCAAGGTTTCTGCCATAGAAGAAATAGCTGATTGGGAAACTTTGACCATGAACCAACTACTTGGAAACCTAACAGCCTATGAGATGATACTACCATAGAGGAAGTCAAATGTAAGGGAGGCAGCCTTTAAGACAGAGAAGAAGAAAGAAGAAAAGGAAGAGATATGCTCTTGCTCTGATGAAGAAGAGGCCAAATTTGTTAGGAAATTGGATAGATGCTCAGGTAAATATAAAAGAAAACTTCCATTTAAATGCTTTAACTGTGGAAGAGTTGGACACTATGCTACTAAGTGTCCTCATAAGAAAACAAAGAATCAGACTCAAGAATCAGAGAAAACCATATCAAAGAACTGGCAAAAAGGGAAGAGATTCAATAGAAAGTATTTCTATGCTCAACAAGACAGCAGTGCATCTAAAGGCTCAGATGAAACCTCAAGTGAAGAAGGAACCTCTGAATCTATATCGATGGCTATAGAAGAGCTTGAAGGATTCCTTCTAGAAGATGAGGAAGAAGGTGAAGTTGATCTTGAGGGGGAGCTAAGAAGTGCCCTGGAGGAAATTGACAGACTCAAACTGAAGTACAGAAAACAGAAAGGCATTCTCCTCAAATATGTAAGAGAAGAACAAAATTTAGAAGTCCTCATTCAGTTGAAAGTAGAGCTTGAAGAATCCAAGAAGGTAGAAGACATTTTACTTAAGCAAATTAAGGATAAAATTCAGGAACAAGAGAAGAAGAAGTAGTATGCTTGAGGAAGAAATTAGAAAACGCCCAAAGGAAATTGTCAATAAATACTTCTCAAACGACAAGCTCTGATAAATTGAATGAAATTCTAGATGCTCAAATATCTCCTCTGATCAAAACCGGGATAGGCTATGAAGGAGAATCGAGCAAAGGCAAAGAAAAGGAAAACAAAAATATCATTTTTGTAAAAGAAGATAAGGATAATAAAGCAGCTCCGAAGGTTCCTATAGAAGAAGAAACCTGCAATGAAGTAGACAGAAACCAAAAGGAACCTCAAATGACAAAGAATAAAACAAATAAACAATCAACTAAAAAAGGCTCATATACTCCTGAATATGTCAAATTTGGAAGTCATCAAAGAAGATTCTTCCCCCCTATGAAAAATGCCACCTGTTATGCCTGCCACAAACTGGGACATATTGCTGCATACTGTCATACAAGGAGAATTAATTCAAACCAGCAAAGGATGCAAACTATGAAAATATTACCTCAAGCAAACAAATGGAGAAGAAAACCCTTCATCAGGTATGCAAATAGTTTTTATGGATAATTTTTTTACTGTAAGGAATTTGGCCATAAAATCATAGAATGCAGAAAATATGGACAAAGACTGATGTTCAAAATCTCAAGGAGGTTTATGAATCATGGAGAGTTTACTCGTACTCATAATTCTGCTAAAGATATGATCAAATGTTGTTTATGCAATAAAAGTGGACATATGGCTTCCAAATTTCCTCTCAGAGAATGCGGTCCATCATCTCAGAAAAGGTACCGAACAAAAGGATGATTGCAGTGGAAAAAGAAGGTAAATAAATGTGACCTAGCTCTAATAGCTCAAGATCTGAAAAGCCAATGGTATTTAGACAGTGGATGCTTAAAGCATATGACTGGAGATAGAAGCAAGTTTCTAACCTTTGATGATAAGAAATTTGGAAATGTTACTTTTGGCAATGATAAAGTAGGGAAAATCAAAGGAAAAGGGTCAATCAGTCTGGATAATGGCAGAGGAAAGGCCCAAGATGTACTATTTGTGGATGGACTGAAAGCAAATCTGCTAAGTGTCAGTCAAATGTGTGATAAAGGCTGTGAAGTTCTTTTTAGAGCACAAGACTGTGAAGTAAGATCAAGCACCACTGGAAAGACCCTGATCAAAGGTGTTCGAACAGAAAGCAATGTCTACATCGTGAAAGAAGAGAATGAAGCATGCCACCTTAGCAAACTTGAGGAGTCATGGTTATGGCATAGAATATTGGGACACCTAAACTTTGACCATATCATAAGTCTAAGCAAGAAGAATGCAGTTAGAGATATGTCAGTCATAAAGAAGCCTTCAAATACCATATGTAAATCCTGTCAACTAGGTAAGCAGACCCGCACATCCTTTAATATGAAAGAGAAACTATCTACAGGTAGACCTCTTCAGCTTGTTCACATGGACCTGTGTGGACCTTCAAGAACTAAAACACCAAGTGGAGAATCCTATTTCATGTTGATAATAGATGATTTTTCCAGAATGACATGGGTTGCATTTCTCAAATATAAATCGAAAGCACTTGAGAAATTCAAGATATTCCAGGCATTGGCAGAAAATCAACAAGATGCAAGCTAAAGTGCATCAAATCAGACAGAGGAGGTGAATTCACAGACTATGATTTTGCAGACCTATGCAATGAGCATGGGATAAAACAACAGTTTACAATTGCAGGTACACCTCAGCAGAATGGAGTGGCAGAGAGACAAAACAGGTCTGTACAACACATTGCCAGAGCCATGATGCAAGAAAGTAACATTCCCCAAACCTTCTGGGCAGAAGCAGTACACACAGCTATGCATATTCTTAACAAAGCTCATTTAAGAACAAACAGTGACAAGACTCCTTATGAACTATGGCATGGTAAACCATCATTAATCAAGCACTTTAGAGTCTTTGGAAGCAAGTGTTTCATAAAAAATAATGATGAAAATCTAGGAAAGTTTTATGCAAGAGTAGATGAAGGAATATTTTTAGGATATGCATCCAAGAGTAAGGGTTACAGATGCTACAACAAAACACTTCACAAATTGTGGAAAGCATTGATGTAAGATTTGATGAAGAACTACCAAACAAGATAAGAAGTACTGGTTGTAGCAATCCTCTAGAAGATCATGAAGAAGAGAACCAAGATGATGATGAACTAAGCAAGACAACAAAAGATACTGAGTTAAACTCAAAAGGTCCCTCAAGACACACTCAAAAGAATCATCTAGAAGATCAAATCATTGGGGACAAGAGTGTGGGAGTCCAAACAAGAAGACAACTAGCTGAACAGACAGAAGAAGTATACCTAGCTATGTTATCTCAAATAGAGCTAAAGAAGTTTGAAGAAGCCAACAAAGACAAATATTGGGTGAAAGCTATGAATGAACAACTAGACCAGATTAAGAATAATAATACATGGGAGTTAATACCAAGACCCACTGAGAAAAATGTCATAGGCTCAAAATGGATATTCAAGGATAAGGTGAATGAACAAGGACAGGTAATCAGAAATAAAGCTAGACTTGTATGAAAGGGATATTCACAAATTGAAGGTCTTGATTATGATGAAACATTTTCCCTTGTAGCCAGAATGGAAGAAATCAGAATGTTTTTGGTGTTTGCATGCTACCATGACTTCAAGGTATATCAAATGGATGTGAAATCTTCCTTCCTGAATGGAGAGCTAGAAGAAGAAGTATACATGGAACAACCTGAAGGATTCTCATTAACAGATAAACAAGACTATGTGTGCAGATTAAAGAAAGCCTTATATGGGCTGAAACAGGCTCCTCGTGCATGGTATTCAAGGCTGGACAAATACTTGCAAAAGCAAGGCTTTAAGAGAGGAGGAGTAGACAACAATTTATACATAAATGCCAATGAAAACGAACTCCTGATTGTAGTAGTATATGTAGATGACATCATGTTTGGTAGCAACAAAGAGAAGTTAACAAAAGAATTTGTTGAAGAAATGAAATCAGAATTTGAAATGTCTATGATTGGAGAGCTCACCTTCTATTTAGGACTTCAAATTCAACAAAAGAACATAGGTACATTCATCTCACAAGAAAAATACTTAAGAGAAATGTTGAAAAGGTTCAAAATGGAAGATTGCAAACCTGTGTCAACCCCCATGATTACTGGATGCAAAATTTGTGCTAATGATGGATCAACAGATGTGGATCAAAAACTTTACAGATCCATGATAGGAAGTCTGCTATACCTAATAGCTTCTAGACCATACATTATGTTGGTAGTAGGACTTGTGGCAAGATATCAAGCAGCACCTAAACAAAATCACTTACTAGCAGTCAAAAGAATATTCAGATATCTACAAGGAACTGCACATTATGGGCTATGGTATCCAAAAGGCAAGAGATTCACTTTGACAGCATATACAAACGCAGATTGGGCTAGTTGTGTGGATGACAGGAAAAGAACAAGTGGAGGTGCATTCTATTTGGGAAAAATTTTGGTGGCATGGCTAAGCAAAAAGCAAACTTCCATCTCTCTATCTACAGTAGAAGCAGAATACATAGCAGCAACAACTTGTTGAACACAAGTAATGTGGATGAAACAAACTCTGCAAGACATGAAGGTAAGTATTAATGAACCTATTTCTATCAAATGTGAAAACACAAGTGCAATACGTATATCAAAAAATCTGGTACTTCATTAAAAAAAAAAGCACATCCCAATCAAGTACCATTTCCTCAGAGAACAAGTAGCACAGAAAATAGTGAAGCTGGAATATGTACCAACAAAGGAACAAGCAACAGATATATTCACAAAACCTCTTGCTAAAGAACCATTCGAATATCTAAGAGACAAACTAGGGGTAGTGTCTGCAGAGGCTACTCTTTGACATGGAAAGAAAGAATCATTACAGGGGGAGAACAGAAAAGAAAACCTCATTCCAGGGGGAGATCAGTCAACAAGGAGTGCCACAAAAGAGCAAGAGCAGTGCATGGTACAAGTCCTCAAGATCAGAGTTTTGTGGACAACAGTTGAAAGCCACATCAGGAAATGGGCAACCCTTTGCCATTGATGTCAAAGGGGGAGGAAAAGTAAGCATCAGAAGAAAGGGTATGCTGAAAAGGCAAGTAGAGGAAGTGTATTGCCATCAATGCCAAAGGGGGGGACTATTGGAAATGTTGTCATTGATGGCAAAGGAGATAGCATAGAAGCAGAGAGATAACAAAAGAGGCAGCAAAGATATAGAGAGGTAGCAGAGAGGTAGCAGAGACCTCATGAGGATGCAGAGGGTCGAGCAGCTGTGAACAGGGCCATTTGAAGAAACAGGGTAGTAAAAAGAAGCAGCCTAGGCAGTAGAGAATACAGAGAAACAGAGAATATACAGAGAATATACTGACATGCATAGTAACTGAATGCAGAGAAACGGTCATTCTGAAACAGTGGTTGTGCAGATGCGATGGTGTGTTGTATCTTACATGAAGCCTGAATCAAAAGAACCTGTAGTTAAGAAGCGAAATTTAATGATAATAAAATGTTGAAGAGTGGGATGGAACCTGAGTTTAACTACAATGGAGATAGCCGTGAAGAAATTAAAAATTAACATATGAAAGGGAGAAATTGAAATAGAATGGAAGGAAGCGGAACCATGTGCAAACTGGAACTGTGATGGAACAATGAAAGCGGGTTCGAGACCCAATATCGACAGTATCACGCGTTTTAAAAGTGGTAAGAAGAATTGTCCAAAAAAACGTGATATATGTCTTTGATCGACACGTGGCCATAAGTGGTTTTTGAAAACCATTTATATCACGCAAATTTTGAGTTTTAACCCTCGGCCCTAGAAAAAATGTGATATGCACTATAGTCGTTCAATCTGGAGAGGAGGAAATCCAACGGTCGCTGTATCACGCGATGGACGAAGGTTAAGGAGGTAGGTACTTTGGGCCCGAACACTTTTATATGAAGTTCGGAGTTGTTTTACCATGTTAATATTTGATTTTTAACCAAACTCTGAATTAATGTATGGATGAAGATGAATTATGGTTATGGTGGTCCCGACTTTCATAATATGCTAGTACTAAGGTTTAGCTCTAGTGTCGAGGGCCTTATATAATATATCAACCCTTGGCTGGAGGACATCATATATCGATGTATTATGCTTACAGAAAGGCTATGGTAAACCTATAATGGTGGTCATGTTTCAAATATGAAGTTTGGTAATCGAATTAATATATGTTGCGGAACAATATTATAACTTGGGTTTTTTAATCCAAAGTTTTAAAAACATTCATACTTCTACAAGTAAAGACCGAAGATTTATATGGAATGGGTTTAATAATTTGGCCGAACATTCATATGTGTTAGCGGTGTATTTGAATCCAAAGTCAACGTTTTTGCATTGTAAATGTTTATTAACCATTGAATATGTGGGACCAAGGGAAATAATAAAGACTGAACACGAAATGTTATAGAGCGAGTAAATTATCCCTCGGATCCGCAGAACTCAATCGCATCAGCGAAGAACAAGAGACACGAGAGAGAAGACCATTGAACCATGCGATTGCGATAGTGCGATTTAATCACAACTGTCCAATCCCAATCAACAGCAACCGTTGGATTCACAGTGAGTGATCTCATTGGAGTTTTCTAAATCGCATCGGCACAGTGGAAGTGCAAGTGAATAAGGTGTTGAATGATTGTGATTGCAATGGTGCGATCCCATTGCAACTGTTGGATCACGGTCGACAGCAACCATTGGATCATAAAGTATGTCGGAGTGGGGTCTACTGGACTTCAAACCCGAAAATATAAGGATTTCCTTTGTTAAAGCGCTGCGATGGGTAAAGAAGATATATAACAAATATCATTGAAATGCCGAGATACTGCTTGGTGGGACCCTTATGAATCGCATCGGCGAAAATAGAATGACCAAAGGCACAAGAGCACTTCTGAAAGTTGCGGTTGCGATTGTGATTGGAAAGTTAAAATAGGCGGAGTGTATTTGTAATGTGGGCTACAAAAAATAAAGGTTAATATATGTTTACTCTAAAGTTTTTTAACCAAAGCTGAATAGTAAATAGAAAGTGAAGCGACAAGTATATATATGAAACAATATATATATATATATATATATATATATATATATATATATATATATATATATTTATATATATATATATATATATATATATATATACGTGAACAGTGAACCATCGCATTGGAGTAAAACAGAATAATGGAACATGTCATTGAAAGTTGCGATTGCGATCAATCGCAATCAGAAGTCATCGAAAGAGGCTCATCGCATCGGAAAAGAGAACGAGTTCAGCAAGTGGGCCCGAAAGGCTATTCTCTTTGTTAAAAAGGTCTATGGTTATATGCCGAGAGTTATTCGGTTTTAATAGAAGAAGCAGTGTATATGCAGTGAGTAGTTTGATCCATATGAAGAACTTCTGCATTGTAAAATACTGAGAATTTTGATAAAGCTACCAGATTTGAAACAGAATTTGGGAAATTCATTTTACATGCGTGGAAAATAGGAAATTATTTAGAACTAGAAAAGACAAACACACAGTGAGCCAAGAACTGAATGAGCTGAATTGAAATTTGTATTATAACTGAAAATGTAAATGCTTAATTGATTTTATATTGTTTGTGATGCATTGGCAAGTCTCCGAAGGAAAAGAAACATCCCACTGTAATGTTGAAATATATACATATTGTAATATTTTTTTCTGAATGAGCTGGACAAAGGAATGAGAAGGCAGAATTCGAAGAGCCAAGGCTGTTCATTTCGAATTCCCGGTAGAATACAAACAGTCAAGAGGTGATCTCTATAAAAGATATCTCATAGTTATGCATAGAGAGGTTAGAGAATTAAGAATTGAGGTAGAGAAGATAAGAAGAAGGAGGAGCAGAAAGAGATGTTGTGAAAAGTCAGAGACGATATAAGACAGATAAGAAAGCTCGAGGACATCAGTGAAGAAGGTACAGAATAGAGCTGATATCAGAGGTAAATCAGCAAGTGTTTTTCTTTTGAAAGAGTGAGGAAGTTGAAGCTTCCCTATCAAGTTGTAGGTTGATAGATGTCAGTTGTAGTTGACTGAGGTTGGAGCCTCCTGTAGGTTGGTACCTGTAGAAAATTGATGGGAGTTGGAGCTTCCTTGCAAGTTGTAGCTTGCAGAATTGAGGTAGGAGCCTCCTATGGGTTGGAGCCTATAGAAATTCAGTGGTGAGAGGGAGTTGGAGCTTGCCTTTGCATCACAACAATAATAAGATGTGGTTTTATCCCTTTATGACTTTCCACTTATATCTGGTGTCTCTGTGCATGATGTTTATGTGTTGATATGGTTGATCTAATTTGCTTAATACTTGTTGCTCTCATATTAACTCTGTTGTTACATTATCTTAATACTTACAGCTCACACTCTAATATTACTCACATATTAAGTTGAACAAGAAATGAAAGTGTAAATAAGTTTTAATGAAAAGTTTTAAAAGATCATGAATGTGTTAAACTGATTCACCCCCCCTCTCAGTTTAACTAAGGGTTCAACACAATGAAATGTGTGAAAGGAAATATGAGCCATCGGATCTGATCAGTTAAGATCCGATGGTTGGGAGGATGTGATGGATGCGTCGGGATTGGATAGGCGTGCGGCCCGGGATATTTGATGCAATAGGTTATATATTGCATGGGGTCGGGATTTTTTAATAGGTGAGTTTTAATGTATAACCAATGGGGTTACTGTAAGTGGGACATATGTATAGGTGGAGTTATAAGAAACCATAGGTTATAAATAAAATATGGGTTGGGAAATATATATAAGATATTAATATAATATGGGATAAAGGTTTAATGCGGGAGTTAAATAATTAAATTTAAATGTTAATATTAGTATGTGAGCGGGATTGTAAAAAATACACTAAGTTTCTAATGTAAAATTGATATCGGGGATGGATATTTTTCACAGTAGGGCCCGATATAAAATTTAAGCATTTATACTTGGGATATTTGCATTTTTGGGGTTTTGTGAGTAAAAAGGGAATTTAATAAAGGAATTTTACTTTTGCCAAGGAAACTATACAATTTTAACTTAGGAAAAAGGGGTTTTGTAAGGAAAAATTAGTGACTAATGGGAAAAAGGGTTAAAATCAAGGGGAAAAGGTATTTTTACAAGGGGAATGATTTTTAAAGGAAGTTAGTAAATGAAATGACCAATTTTCTGCAATCCAAGCCTTGTGAAAACTACTTTTACCTACCGATTCAACTACCCTAACATTTTTTCTTCATTTACATGGGTGCATTTGTGCTTGCAAACCCTTATTAATTTTTTCTTTTAACAACAAACTATATGATTCTAACCTTATTAATTTCAAGGGCTCAGCTTAAACTATTGAGCTCCTTATAACTTTCTACCTAACTACTGATCTTCCAAGATTAAAATGTTTGGCTAGACCTTTATTCTCCATCTATCAGCATGAAAGTTCAAGACTAAGAAGTTTGACCTTCATGGATTGTGGCATTTTTTACAAGCTCCACACAATCTCATTTTGCAATAAAAAGTTAAAAGTAGTGGCATTTGAATTTGCATCACTTTCACGATATTTTTTTATCTCTTTTTTGTTATTGGGGTTCATTTTCTGTATTCTTTTTTATCTTTTTCTTTCAATTCCTTTTATTTTTATTTTAAGACTTTCACCCTCTTTACATTTTTTATTTTTCTAATATGGGAAAACAATTTTGGCGAAAGCAAAGTATGTACATATTACAAGACTAATCAAAGTCATTCAAAATTATGAATCCTATTATTATAGGACCCTAACATGGATGATGATCAAAATGGTGATGAAGATCATGAGGCAGTTGTTTGTAGCAGCTACTGACATTCATGATCATATAGACTGCATCATGGGTCATTTTTGATATATTGTTATGAGGTTGATTTTCATGGTTACTATCATATGTATCATTTTCATGGCATCGTGTATCATATTATTGAGTTGTGTCTTTTTGACATGCATCATTTCAACTTATATCATTTGCACATGATGTATCATATTGAATTGTATCATTTTGTATTACATAATTCATCATTTTTATTTATATCATTTGTACATGATGTATAATTTTTACTTATGACGACTTTTGTACATGCATAATTTCACATTTTTTTTTACAGATATATTTCTATTTATCAAACTAGAATTTGGCCAACTCCATTACATTCAAAAGCATCAAAATTTCCAGAGTCCTCCAAAATTTCTCTGACCAGTATATTTTGGTATGTAGTAATTGTTTTTCCATACTTACTATATCATTCTTCTTGTAATTTCTCTAAAATGCCCCATTAATACTTACATACCTACATAACATAATCTACCTAGATATTACTATAAAATTAACTATCTAGTTCCCTCCATATTTTTCTTACCGAGTTCCTCCATAGCAGCCTTGTCCACTTTCTCCTGCTGGAGTGGTTTCACTGCTCCTTGTTGCCTATGCACCTAATCCAACTCTTGTTGATCGATAAACACCAGAAGGAGAGCCACTCCCTCACTAATCGCCATATCCTACTCACCATTGTCATCGAGGTCAAATATTTATTTTAACACTTAAACAACTGCATTTTCCACATTGACCTCAGAGTTCTCCACCTTATAATTAATATTTTATATATTTTATATAATTAACTCCACCTTCACTTGCATAATTTCAACATATTTTTCGACCTTCCAACTGACCCATTACCAGGGTGAAAAGAGAGCGAGCCTCATAAATTATTTTCCCACTTGTCTTGGAGATCATCTCCTTGATTTCTTGCTTGAACTCCTATTCAATCTCATCTGGGGAGCCACCAGTATCATTTTTTAATGAGGAGGCCATGATCTCTTCGGCTCAGAAAGAATGTATGGAGAGCCACTATGCGTGAAATATGCAAAATGATCCTCTTATATCCAAACTTGAACTCCAAAATGACTGAGGGGGGAGTCCCTTCGAGTTTAATGTTGTTCGAATTAACAATTGTGAATTCATTACTTCTTAGTATAGACCATAAACTCACACAGTCAAACTAAGACGTTCTTCCTCGACCACATAAATATCAAATCCTTTTTTGACAACATCCCACATGGCCACATGCTTTGCATTAATCATCGTTTTTAACCATTTGTTGGATGAATGCCCCGTGATTTTGGTGGAGCATTCATCAATGAGATATTGTATCTTGTGAAATGACTATAAAATTTATGCAACCCCGGTCAATCAGATTATCTTCCTTAATTACCCTTAAGCATCTTAAGATCCTCGATTTATGAGAAATCATGGTATGTGACATATAGTTATTATGCCTCCCTCCTCCATCAACTCACCTTGAACCAAATTGATGCATTTGTTGGCTTGATCATTTTCCAAAGTGTTGTTATCTCTCTTGATATGATAGAACTCCAAACTTTCAAATTTATCCATGATCAATTGGATTATTTGTAGAGTTTTCCTTGTATTTTGTTCCTTGCAATGATTCAATTTGATACATTTTTGAATTGTAATGAGAGAGTCTCCAAAGACACATATGATGATGATATTGACTCATCAATTTTTATATGTGGAAATTGATTGATGATTTGGATTCATATTTATTACATACTATGGTTTTGATTTACTGCTCATGATGGATGTTGTCAAATTCACTTAATTTATAGATATTTGATTCACCTGTTTCAATTATAGATGATGATCATGTTATAATAATTATCTTTTCATTTTATATATACTTGATGTTGTAGATTCTATTTTGATGGATATTTAATAAGTAGAATGATGTTATTAATTTGTATGGATGTTTGTTTATCTAAATATTCTTTATAAATATCCTATAAAAATTTGCAAATGCATTCATATGATGTATACTCATATAACTTATCTAAGAGACATGATACATTTAACTAACTACATTGAAATAAAACATATTAATTTAACTGTATGCAACAAAAATCATTTTTTGGAAGCAAAAAAAGAAGCAACAATGGAATCCAAATTGGAAGCAAAATCGCAAGCCACACTAGAAGAAAAACGAGAAGAAAAAACAAAATCCAAATCATAAACCAAATTAGACGTATATCCTGGTGTTAAATCTATAGCTAAACCTGGTGCTCATTCTAGTGCTAAACCTAGCATTATTTCCTAGGATTGAAAGAAAAAAAAAGAAGCAACAATGGAAGTCAAAATGGAAGCAAAATTGGAAGCCACACTAGAAGCAAAACTTGACACAAAATTGGAAGCCACAGTAGAATCGAAACTAGAAGAAAAATTGGAAGCCACATTATAAGAAAAACTGGAAGAAAAATTGGAAGCCACACAAGAAGAAAAATTGTATGTAAAATTAGAAACCAAACTACAAGCAAAAATGGAAGAAAAATTGGAAGCCACACTAAAAAAAAACTAGAAGAAAAATTCGAAGCCACACTAGAAGAAAAATTGGGTGCCACATTGGAAGAAAATTTGGAATCCAAACTAGAAGCAAACCTAGAAGAAAAATTGGATGCCAAACTAGAAGAAAAATGGGGACGCAAAATTAGAAGCCACACTAGAAGCAAAATTGGAAGAAAAATGTGAAGCAAAATTGGACATTAAACTAGAATCCAAACCAGAAGACAAATTGGAAGAGGGTCCTAGCACTATTTCTAGTAGTAAAATGGCTTTATTCCAGATGTTATTTATGGCATTATTCCTGGTACTACTTCCACCATTATTTCTGGTGCAAATTCCGGAAAATTGTGGGGGGATATTTCAGTTGGTATTTCAGGTGCTATTTCGAGCGTAATTTATGGCACTATTTCTCCAGTGTTATTTCCAACAATATTTCTGATGTTGTTTCTGGAGAAATTTACGATGCTAAATATGGCGCTAATGAAAAACACCTAGTCATGCCCATTTTTACACTGGTAAAGGTGACCAATTCGTGAACTGAAAGACATTAAATTTCGTCATAATTTTAGGTGTTATTTACCTGTTTGATTATAATGTCTTGCAATACAAGTATTTGTGTAGAAGAAATTGAAATACGCTTTTGATTGCATTAGGAAAGCAAATAGATGAGAGGATCCAGCATGCATGGTATATTTTTAAATCATTTTAATCCTAAAATTCAGTATGTAGCCAATTAATGTAACTAGGAGATAACATAAATCAAAGGATTAGATAATCATTTCTCAAAGTAAATAGCAATATATACTAGATAAGGAGAGAGGCATGTTTATTTCCTTAAATTTACATAAATGCAGGTAGACTTAGATGCATGTTTAGTCAAGTCTTGGGATATGGTAGGTCACACTTATCCATGGATAATTGCCAAAGATTTTTCTTGTTGAATAAAACTTATTTATTATAAAATGGAAGAGTGGGACTAGAGAAAACAAATAGCAGTCAAATCAAAGGAAATTTGGGAAAGATAGTGTCATTATACCCAAATGTACCCCTTACTGGTGTTGTAACATTTCTTTTTCTTGGTCCAAGAATATTTACTAACCCAGAATAAGAAACCTTTCCATTGAATTCATGATCTATCAAGATGTTGCTTGATTTAATATCCCTGTGAGCAAGCTCTGGTTCTAGCATCTCGTGCAAATATTTCAATCTGCAAAGAATATAATAAGAGATTCAGAGCTATATTGATGAACAAGAAATTAAATGAATGTGAAACGGGTGGTTGCCACATATTTTTTAATTCAATAATAGCCTTCTAGAGAAAGAAACTTATAGACTAATATCATATCTCAAATTTTTTGTACTTAGACCGGTGAAAGATCTGACCTTTGCAGTTGCTCAATTTTTTTTGAAGGGTGGATATTTTGTAAACTACTACATGGTAGGATTTTGACATTAATAATTGGATCACCCTATAATCTAATGTTTATATACAGAACTTTTGACTAAATTATGTATGATTATGATTTGTTTCTATTGCAATACCATGGAGGAACAAATTTTGGTCGTACAACTGGAGGGCCTTTCATTACAACCTCTTATGACTATGATGCACCCATAGATGAATATGGTACATTATATCTTGGATGTGATATATTTTCCACAATTTTCACTTGAATTTGTCTCGCAGTATTAGAAAATTGAGAGAATTTTTTTCTAGAGTTGAATTTCATCCTTAGTTAATCTATCAGGCTATCTATTTTTTCCCAAGGAAAAATCACAACTTTATTCATATTGAAAAAGATTACATATTGTAGATGCTAAATAGTATATACAAAATAACCATATCCTGGCTATCAGGATCTATAAAATCTCATCAAAGAGCTAATAACTACTCTTTTCTACCTTTCCTTCTTTCCATTTTTCGCCAACCACCAGTGTTGGTTGTGGATGATGCAATAGCCATTTGATTTTATTTTACATTTACTAGGAGTTGTTTATCATAATCTGAACCTTCTGACACATGGGTACGTTTGTTACCACTAGCCTCTTTTTTAGGGGTAATCTTCGCACTCTGCTGATGTGGAACTGAAGATATTAGAACTAAAGTGGAGCTATGCTTGATCTCATCCTTCTATGAGGTGTCCTTGTCATTTGTTTTATTGATATTTGTGGTATTTCCTAGGCCATATGCATCTTCTGCTTCCTCTTCCCGAGATTCTAAAAATTTCCAACCTTTGCGATTTTGAGGTTGTCTCTTTTTTCTTTTGGGGTCCTTTATAGCTTGTGGCCATGTACTTTGGAGATGTCTCGTTTGAATACATGTATGAAAACAGAATGTCATATTTTCATAATCAAGAGGTTGTTTCCATTGAATGTTATTGTAGACCAATATGATGCAGTCAGGTAAACCTTGACTGAGGTCAAGTTCAACACAAATTCTAGCAAATGTAAAAATTCCTTTGGAGGTTCGATCTGTATCAAGGTTAAGAAATTTCCCCATAGAATTCCCAATTCCTTCTAATACTTTGTGGTGCCAAAAGTGTAGTGGTATATTATGTAACTTGACCCATATGGGCATTTTGGATACCACCATGGTGGTAGCATCAAATCTAGGAAACCAAGGTATCATGAAGAGCCCAACATTGCCCCAAAACCATGTTCCTTCATTTAATACATAATCCTTTTCTTTTACTCTATCAAACTTGACAATAAAAAACCCTTTAGAGCATAGATGAATATCATAGTTTGGTGTCCAAGTAGAGAAAATTCATTGATGAAGCACCTCTGATTTGGGCCAGAATCCATTAAATCTACATATAACTGCTTTGGTGTATAAATATGCATAAATACCATTTAACTCATCCAAAGTAACTGTCAGAGCTGGAACCCAGGATTTCTACTCCACAATATAAGGCCCGGGTAGATTCATAATATGTTTTGGATTGTTTTGAGTCTCCACCTTCCCTTTGACAACATCCTTGAATCATGCAGGGCCTTTTGAGCTAGAACCAGAGCATTCTCCAAGTAGTCTCATGGTGAGAGTGATGGACGCATCATGACCAATTCCATAATCCTGTAGCATGAGGACCCCCTACAACAATTTCCCTTCATAAATCAGATTTTTTAGTCATGTTGGAATTCCCTTTTGTTTTTTGATCTCATATTTGGGGGCTAGTATCTGCATCCTGATCCAGGTCCTTAGACAAATAGATTTCCCACTAAAATTTCTAATAAAAATTTGATTCATGACTCCTTCACATGGTTCTGGATATTGTGCTTCACACTCTCTCTTTTTGATAAACTATGATGATCGCTCATTTGATTTCTTCACACAGGCTTGATATACATCCTATGCTTCTGGATCTATAATATGACTATTTTTGGGGCATTTTGCCAATAGATCTAGGCTTATACCAAGTAGATCTGTAAGAAATTAGCCTTCTTAGGTCACATTAATCACCCGATCAAGTCCTTGATCCAGAAAAAGAGCGAGTAAACGAACTACTCTGACCAAAAAATATACTTTGTATCTGAAATTTCTACATTGAGCCATATCCTATAAAAAAATTCAATATTATCCATAGATGTGTGCTTGAAAGGGAATGATCTAACATGCCAGAAAAATAAGCACTGAGATCCGATGCAGCATGAGCTTCAAGTTGTGGCCCAATACTATATGGCCCTTCTGCTCTCTATTTCGACGATTTTTTTATGGATATTTTCTTAGATTGGAGGAGCCTTGAGTTGATATTGATTGTGTCATAATACTAGTCGATGAGTAAAGCCATATCTATTGCTTCCTTCATTTTATGTGCATCAAGATCTGGCTTTTTCTTGTTTCTCCTAGCGCAGAGGATGCGGTCATTGCGAGTCTCATCCACAATGATTTGTTTTCCCCAGTTGTTTTGATCCAATGTCCCCATCAACTTCTAAGATCCATTGGGTAAGAAATCAGTAGGTATTTGTGGATCTGTAGTAGTAGATCTGGCCCTATACAAGGAATCAAAGCAGAAGACTAATATCATGTCTCTCTTACAGATTCTCGAGTGTATGATACTGGTTTTCAGATATGAATAGAGTGGGAACCCAGTGGGAACTATTTCATCTGTCGCAGATCGATGGTTAAGGGGTTGTTTTCCATGGCTGCATTCCAGAATAGTGACATCAGGCTAAAGGGATGCTACGGTGAATGCTTCAGCTGTGGCGAGGAGAGAAACCCTAGCAGACTCCATCACTCCTCCAAAATTGGTCACATGTGGAATAATATTATTCATCAAGTTATATATTTATTTGTCAAGGGAATTGAATTTTTTTGTAATGTATTTTTTGTTTTAGGGATCAATAGAAAAAACATTGTCAAAATATTAAAAATCGTAGAAATATTGAATTATTGTTCATATGATATGATGTGAATTTCTTCAAGTATTACATAATTCTTTCCTTTTCCTTCTAATATCCAACCTTGTGAATAGTGAAATTTATTTTGACCTTTGGAACAAAACCTATTTATTTTTACCTTTTGTCTTTGGCAGGACTTATTAGACAACCAAAATGGGGTCATCTTAAGTAATTACACAAATCCATAAAGCTTTGTGAGCCTGATTTAGTTATTGGTTATCCTGTTGTTATGTACCTTGGGCATTTCCAACAAGTAAGCTTCGTTTTCCTTTACTACATTGTACATATATGTTCTTTGTGTAGACATAAAATAGAAAAGTTTCTCCTGCTTTCTTAAAGGATGCTACACAGGAAATAACTGACTTAATTTTTTCCTATTCAAGCTTATGTATATTATGCTGGAACGGGAAAGTGTGTTGTTTCATTTCTTGTTCATTATGATTCAAATAATGTTGGAAGAGTAGTCTTTAATGGTCAATGATATAAAATGGATTCCTGGTATGTTAGTTTTCACCATGATTGTAGAAATGTGGTTTTTAATACTGCAAAGGTGATAACCTTGAGTTATTAGAGTTGTGATTCTAGCCCTTTTTTATTCTCTATCTCAAAGTATTAAGGCTCATGCAACTTGTTAAATTTTATGCACAAACTTATCTGGATGTTGATCACTTTTGTTGCAAGTTGTTTATTCTAATTTGAGCATAAACTAGAAAAATGTAAGTATATAATCTAGACTCATTTTATAATAATTGTTTATATGCACCAAACAATTAATCAAGTTACACATTGGTTCAGTTGATTGTAGAAAAAAGAACATGTATCTGATATCTCAAAGAGAAGTTGATAATAAAACAAAAAAATATGCATTATGTTTCTGTCATGGTTTTGTTGATGCCAACGTATATTTTAGCATGCCACATGTGGTGAGCCCTGGTATTGCACCAAGAATGTTGCAACTCCTAGAGGTTTCCCTACTTTACTTTATCAACTGGGGGTTCGTACAAACTTGGAGGTGACAGTGCTATATACATAGCAGATGCATTCTACTCATGTCATCCTCTTCTGAGTTTTACGAAAGGGTGCTACTTCTAGGGTTATTGGATGAAGTCTGTCACACTTCTGAAATTAGACCTAGGGCTACAAATGATTCAAATCCATGGCACTATCAGCAAGTATAGAACTACACTACAGAAAGCAAGTACATCTAACTATTCTGCAATGAAATAAATCTACTCATTAAACTATGATCAGAAATGAGAACAATGTGGCATCTTGCATGACATAAATTGTTGAATTTAAATGGCATAAAGGAAACTAATATAATAACACTTTTTTCATCCAAATGGATAAACAAACTCTATTTAATTTATGCTCTATCTATCATGCTTTTAATCATGCAACCAGTCATGAACTAACTATTCTTGTAAATGTGTTTTTTTGCAGCTAGGAGAAGAAAGTGCTAAGGTGGCTTATGGAAGGATTCAACACATGGAGGCAAGGCTGTAGGTATATGAGTGGTTTTTGGAGGTCTAGAGGATGTGGATGGTGGTTTATGGGCTTAAGGAGGATCCTACTGGTGTTATTTATAGTGCTGCTACAGGTTTCTTATAGTGCTATAGGAAAGTACTGAATTGCTATAGGAAACAGTCTGAGGGAAATATGAGGCCAAAAATAGGTGGAAAAAGGGCAGTAAATGTGGAGTGAAGGTGGATTGTGATTATTGGAAGGTGGCCCACCCCTTGGCCAATCTCAAAAACTCTTGGGAGGCATCTCTTGCACCCCTAAGTTTTTCTCAGTGTGTAGGGATGAAAATTCTGAAAACAGGGCTGATGGTGGTTTTGATGAACAGAGGGATGATGAAGGGTGAGAGATGAGGTTGAAGGTGTTGGTGAAGTTCTACTTGGATGTGCTACCTGTACCTTCAAGAAAACTACCTATTCATGCAATAAAAATGGACAAAATCATGAAAAGAAAATGGAAAATATGACTTGAATTTGTAAATAAAATCTACTCTAATCTAAAAATAGAGATCTAACATAACATTCTAATAATATCCATGGAATCACAATAACTAATATTATCTATTCCAAGAAATCATAAACTAAAAATCAGTTTTGGTCTGTGGGGAATTTCTACCCTCCTCAAGCTCCAATGACAGAGATGAGAGGGGAAGGATTGACTCATAGATTTCTGAAGTTATAACCTATTCTACCAACATGTAAGAAAGCTAAATCTACAAAAAAATACAAATGGAATCAAACTAAAAACAGTTAATGAAAAAACAAGCAAACTATCTAAATACTCATAAGAAAAACTAGCTGAATGACATGAAATTAAAGAATGATTACACAAGGTAGGTTGAGGCACATGGATTCGTCCCTAACCCACAAGCCTAGCTCTCTGAAACTAGATCAGTAAAGAACAATCTGAATACTCATTTCATTTCAAAAGATAGTCTCATTACATCAATATAGAAGTCTTGAAAACTGATCACAAGAGCAAAAAACCTAATGTCTTTCTCCAAATTTGGAATCCTAATGAGCTCTTGATCAGCCCTATTTATCCTAAACGGTAGTCCCTAAAAATTAGGTGATGAGTCCACTTGACTGCAAGTGAATTATGGCTTTAGTGCACTTGATCTTGAGTTTGCTTGGTTGCCTTTTATTTCTAGTTGTTCGAGGGAGTCTCGAGGATCCCTTGGCTTCCTTTGGGAGTTAAAAAGGGTGGAAAACCCCCTATAACCTCTCCTTGTTGTCTACTCCAAGTCTTGATGAAAAAATATTTACAAAAATTCAATATCTTCATGATTTTCCCTGCACTTAACTCATGTTAGGTACTCAAAGTATGATAAAACTCAATCACCATCAACACTAGCACCATAAGACCATAATATAATTAAAATGCAAGAAAAAGAGACTTAATAAGGAAAAAGGTGACCAATAACCCCTCAAGCGCTTTAAAGGTGATTAGTCACGTGGACACGTGGACGCTATGATGTGGAGATGCGGGGGGACTTGGTTAACAGTGTGAAAATAATTCTGGGCCATACGATTATTACACCATATCAACGGCTAAAACATGATTAGAGGACAATGGGATGGCGGGCCCGGGGCATCTTACGCGGAGACTAAAGTTCGGGCGACTTTGGAGGATGGTAGCCATCGGATTGAGGCTTGTATATTTGACGGCTTATGTGAATTCTGCTACATGTCTTTCGGCGAGGAGATAACGCGCGAAATAGGCGGTTTTTGAAATGGTACATGGGGACACGCGGCATGCGATTTGTGGAATCACTGGGATTTTGCGGAAAACCACCTTCCTCGGATGAGCGGTGTGAAATTTACAGGCCGGTTTTGGAGCTGGTGCGCAGACCTGGGGACCACCATAGTAAATGGGACTCCGCTCCGTTGATTTACTTTGATCGGACGGCTAGGGGAATGCCCGAAAATATTAAACGATAAGCGCTTTTGGGCATGGCATGCAGTTCTGAGCCCTAGGTTGCATGGAAGACAAAAAAAAGGGGCTGAGGCTAAAGAGCTAGGCCCGATATGTTTTTAAATGCGGGTTTTAGTCTTTGCAGAGTGTATTTTTCGGGCGGAAAAGGATAGGAATAGGCTGAAAATAGGGTTTTTGGCCATGAGAGGGAGTTTGAAAGATTTAGGAGGGTTGTGAGGCTGAAAATTTGAATGGAGGGGCTGACATATACAACATCGGCTCCATCTGGGGACGGCATGTTCATCCTTGGACATGTCGAGAACACGCAAACCTCAGGCCATCCTGTATGTGAATCTTATTTTACAATCCCTTTTCATTTTCTTCAAAACTCATCAACTCACTTACATCATTTACACTAAAATTTGAAACAACACTTATATACATTATATACATCAGGTCCACTCTACTTGCATCAAAACTGGAAATAGGGTTTTAAGAACTGTCCATTCACAGGGGCATCCAGCAGATCACCCTGCAAATTCTCCAATATAAACGTGTTATTTCCTCCCTGCTGTACAATTTTGAACGGACCAAACCAGAGGGGGTCAAATTTCCCATGTTTTCCCTTTTCAGCCCTCTAGACATCCCATCTGAGAACTAAATCTCCAATTTGAAATTTTCTATCTCTCGCATGCCGATCAAAGATATTCTTCATTTTGTCCTGATATTCTGCTAACCTCTGATTCACCTAGTTTCGTGTTTCCTCTAATTCTACCAGTTGATTTATCCTTCTAACCATATCATCTGGTTCTTCTTGATTTTCCTACATAAAGCGTGCCACTGGCAAAGCCAATTGCATAGGAAACATAGCTGCTCGTCCATATTCTAACTCATAGGGAGATTTCCTTGTGGCTCTCTTGTTAGTTATTCTGTTTGCCCACAGGGAAAATTTCAATTGGGAATCCCAATTCTTCTGATTTTCATTTATTGTCCTTTTCAAGGCCCTCACCAGTGTTTTATTAGAATATTCTGCCAAGCCATTCCCCTGCGGGTAATAAGCTGTGGAGTGATTCAATACAATGTTATACTGCTGGCAGAAATTTACAAATTTTGCAGACTTGAAGGCCTGTGCATTATCAGTAACAATTCTAGCAGGACAACCAAACCTGGATATGATATTCTCTTCTACAAATTTGATTATCACAGCATCTGTAGCACTTCTTGTAGGTATGGCCTCCACCCATTTTGTAAAATAATCTGTGGCTGTTAGTATCCATTTATGTTGGCCACTTGATGGAGGGTGTATCTCCCCTATAAAATCTAATCCCCATTTCTGAAATGGTGCGTTCACATGGACTGGAATCAAGGGCAGAGCAGCCCACTTCTGCCTTTCAATAAATCTTTGACACTTATCACACGCTCTGACCCAAGCAAAAACATCTCCAAATAACTTCTGCCAGTAGAAACCAGCCTTCAGAATCTTATGAGTTGTAGCCTTCCAGTTGTAATGTCCTCCACAAATTCCTTCATGAAATTCTGTCATTATATTTTCCACTTCATTCTCTGTAAGGCACAATAATAATATGCCTGAAGGATCTCTCCAATATAATTGATCATTTTCAACCATATATTTTTGTGATTTCATCCTTACTGCCCTGTATTTCACCTTATCACAACTTGGAGGGCAACTGAGTGTTAAAAGATATTCAACTATTTCTTTGTAGCAGGGGCTAGCGAGATACTTTATGTGTATCCTTTGAGTTTCCATCTCTAGTCCGTGTTGTTCTTCTCCTCTCTCAGGCTCTTCACTTGCTATCATGGACAAATTTATGCCTAAAGCCTGATGATTTGATTCAGATAATATTTTAGCTAACCCTTGTCCTTTAACCAACTTAGTAGGCCTTCTGTCTAAATCATATTCCTGTATTTTTGCAATCCATCTTCCTCTTTTGCCTTCACTATCTCCCTGAACAAGAATATCTTTGACAGTTGCTGTAGGGACATATGCAGTGATGTGAGACTACAAAACATACATTCTAAAAGCTTTGAGGGATTTCACCAGGGCATATGCTTGCTTCTCCAATATATTGTATTTTAATTCTGCATCATGCAATACCTGACTATAAAAGTCTATGGGTTGTTCATATCCATCTTCATTTTTCTGCAATAAGACTCCAGCTACTATATGGGGTGAAGCAAATGAAAATATCATAAATGGATTTGTATAATCAGGCCCAGCTAGTACAGGAGCTTCAACAAATGCCTGTTTTATCCTTGTGAATGCATCTCTAGATTCTTGGGACCACTTTACTTCATTATTCTTTTTCAACATATCAGTTATATGCCTAACTATCTCAGCATAGTTAGGAATAAATCTTCTCAGGAAATTAATTCGACCTATAAATACCTGCACTTCTTTCTTATTCCTGGGTAGAGGAATACCATTTATGACCTCAACTCTTTTAGGGTCTATTATAACACCATCTTTAGTCACAATGTGCCCCAAAATTTTGCCTTCCTTTAATGCAAATAAAGACTTTTGTGGATTAAGAGAAATAACATACCTTCTACATTTCTCAAAAGTTCTTCGTAAGTGTTCAATGTGCTCATTATCATTCTTAGAGAACACTGTGATATCATCAAGGTATACTACCAAAAATTTATCCTGTTCACCAACAAAAGCAATATCCATAGCCCTTTGGAAGGTAGCCACTGCATTGATTAATCCAAAAGGCATTCTGGCATACATGAATGTACCCCAGGGTGTGGTGAATGATGTTTTCTTCTGATCCTCTGGAAGTATAGCCACCTGATTATAGCCAGAAAAACCAGCCATCATTGACATTCTGGAGGCTCCAATTACTTTCTACAAAATATGGTCCATTTTAGGCAGTGAATAATTATCTTTTAAAGATTCTCTATTCAAATTCCTGAAATCCACGCACAACCTTATTTCTCCATTTTTCTTGCGAACAGGGACAATATTTTCCACCCATTGAGAATACCTCAGTGGCACAATTATTTTGGCCTTTAGCAGCTTCTTAATTTCTTTCTCAATGGAGGGAAGCAGCAGAGGGTTTATCTGTCTGAGCTTCTGCTTATATGGTTTTGCATCTTCCCTCAGAGGAATTTTATGTTGCATTATATTAACATCAAAAGTTTTTAGGTCCTGATAGGACCATGCAAATACATCTTTATAAGTTTGAAACAACTTAAGATATTTCTCTTTATATTCTTCTGGGACCTTTTTGGATAATTTAACAATTTTGGGATCAGCATAAGTACCCAGATTTAAATCTTTCACTTGATCTTCTTCTATAACTTTATTTTGCTGCAATGGAACATCATCTTTGTTAAACAATCTTTCTAGAGGTACCAATCCTCTAGGTATAACATTTCCTTTCAGTTGCAGTACTTTACTTCCTACCATTTCATCTTTCCATTTGTTTCCTGCAATATTTTCAGTCTCCTCTTCTTCACAATCATCAATCTCCATATTAGAGAATTCTGCAGCTGTCTCCAGGAATCTCTTTATTTGTTCCTCATCTTCAAATACCTGCCAGTGCTTTATATTGTCTAGAATTGATGGTCTATAACGCATCTCAATCTCATATCTTAAAAGTGGATTCTGAGGAGGACGGAATGTACTGGCAGCCACAGCGAGACAATCTGCTATTCTATTCTGCTCCCGGGGCATGAACTGTATATTAAATGCTGAGAAGAAATTTTCCACGATGTCCCATACTTCATTCCTGTAAGCTCTTAGCCATGGGTGCTTGGTTTGACATTGGTTCCTGACCTGTCTGACCACCAATTTAGAATCTCCCAGGACTTTTAAATTCTTTATATTCATATTCTTCGCTGTTTGCAATCCCAATAACAATGGTTCATATTCAACCACATTATTAGTCACCTCATAGTCTAATTTAAAATACAGTGGCACCCATTTTCCTGTAGGGGAGATTAATAACACTCCAGCTCCATTTCCTTCTTTTGAATTTGCTCCGTCAAAATGTAATGTCCAGATCCCTGCCTCCTGGTTTTCTGAATGTTGCTCAACCTGAATGTGACAGAAGGAGGACTCATGAGCATAATTTTGATCTTCTTCTAACATCAAACATGAAAAATCACCTTCCTTATTGTATAATGGTGAATTTTCTAAGCAATCAGCCTTGGTTACCATCTTAACAAATCTAGTCTCCCTGTATAATCTCCTTTCCTGGCCTCCAAAGACTGGTACAGTAGCATATGTTAAGTCCATTTTAATTGACCCACCAATTTCTGTACCACAGGACCTTGACAACAGCATGCCAAAGCGGGCTGGGATATCAGCCACCACAATGTCCATTACTACACTTTTTGCTGGAATTTGGGCCAAATTAACCACTAAATCTTTAATCATTCCCAAGCATTTAACTCTTTTGGAATAAAATGAATATAGGTCTTTATATGGTCTTGTAATTTGGAGTCCTAGCTGCTCCATGACTGACAGAGGCATAAGATTATGGGAAGCCCCAGAATCTAACATACAGTTGTGTAAAAGTAGGTCATGGATTACTAGGGAAACGTAAAAAGGGGGAGTAGAAGGATCTATCTCCTCAACATGAGGGCCAAACACTACCATGGGTCTCTCTTCTTGGAGTTTTAAACTATCTGGAATGAGTGGTGCTTCAGGACGAAGTATAAAAGAAGTGACTTGAGATTGATATGCAGGTTGCTTCAATAGTTCAGTGAGGGGGACTAGGATCTTAATTTTCTCAAGTTCTTTTTGTAAATTGAAAACAGGGGGCTTTTCTATTATAGCTTCTTTTGGTATAGACTGGACATTAGGAGGATTTACCACTTTTGAGGAAGAAGGAATTTGATCATTAGATTGCAAAGGAATATTCAGAGGACTCTTACCTTTATCTGCTACTTTCTGTACTGTTGCAGACTCCTTCTGAGCAGGTACACTCTTCTGCAGTGGTTCTTCTTCCTGATCTTGGGCTCGGGTCCTCTTTCTTGAAGATCTAAGATCATATTTTACATTGAACTGTGCTTGCATAAAATCAGCAAATTGTTTACAATAATGATCAATCTCTGCTTCTTCTTATTCTTCTTGTTCTTGCAATGGGAATTCCATTTCATCATTATTTGAAAAGTCCAGATTAGAGTCCTCCAATCCATAGGCAACATCTTTAGTGGAGTCATCTGCTGGTCCTTCCAGGTACAATGGGTGTGGTACCTGATCTTGTTGCTCCCTTGCTTCCCTTGGCAATATCTGCAAAGGTGGTCTCTTGAACTGGGGATTGTAACCTCTATTTGGAGCATTATAAAAATTCTTGGGAGCTGTATTCTTAGTTTCCAATTCAAGTTTACCCAATTTATTAGTAAGATTCTTGATCATTTTACTCATTTCTTCGAGTTTATCTATATCCTTGTCCTAGTTAGAGGTGGAAACCTCTTCCTTTCCTTTCCTCCTAGCATCCTGTTCGACTTTTCCTTTTAATTTCCCAGTGGAGGCGAAATTTGCTTCCAGCTCGAGAGCATCCATCTGAGCATCATCTAGAGTGGCAGGTTTCCTTTCCCTCAAGGAGAAACCAAAATCTAAATCAAAGGCTGCTATGAAGACTATCTTAGCAGCTGTCTGGTGTGGTTTCATCTCAGGAGGCAGACTCAGATACAGCTTATTAAACCTTTTGATAAACTCTGACACCCCTTCATTATGTCTCTTCTTCAAAGTATTGAATTCAGTAAGATATTGACCATAATCCTTCTTTTCTCCTCACTTCCTAAGAAAAACTTCTTCCATTCTATCCCAGGTATTGACTGAGCGGTCAGCTAATGTTTTAAACCATTTTCGAGCCTCACCCTCGAGAGATTGCATGAACAACCTTAAGACTACATCCAGATGTTCTACATTTAAGTTCTTTGCGAAGGAGCAGAAAGTCTCAAGATGTTTCTGGGAATCAATATCATTTTCTCCATTGAATCTGGGCAATATCTTCAAATAATCTTGCGGCATATCATTGAGCACCTGTGGTAAGGCCAAGGGAGCATATTTGTTCAATAGGAAAGCAGGAACATTAGCCATTGGAGGAGGTGGGGGTTGTGCAACAATCTGATGTACTAATGAAGGGAGAGGAGACGGAGGGAGTGGGGTATGTATGACAATTGGAATATATTGTACAGAAGCCTGGGGTGTAGATGGAAACAGTTCACGATTAACAGGGACTAATTCTGTAACTTCTTTCACTTCCTCAGCCTCAGGAATAGGAGAAAAGTTCTCTTTAATTCTGGTACTTCCACCGGGTGGACTATCTGAGTAATCTTCGGGATTTTCTGTTATAACTTCTTGAGAAGAAGCGGATGGAGGATCTTCTACAGAATATTCAGGTTTTTCGGCACAGACTGACTTCTTCTCTTTCCAACTTATTTTATGAATGATATTTTCTGGGTTAGGCACGAAAGGTATCTTCGACTGAGATGTATCTGACCTCAAATGTGGCTTACGAGGAGCCAGGACTACCAATAGATTTATCAAATAAATAACAGTGGAGTCGCCAACGTGAGAGATATGCAACTCTTCAACTCTCTGTGCTCACCTGATTAGAGAGTGAATATGATTTGTCGAGGCCCAGGGAAATTGATTTTCTTAAATTCGATCCCCGGCAACGACGCCAGAAAGATGTTGTAGACAATTTTTTCACCCCTAGAGATAGCCTAGAGTTGCTATAGACCAGTTCCTAGGACATCTTAGCATAGCAAGGAGCTCATAATATAGCTTGGGTTGTCAATCCAAAAGCTCTCTTACTATCTCTTGTAAAACAAGGAAATTAGTCTAAATGGAACCAAACTCTCTCAGAAGCTGATACAAAGATAAGAATAATGTAGGAACAACATGCAAAACTTCAGTACAAAAGCACCAGACAGTTAAGAGACAACTTACTGCAAAGAGGGCCAGTTCAAATAATATGCCACAGAAATCAAATATCAGAAAGTGGATGCAGTGAAGAAATATGAAGAGGATACTAGTTAACATGAGGCTGATACCTAGATACATAACAGAACCACATAAGGGCTTATCAATCTAAGAATCCTTATATGACAATGGTGTTTTAAAAGCACCCTCCTCAAGTAACTAATATAGCAGAAAGTGTGGATGAAAAAAACATGGAACAGTATATCATGACTAGGCCTATTTAAAGCGCTTGACTAATCCAAGTATGGGCACCAACTAGGATGAATCCTTACTTAAGACCAGTGAGCCACTCGAATTCTAGAACATGATACAAGAAGACAAATAGCACGAAATGAGATATTATATTAACACATAAGAAAATATTACATATTGTGGGATACCAAAGACCAGAATCCTCAATACAGTTATAACTCCTCCTCACTGAGACCCTACGGGCTCTGAGCCTTCATACAAAAGATTTGCAAGATGTATACAAAAGTCTTTCACTGCACAGTTTGCTGATAGAAATTTGGAACCCTTACAATGTCTTATTTTTGGGTTTTTATAGAAAAGATAGAAGACTCTGGAGAATGAGGTAGATGATACACATTTAATGATCTAATTTGAATAAAATGGCGGAAAACATTCGCGCCCACACTATGAATGACTAAATACAATTAACTATACTTTACAATCTATCTCCAGAAATAAATGCTGAAGATGAAAATATCCTTATAAACAAGACACAAATAATAAAATATACAAATGTTCTGCCCTTTGCTGAAAGGGAAAAGTCTGCTACCATAAAACCTCGAGGTTGCTCGTTTTTGGTGCATAGTACTTCCGGCCCTCTAACTTTGAATTTAAACCCCAGGTCTTTAATGCAGGATGTTGTGTTTCTCGATCCTTCAATGATTTTTGTAGGCCGCTCCATTAATTCTTCATCTACCCAAATCTGCCTTTTGATTTTCTCTGGAGGGTTCTACAGATTCAAATTCTTGCTTTCTTTAATGGCGGTCACATCATAGTGACTCCCGAATCTCTACTTCATCATTCTGCACTTGCTAAATGGCTCTTTGAAATACACTCGTCCTCTGTGATGCAAATCCCGAATTATAATGGTTCTTCAACAATGAACACTTGCAAAAGTCCACAAACTCATCAACAGACACCAGACTCAGGAATGGACGTACAATGAGGGTGATCATGTAACAAAATGTGGTGGCAACAAGAGCGGTGGTACACAGGTTGGTGGTGAAAACGCAAAGGAACTCTGAAGAACAGACTAATGGGGGTTTTAAACATAAAACGCTTAAATGTACAGTGGATGAATGAGATATATGGCGGGAGGAGGCGAGACGCTGTGGACACGTGGACGCTATGACGTGGAGATGTGGGAGGACTTGGTTAGCAGTGTGAAAATAATTCTGGGCCATACGATTATTACACCATATCAACGGATAAAACATGATTAGAGGACAATGGGATGGCGGGCCTGGGGCATCTTACGCGGAGACTAAAGTTCAGGCGACTTTGGAGGATGGTAGCCATCGGATGGAGGCTTGTAGATCTGACGGCTTATGTGAATTCTGCTGCACGTCTTTCGGCCAGGAGATAACGTGCGAAATAGGTTGTTTTTGAAATGGTACATGGGGACACGCGGCATGCGATTTGTGGAATCACTGGGATTTTGCGGAAAACCACCTTCCTCGGATGAGCGGTGTGAAATTTACAGGCCGGTTTTGGAGCTGGCACGTAGACCTGGGGACCACCATAGTAAATGGGACTCTTCTCCGTTGATTTACTTTGATCGGACTGCTAGGGGAATGCCCGAAAATATTAAACGATAAGAGATTTTGGGCATGGCGTGCGGTTCTGAGCCCTAGGTTGCATGGAAGACAAACAAAAAGGGGCCGAGGCTAAAGAGCTAGGCCCGATATGTTTTTAAATGCAGGTTTTAGTCTTTGCAAAGTGTATTTTTCAGGCGGAAAAGGATAGCAATAGGCCGAAAATGGGGTTTTTGGCCATGAGAGGGAGTTTGAAATATTTAGGAGGGTTGTGAGGCCGAAAATTTGAATGGAGGGGTTGACATATACAACACATTGCTTGAGCTTGTGTATGGAGGTATCTTTCAACAATTTTAGGATCCTTCTCAATCTTCAGATGGTTATTGGTGACTCCTCTAGGGCTCAACAGTTCTTCCCTAATGTGTAATGGTTTTTTGTTTTCTCTTCTCATAACCCTTCTCATCTCTTGTGCTCTTGTCTCCTCATTAACCATCCATGATTCCAAAGCCATTAATTGCATATCCCCCCATTAGAGAACGTTTGAGGTCTAAAATGGGCCTCCTAAGAAAAATGTACAACCAAAATAAAGTTGATAAGGACCAATAGCATTCAAGATGACGATGTCAACCATGGGGGTTGATTCACCATTTTTTGGGTAAAAAAGTAAAAAGATTAAAAAATAATTAAATAATAAAACTACTTTTTCAACTTGTATTTTCAACTTATACCACTAAGGTTTTACTCAAATTTTGAGAAGGAGTACTCGTTGGATGCAAAATCTAATTCCTCATCCAAGGAGTACCCATGTTTCATACTTTCGAATGACCCTCATGCTTTTCATGTATTTCTCATTTTTTGTGTAGGAGGGTCCATCAAAAGTATGTAACATGGGTACTCCTTGGATTAGGAATCAATTCTGCATCCAATGAGTGTTCCCGCTTGAAATTTGAGTAAACCCATAAGGAGATAAGTCAAAAATACGAGTTGGAAAAGTAGTTTTATATTTTTTCCCTCTAAAATTTGATGATGTAATCTAATCTTATTTTATTATTTCCACTATTATTTTATAATTTCCTTAGGAGGCCCATTTTAGACCTAAAAATTCCCCTAATGATCCTAGGATTGGGGTCCCAAATATTTAAATCTGTCAACGCAAGGTTATGCATGTAAAACTCTGCCATTTTCACCTTGCCTGCCATATTTGCTTGATTGCAGAAATCAATGAACTATCTATAGTATTGGAAAGGTAAGGATCCATGGGAGGCTAATGTTTTAATTTGAAAGAGGAGCCACTACTCCTTAAGGTAAACTGCATATGAATATGAAGGATATCTATGTTGAATGGCCTCCATGCATAAATCTGCCATGGTGGCCACTTGTTTACCCTTTTGTTGAATATACTCTTGTAGTGCTACATTCTCTACCTGTGCCTTCAAAATTGACTCTTTGAGCCTCACATCAGATAAATCCTTCCCCAAATCAACTACTTTTCCTTCCATGACTCCTATGTCATACACTCCTTTAGATGTGTCAAGATTCATCCAATGATGAGTTCGTGCCCTCTCTTCCTCCAATTGATAAAACAAAGGAATTGTAAAGTTTTGAGGAATTAATCTACCCCCCTCAATGTATGTGTAGTAAGAGCTGAGATTGGGTTGAGTGTTAGGGTTTGGCATTATTGCAAAATCTTTGAGGATTGGTTTTGATGAGCTGGACTCTTCTTGATCACCTTTTCCTCCCTCTTTTTCATCATGCTTTTCCTCTTGTGTCTTTCCCTCAGCTTCCTTGACCTCTTTCCCCTCTGTGGTTGTCATTTCCTCTTCAACCAAGGCCTTTTTCTCCAAACATGTGCTTGTTGGAGTTTTCTATAGAAAGAATAGAGTTTCTTGTAGCAAACTTTGTTTTTCTTGCTAAAGACCCTCTTTTCCTTATTTTTCACTCCTTTAAGTCCTTGAAGGGTCTGAGGTGGTTGCATGAGGTGTATGGGATGCCAATCTATCTTGATTTCTTCTAATATATGTTACAGGCATCCTTATGGGTGAAGTGACCTCTTGCACCCTTCCTTCCTCTAATCTGATTTTTTCCTCTTTCTTTGTTGATTCTTTAATGGTGATAGGGATCTTGGTGGGAGTTTGTGGTTTTCCATGTCTCGCCCTCTGGATCTTCCTAGTTCTAAAGTACATAGGTGTGTGCCTCTTTCTTTTTGTTTTGATAGATGTGCTCAAAGTAGTTAGGGTGGCAGCTATGTCTTGATTTTTTATGTCAGGTGACATGCTAGTTTCTTTAGGGGAGGTTTTGCTACCTAAGATAGGGTCCACACCTTCCTTTTCCTCAATCCTTTCTTCCTCCTTTCCCTCGCCTCTTTCTTTCTCTCTCTCTCTATTATCTCTATGTTTTCTACCTAAATTTCCATCTCCTCTTTTTATTTTTAGCCTCCTCTTCCTCTTCTTCTACGTCCTATTCTACCTCTTCTTCTTCTTCTTCTTCTCTTTCTCTAAGGCTAGAAGCAGAGGTTTTCCCTATTTGGGTAGCTATAAAAGCTTCCATATCCATGTCTATGAAAGAAGACGAGGGTACAGTTAGGTTAAACCTTCTCAAAGAATCACTTACAATTAGTTTTATTGGGCCATGATGGGCCAATAAAACTAATTGTAAATGATTCTTTGAGAAGGTAGTGTTGATATTTCCTTTGCCTCACTTTATGGCTCATGTTAGTGATGGAGTTTAGGAGGACGTGAGGGACACTCAATCTCTGTTCAAGTGGGAGCTCCCCTTGAAACCTTAGTTCATTTAACAATCTGAAATGATACCCATATACCACACTAAGTCTTCCTTCACAAGAAATAAACTTCATGATGTGGAAAACTACTTCATCCTAGGGGTATGGAAGGTTTTCTCTCCTCACTCTATTTTTATCTTCAATTTACTCCTCTCTTGGTAAAAAGGAATTCTTTTTGGTTGCAGTGTTAGGCATCCTTTCCTTAACCTATTTGACTCCTAGGGGAAAGGTTGTAAATTTTCTTATGAGTTCAGGAGATAATTTGTTGGCTAGGCCTCTAATCACAGTGGTGGATCTCTCTTCTGAATGTGATTGCAGAGCCACTACAAATTCTTTAGCTATATCATCATCAGAACCTTTTAATAACTCAAAGAACCCTAGCCATTGGTGATTTCAGAAGATTTCCATAACCTGAGTGTGCTACCTAATTATCTTAATGTCAGTAGGCTCTTTTCTGGTGAATTCCCCTCCCATTTTAATGTCTTTGATATGAAGGTGGTAAGAGGTTTAAGAGTTATGTCTTGGAGATGGAGGTCTTGAAACAAAATGCAAGAAAATTTCTTTTACCCTTTAACTGTCAAATTTAATTTTGTTGAGTGTGAATTGTATGGAGAAATTTAGTGTTGTAGGATGAAAATCCACTTACCTTGGTCCTCTGTTATTTTGGTTTGAGAGATGGAGGCTTTGGGAAGCCAATTCACCCACAGGTGACTCTGTGTTGCCTTCTAAGCCCTTGTTGGTCTGCTTCTGAAGTTGCCTGTAGAAAAACTCTATTTCTTGTAGCACGATGGTGCATGTAAGCCCAAACCTCAATGTTGCTCTTTTGATGAATCCCACTACTCACCTCCTCTTGCTACTCTTCTAAATGATCAAAAAAATTGTGAAAATGAGACAAATATTACCTTTATTGGATTTTTAGCTAAATTTGGAGCATTGTGGCGACTCGTACTTAACATGACTTTCCTCCTTGAGACCGTTGGCCCCCACTTCAGTTAATCATTGTTGACCTCGTGATCACTTCCCTTCATACTCATCCACTCTTAATTTTCTTTATTTGACTTTCCCAAGTTGCATGCACTTTCACTTTTCCTCCAATTTCACTTTACGAAGGTGGCCAAGTTAACTGGCCACCTTTATGCCTTTTAAATTTCTAAAACTTGACATTCAATTATTTTGGTAATTATGGATGCACAACGAGAGGTGAGAGGCCATACCTAAACTTACCTGGTGTTCATGAGCTACTGAAGGAGTTGGTGCAAGGAGATGGAGCTGGTGGTGGCAGCCTTAGTCTTTTATTTTTTGTGTCTTCATGTTTTTATTTGTTTTCTGAGAGAGAAAATTACGCTTTTATTTTTTTTATTTTGCAGATACCACATGGAGGGCTTCAAGTGCCATGGTTGGTGTGCTTTTCCTTCTGGAGTTTACTGGTGGTCTCCTAGAGTCATATACCTCATCTTTCCTTCATTTCTGGCCTTAATGTGCCACACACATATTTGCTACAGGAAACTTTATGACACCTGTAGCAGTATGTTTCTTGCCTCTTCTTGCTTCAGTTTTCTCAGAAATGGAGGGATATGGTTCATGAAGGTTATGGAGGAATTCATGGAATGAATGGAGTTGAGGATAGGTAAGTGAAAAGGTTCTCATGCCAAGTTCCCAATGATTTAGTTGTTAATGGTGCAACGTAGGGTTTAGATAGGAAAACCTTGTGCATGGAGTGAAATAGGGGTTTGGGAATGGTAGGTATAGGGAAAACATGAATTATCATACCCTTATTGAAGTTCATAAATCCCTAGGCAGCCTTTTTCCTTCATGAATGAGTTTCCAGTAGCATTTACAGGAGTTTCCTATAGTGCTACAGGAATCTTGTAGTTGCCTGATTTGCTTGTAGCAATTACAGTTTAGGGGGGAAATGAATTTTTTACCTATCTTATGGGTGAAATGGATGAAGAGAGGTATGATGGAGTGGCTTATGGAGTGTGGAAGTAGAAAATAAGAGATAATCAAGATAAATTTCTCCTCTAGATCACAAAATCCATCTTTAATCACTAAGATGGAAAACCGAAAAACACATAAATGCATAGGTACTTCTTCTTTTTTTCCTTTTTCTTTTTTTTGAAGGCAAGTTGGGTGTCTCCACAGAGGTTTTCAATCCACAAGCCTGTCTTGGGTGCCTTAGAGATGTTTTAACCCAAGGATCTTGTATTCTTTTTTGTTTTTCTCTTTGATTTTTCTTGCTCCAGGACTACCTCATGGAGGTTTTCAAACCTGGAATTGGCCTAGGGCTCTTCAAAGAGGTTTTCACCCATGCCTCTTTATTTTCTATTTTTTTATTTTCTCTAGGAGGCACTAGAAACTATGGAGTTTCTCATGACATACACCCCCTTTTTATGGAATTTATAAATTTTTCCCTAGACAAGGGCTTCTTGTAAACCTTGAGCCTGTAACCATGGACAAGTAGGGGAATTTCTTCCTCATCTATGATTATGATCTAAACTACGCCATTATCATAAGAGTTTTCCACTTTGTAGGGTCCCATCCATCTTGTCATCAGTTTTCCTTTGAAGTCCTTAAACCTTGAGTCATACAACAATACCCAATATCCTTATTGAAAGGTTTTTTCCTTAATTTTTTTTTTCATGCCAAACCTTCCTTTGCAGTTGAACTACCTCTGTGTGCAGGAGTGCTTGCATCCTAAACTCATCCAATCCATTTAATTGTAGAAACCTCTATTTTTTTCATTTGATATATCTAGGTCTAACTCAGTTTCCATCCTTAAGGTGTTGAATTCAAATTCAACTGAAAGCGGACTTTCTTGTCATAGACCAGGTCATAAGGAGTGAATCATGTTGTTGTTTTCCAAGTAGTGTTGTAGGCCGAAGTATCCTCTACTAATATGTATGCCCTATCTTTCCTACTGTTGCTCATAACCTTGGTGAGGATACTCTCCAAGGCTCTGTTAGTCACTTCCACTTGTCCATTCAAGGGTGGTAGGCAGTAGAAGTCTTACAGTTTATCTTATGCCTCCTTAGAATATTCTCAATGAGATGAGAAGTAAATTGTGCCTATGTATCAGTTACTACTTCCCTGGGGTATCTAAATTTGTTAAACACATTATCCCTTAGAAATTCTTCTACTTTCTCCTCGGTTGCTACCTTCACAACTTCTGTTTCATCCCACTTTGTCAGGTAGTCAATTCAAAATATGATATGTTGTTTATGTCCAGATGGTGGATCAATAGGTCCAATGAAGTCCATGCCCCATTTATCAAATGTCTCAAGAGCCACTTGAGGGTGAAAAGGAATCTCATCCCTTTGTGTAGGTTTCCCCATCCTTTGGCACTAGTCGCACCTGCTAGTGTACCTTCTGGAATCCTAGTGAAGGGTAGGCCAATAGTATCATGCCTGTAAAAATTTTAAGGCAGTCCTTTTTGCAACAAAGTGGCCTCCACAAAGGCTAGCATGGAATGCAGAGAGGATATCAAAAACTTCTTCCTCCCTCACACATCTTCTGAGAATGTGATCAGGGCCTAGCTTGAAGAGATTTCCCCTAATCCATGTGAAAGGGGAATTTTTTCTAATGATCTTGATATTATCCTTCAATGAGAGATTAGGAGGGAACTTTCCAGTAACCAAGTAGTTATCTATGTCAAAAAACCATCATAAGAGCAATGATATAGCAAATAGGTGTTCATCTAGCAGTTTTTCATCCACCGTTCCTTCTTCATCTACAGCTAGAGCTAACGTGGATAAAAAGTCTGCAACAACATTCACCTTTCTAGGTTTCTTGAAGAAATTTTCCTTGATGAGGCTATTGTAGATAGGGACATCCTTAATGGCCTATAGAAGTGGTATATTTACACACAATTTTTTCAACTCTCCTAGAAGTTCATTCTCCTATGGGGTGTACTAAATGGAATGGATCAAGTGCTCAAGAAAATGAGGTTTTTGGAGTTGAGTCTTACTTACTTCATTTTACTCCTCAACCTCTATAGCTGGATATGGAGGTGGTTGTCTGGGATTACTCTTCCTGACCTGAGATTAATATCATGTGTCTCCACAACATAAGATGGATAGGATGTCTCTCCACTATAAAAGTGTTGTGCATGTCTATTGTTTAGGTTCGTATTTGGTTTTGCAGGCATCTGAGGCAACTTGGTTGGAGCAGCAAGAGTAAGTTGAGGTTGAGGTTGGTGTGGAGGCATTAGAGCAGGTGGTTGATTATGTTGAGGCCTCCACCCTTGGGATGGATTGTTCCACTGAGGTTTTTGAGGAACATACTTCTGAAGTGGTTGGTTCATAGGCTGAGGATGATATGGAGGATTGTAAGGCCAGGTATGTTGTGAAACCATCTCCAAAAATAGAAGAAAAGAGATATCAACGCCTTAGAAATAAGCCACTTCGAGGGGGCAACCTCCAATACATTACATAAATGAAAAATTCTTGGATGATTCAAATTACAAAACCTTCTTTCTAAATATATGAGTCCATGTGGCCACAATGTAATCCTAGTGGGGCCACAATGTAATCCTAGCCGACCTAACAATAAGAATTTAAGGGCATAATAATAACAATATGGGGGTTACAGGGGTAAAATAATAAAAATAAGTGGGTTAAACTAACAACAATAAGGGACTATACTAGTAATATAGGGACCTAACATGCCCCTCTCCTTCAAAAAAGTGTTGTCCTCAATGCTTGAGTAGCTCTGGGTGCTTCTGTATAAAATTCTCATCCTCCCATGTAGAATCTTCAGTGGGTAAGTTCTCCCACTTGATGAGATACTCTGAAATTGATCGATTCCGTAGTTGTCGAGTTCTTGTTTCCGTGACCGCTTCAGGTTCCAATATGATTTTTCCTTCCTCATCAAGTTCTGGTAATATTGTTTGAACTAGAATATTTTCACCGATAACCTTCTTTAAGCATGAAACATGGAAAATTGGATGTACTCGCGAAGAAGCAGGAAGCTCCAATTTGTATGCCATAGTACCAATCTTTTGCAACACCTTTTAAGGACCATAGTACTTTGGCGATAATTTATTATCCTTCTTAGCTTGCTTGAGGGACATTTGTTTGTATGGTTGTAGCCGTAAAAATACCCAATCTCCTACATCAAAACTTCTCTCGCTGCGATGTTGATATGCCCGTTGTTTCATTCGATTTTGTGCCAAATTCAGGTTATCCTTTAAGAGTTGGAGAACTTCTTGCTGATGCTCGATGTGATCTTCCACTGCTTGAACCTTAGAATTTTCTCTTAAAGATGATGTGATGGATGGTGGATGATATCCATAAAGTGCCATAAATGGGGTCATTTTTGCTGCGGTATGGAAGGAAGTGTTATACCACCATTCAGCAAGAGGTAACCACTTGACCCATTGTGTTTGTTTATCAGATACAAAACAACGAAGATGTCCTTCCAAACATTTATTTACTATCTCAGTTTGACCATCAGATTGAGGATGATAAGATGAGCTATGAGCTAATTGAGTACCCAAACAAGAAAATAACTCCATCCAAAAATTTCCAGTAAAAATGGGATCTCTGTCGCTCACAATAACCCTTGGGTTTCCATGTAGCTTTTGAATCGTGTCCATAAATGTAGTAGCAACTGTACTTGCTTTAAATGGATGAGATAATGCACAAAAGTGTGCATACTTGGTAAGTCTATCAACTACCACCATGATGACACTCTTTCCTTCGGACTTAGGTAAACCTGTGATAAAATCCATTGAAATCTCCTCCCAACGTTGACTTGGAATGGATAAAGGTTGTAGAAGACCCGGGGTCTTAATTGTCTCAACTTTATTCTGCTAGCCAACCAAACATTCTTCCACAAAATTTTGAATATCAGATTTAAGTCCATCCCAAAAAAATTCATTCTTCACCCAATGGTAAGTTTAAAAAAATCCTGAGTGTCCTCCTAAAGGAGAAGTGTGCAATTCCAGAAGAATATTTTGTTTTAGTTGGGAATTATTACAAGTATATAAGTGATCTTTGTACCATAAGGAATCATTTTTCCAAATAAATGTATCAGATGTACTAGGATCTTGCTGCAAATTTTGAATGAGTGTCCACACTTCTTCATCCTTATTCCATTCATCTCTTGCTTCGGTTATCCAATCTGGTTGGATAATAGAAATGGCACAAAGAAATACTTCCACCTCTTCATTCTTTCTTGAGAGTGCATCTGAAACAAAATTTAGCTTCCCTTTTTTGTAGATTATTTCAAAGTCATAACCCTACATCTTTGTGACCCATTTTTGCTGCTCTTCTAAAGATAGTCTTTGTTCCAAAAAGTGTTTGAGACTATCATGATTATTTTTTACCTTGAAGTGTCCTCCCATTAGGTAAGTTCGCCATTTCTTTAGTTCATGAAGTATTACTAACATTTCCTTCTCATAAATAGGTTTCTGTAAATACTTTCCTTTAATTGGACGACTTTCAAAAGCAATGGGTCTTCCTTCTTGCATTAAAATAACACCAGTTCCATTTCCTGAGGCATCACATTCCACAATAAAGGTTTTTGTGAAGTTTGGCATAACTAAGACCAGTGCTAGGCACATTTCCTCTTTAAGATGTTCAAAGGCCTTAGTTGCTTCAGGAGTCCATGAAAATGCATGTATCTTCAATAATGTTGTTAGAGGTGCTACTATTCTCCCATAATTCTTAACAAATAATCCGAGAAATCATCGCAACTGCTTTATGGTTGTGGGGACTTTCCATTCCTTAATGGCTTTAATTTTGTTAGGGTCTACCTTAACACCCTCGTGAGATACAATATGACCCAGATATTCCACCTCTTGTACTCCAAAGAAACATTTGGATGTTTTTTCATATAATTGTTTCTCCTGCAATAGTTTGAGCACCCCGTCAACATGTTGAACATGATCCTTCCAAGACCTGCTGTAGATTAGTATATCATCAAAAAATACTAGCACAAATTTTCTAAGGAAGGGTTTGAAAATGGAATTCATCAACCCTTGAAATGTAGAAGGTGCATTGGTAAGGCCAAAAGTTATGACCAAAAATTCATAATGACCCTCATGAGTTCGAAATGTTGTTTTCGGAATATCTTCAGTCTTCATTCTAATTTGATGATATCCTAAACGAAGATCCAACTTGGTAAAATAAATTTATCCATGTAATTCATCCAATAATTCATCAATCACAGGAATGGGAAATTTATCTTTAATGGTGAGCTTATTGAGCTCCCTATAATCCGGACACATTCGCCATGATCCATCCTTCTTGTGTACCAATACTACAGGAGTAGAGAAAGAACTTTGACTAGTTTGAATTATACCCGCCTCTAACATTTCTGCAATCATACGTTCAATTTCGCTCTTTTGGAAGTAAGGATATCTATAAGGCCTGATGTTTGGAGGAACACTTCCTGGAATCAAATGAATAGCATGATCATGATCATGAATAGGTGGGAGTCCTTTGAGAGTTTCAAACACCTTGGAATGATTGTCCAAGACTTTTTGGAGATCTGCAGAAATAGATGATTTTGATGTTGGAACTTCTAGTGAGCATAATTGTGCAATTACGCCTCGTTGTTCTTTCTTTAGAAGCTTTGTCATAACACTAGAGCCTGTTATCTTTCCTGGCTTCCCTGCAATACCCTGTAATTCGACTTCCTTTCTTTTTGAAAAAAATTTCAAGAGAAGTTCTTGAAAATTAAAAGCTACTGTCCCCAAAGATTGTAACCATTGTACTCCTAGTACAACATCAACACCTCCCATAGGAATGGAAAGCATTGGACTATTCAATACATATTCCCCCATGGTTAGCTTGATATTGTGGCATTTTCCAGAGCAATTTATAGTTCCTCCATTTGCAACCATCACTTGACATTCTGGTGCTGGGTATAGGAAACAATTTAATTCCTTGGCTACCTTACAATGAATAAAATTATGGGTGCTACCTGAATCAATCAACACTATTACCTTTTTCTTCTTGATTTGTCCTTCTATCTTGAGAGCTTGAGGAGTGGTAATTCCTGCTAGTGCATTACACGATATGGTCGGATTCATTTCTTCCTCTTCTAGGGTTGGTTCCTGGTGTATATCCTCTTCTTGTTCATTTTCTTCTTCCTCTTCACAATCTATGTAAAATAATTTCTTCTCAAGACACTTATGACCTTTAGTGTATTTTCTATCACAACTGTAGCAAATCCATTTTGCTCTTTTTTCTTCGAATTGTTGTGGTGTCAACCTTGTAGGTTGTGGAAATCTAGGAGTAGCAACACTTCCCTCTTTATAGAAGTGAGTGGTAGGCTTCCTTGTCGCCATAATTTTACATTCAATTTTTCTTGCCAACCTGAATGCCTTCTCCAATGAATCAGGTTCCAAAACACGAACTTCATGTTGGATGTTATCATTTAAAGTACCTATGAAGAGATCAATCCTGTGTTCCTCTGGAATATCAGTTACCCTTATATTCAATTTTTGGAAGTCCTCAATGTGCTCCCCCACTAAACCCTTTTGTTTGAGATTTATCAATTGGCTAAAGAAGGTGTTGCTCTTTGTATCCTCATATTGTGCTATCATTTCCTCCGTAAAAATTGACCAAGTGACAATTTTTTTACGAGAGCAAAGCCATCGATACCATACAAATGTATTTTGTTCTAAATGTAAAGTTGCAATACATACCTTTTGTGTGTTTTGCACATTATGGAGATCAAAATATTGCTCCATCTGTAGTATCCATGTTACAGGATCCTTTCCATCAAACTTCCTCATATCCATTTTGGAATATGGTGGTTCTTCCCGCCAACATTAGAGTTTATGAAATCACGATTAACATTTATTTTGTTCTCATCATGAGTTTCCTCTACTATCTTTTCACCATTAGGAAACATTTCTTGTATCAACTTTGTCAAACCTTCCATGTCTGCTTTTAGATCATTCTTCATGTTTTCCATGTTGTCTTTCATTTTTTCTTCCATGTCCTCCATCTTAGATTCCATGCCTGCTTCCATGCCATCTATCTTAGATTCCATGCCTTTCTTCAAACCATCCATCTTAGTTTCCACACCTTTCTTCAAAACTTCCATGTCATTTTTTGTTTCTCTTTGCAACAGTGAAATTTGTTGCACTTGCTCTTGTAATTTTGATATGTCATGCTTCCATTCTTTTTCCTCATGAGTCATAGTAGAGCATTCTAAAGTCTTAATGGGTGTTGAATTCTTTTTAGGGGCCATTTTAGAAACCAACACTGATATCTATTTTACAATATGCCCTTGGAATGAATTCAACTTGATTCTTCAAACAAGACTTATGTAATTCGGAAAAAAAAATACACACCTTTTACTTGCTTTTGCAGAGCTCTATATTGAAATTGAATTATCTCTATAATTAAAGATCCTCAATATCTGAAATTTGGCCCTATAGTAGTCCTCTGAAGCTTCCTTCAAATGCCACAGGTCTGACCTGGTTTGGATTCTTCAAGTCAAAGTTATGTCCAATGTCTCACAATGACCTAATTATGGACTAGTTCAGTAGAGCGAATTGTACGACTTGCCACGTGTCATTGTTTGCTCCTTCGATTCTGAAATTTATAGACACAAACCTACATTCTGTGTACTTCTAGCCACATTTTACAGAATTCCAATCTGATGCTCAGAGAGAGAGTTATGAAGATTTTCCCACGATCACCTCTTTGAGATGAAATTAGGGAGCCTGAAAAATACCTAACTTCCAGAGATCATATCACTGCAAATATTTTGAACCACACTCTAAAAGTTTGCGAAGATGTTCCTCACGATTTCGTCTTCGCACCCTAAAAATTTCAGCTTCTGAACCTTTGTAGAAAAAAATTTATAGGGAAAATGCCGCGATGACCTGTTTAAGTGAAATCTAGGAGCATGCAAATAGCCATACCTTCCACAGATCATATCTCCGAAAATATTGAGAATGAAGCTCTAAAATTTTGCGATGATGTTCCTACGGATTTCATCTTCACACCCTAAAAAATTTCATCTTCTGAACCTTTGTAGAAAATAAATTATAGCTAAAATGCCACGATGACCTGTTTGGAGCAGCGAAACCCTAGAATCCAAAGCTCTGATACCAAATGTTGTGAAACCAGCTCCAAAAATAGAAGAAAAGAGATATCAATGCCTTAGAAATAAGCCACTTTGAGGGGGCAACCTCCAATACATTACATAAGTGAACAATTCTTGGATGTTTCAAATTACAAAACCTCCTTTCTATATATAGGAGTCCATGTGGCCACAATGTAATCCTAGTGGGGCCACAATGTAATCTTAGCCGACCTAACAATAATAATTTAAGGGCACAATAATAACAATATGGGGGTTACAAGGGTACAATAATAACAATAAGGGGGTTACACTAACAACAATAAGGGACTATACTAGTAATATAGGGACCTAACAAAGTAGTAGGTGTAGGCCAAGATGGAGGAGTGGGGGTGTACCAAGGTTGCATGGGTGTATTTTGATAGTAAGAGTAAGGTGCACCTTGCATAACCTGTTGATATGACCTAGGACCTTGAGGCCTTCTCTGGTTTATGAAACAGAGTTGCTCTGGTCCTACTTCCCCACCTTGATATACAACTTTGAGTCCATGTAAGGAGGGACACTTATATGTGGCATGATTCCCCTCAGAAACTAAGAAAACCTCTATAATATTTAGTGTACATTCATTTCTAGGGTGCTTTCTGGTACATATAGGGAAAGTTATAGCCAAGGCTCTTTCTGCTTCCTCCTGCTTCATTTTGACCTGCATTGTGTCGATTTGCAAAGCAAAGGTGTGCAACATGTCACTCTTGAAGTCCTCCAGCATATCTCCAATCTCATGTTTGATGGAGGTGGAAGAGGAAGGGGTATTGATTGTACATTTTCCAGCTCTGCCTTTCTTCCTAACTGCCCTAGAATGGTTCCTGAAGACAGTTTTTGTTGTTTCATAAGGTAGTCGGTAGATATATCCTCCTGATAAAATATTGATGGTTTCTATCACCTCTTCTCTGATCCCTTGGAGAAGTACTAGTTGATCTGGGATAAATAGTACAATTGGCTCTCTTATAGTTTAACTAAAACCTCTCTTCATAGTCTTCTAGGGATGCATAAGGCCCTAGAGTCATCTTGAATATCTCATCCTCATTTTCTTTGGACCTATAGTAGTCCTTGTACTTGTATTTGAAGGATTCTTGCATTTGTGCCCAGGTAGTGATGACGTTCCCAGGTAGACCCATGAACCAGTGCAAGGTTACATCCTTAAGGGTAGATGGGAATAGCTTCAGCTTTTGAATAGCTGAGGCATAGTCATAGGTCCTAAAGACAATATCAAATTAAAACATGAATGTGTCAAGATCTTCCGAAGTAAGTCCCTTAAAGTGTGGAAGGATTAAGGGGCTAATGTTTTTCATTTTAGTCTCCCCATCTGCCTCTCTAATGGGAAAGGATTCTTGGGATTCATTGTCAGTCATCATTGAGATAGGTGAAGCAGGTTCCTTAGGTGAAACAATATATTCTTCTTCTCCAATAGGTTCTTCAAAAATTTTAGAAGGCTCACCTATGGTGTGTTCAACTTCACAGCCACTAAAGAAGAATGAAGGGTTACTATGTGGTGATATGGGGGTTTTGGGAAAAATAATTCCTTGAGTATCCCTACTCTTACTTGGCATGAAAATCAGATTTTTTTGTATTTTTAATATTTTTGAAACAACATGTAAATGAAATCATAAAATAATGCTAAAACAAAATCAAATCATCTACTAAACGCCTCACTGATAATGACACCAAAAAGTGGTGAGCCCTGGTATTGCACCAATAATGTTGCAACTCCTAGAGGTTTCCCTACTTTACTTTATCAACCCAGGGTTCGTACAAACTTGGAGGTGACAGTGCTATATACACAACAGATGAATTCTACTCATGTCATCATCTTCTGAGCTTTATGAAAGGGTACTAATTATAGGGATACTGGATGAAGTCTGTCACACTTCTGAAATTAGGCCTAGGGCTACAAATGATTTAAATCCATGGCACTATCAGCAAGTACATAACTACACTGTAGCAAGAAAGTACATCTAACTATTCTGTAATAAAATAAATCTACTCATTAAACTATGATAAGAAATGAAAGCAACCTAGGCATCTTGCATGAAGTAAATTTTTGAATTTAGATGGCATAAGGAAACTAATCTAATCACACTTTGCTATGAAAAATGGCTAAACATACTCTACTTACTCTATTCTCTATCTATCATGCTTTTAACCATGCAACTACTCATGACCTAACTATGCTTATAAATGTGTTGTTTTGCAGCTAGGAGAAAAAGGTGCTAAGGTGGCTTATGAAAGGCTTGAACACATGGGGGCAAGGCTAAAGATGTATGACTGGTTTTTTCACTAGTCTGAAGGAGGGGGCCATTGGTTATATTCAAGTGCTGCTACAGGTTTCCTGTAGTGCTACAAGAAAGTCCTAAATTTCTACAGGAAATAGTTTAAGGGCAATCCAAGGCCAAAATAGGTGGAAAAGGGGTAGTGAAGGTGGATTGAAGGTGGATTAGGATGAGCGGAAGGTGGCCCACCCTTTGGAAAAGCTCAGAACCTCTTGGGAGGCTTGTCTTGTACCCTTAGGGTTTGCTCAGGGTGTAGGGATGAAAAATCTGAAAAACAGGGTTGATGGTGGTTTTGATGAACACAGGGCTGATGAAGGGTGAGAGATGAAGCTGAAGGTGCTGGTGAAGTTCTCCTTCGCTATGCTACCCATAACTGCAAGAAAACTACCTATTGATGTAATAAAAATGAACAAATTCATGATAAATACAATGGAAAATATGACTTGAATTTGTAAATAAAATCTACTCTAATCTACAAATGGAGATCTAACACAGCATTCTAAGCATATCCTTGGAATCACAGCAACTAATATTATCTATTCCAAGAAATCATACACTAAAAAGCACTTTTTCTTTGTGGGGAAGGTCTACCCTCCTCAAGATCCAATGATAGAGATGAGAGGGGGAGGCTTGACTCACATCTTTCTGAAGTTATAAACTATTCTACCAACATGTAAGAAATTTAAATCTACAACAAAATACAAATGGAAGAAAACTAAAAATAGTAAATGAAAATATAAGAAAACTAGCTAAATATTCATAATAAAAACTAGCTAAATGACATGAAAGTAAATAATGATTACACAATAGAGGCTGAGGCACATGGATTGGGCCTTGTTTCAGGAAATAATACCCTAAAGGTCTTGGGTTGACAACCTTCATAGATAAGGGGCATGCAATTCAAGAAGGACTCACTTAACCAACTTTCATACTAAAAACTAGATACTACTAGTTGCAGAACTTACTAGATACAACATATATAGTTCCTATATGTCAGTGAAAACTATGCATAATATCATAAAAACAATATGAAATTTTCAATTAATGATTATTACACATGTATAAAGCATCATAGACATGTAAACATTGGGAACAAGATGTATCTTATTATTATGAATGACACATATAGTAATCAAAACGTGGAGAGATCACCTGAATCCTACCACGGCCTTTGAGCATACCATCCTCTGGATCTATCCAGCCCTAGCCTCGCAAGAATTCTTCCAAGATGTTTGCACAATAGATGTCATGTAGGGTGATGAACATATCAGGGAAATAAGGGTTTCCTAAGTATACCTGGAAAGTGTAGGAGGCACGGGAATATTAGACTTAAATAGGGCTCCAACAGAATTTAATATATATATTTTTCTCTCTCTCTCTTAGGCCATTCCTTTGAGGGGATTTTATACTCCCTCAGATTAGTTTCTATAGTTAAGAGAAGTTAGGCCATGGGCTGGGGTGGTTAAATTACTGGAATAACCATTAAACGCACCTCAAAAATAGGGAAAAGATATATTTTTTAATAATTAGAAAGGTATACGTGGATCTCTATGAATGGACTCACGTGTATACATAGAAAAGTTTGGGCAGAGTCGCGTATGGGTTTTAAGATACTGTTTTTTGTGAAAATGTTCAATTCTAAGGGGAAAGGGTGCCCAAGGCCAAAGTGTAAATCATCAAGTACATGAAGATGATAAATGATGCTATAATAGGCCCTAATCCACAAGCCTATCTCTCTGAAACTAGATCAGTAAAGCACGATCTAAATACTCATTTCATTTAAAATTATAGTCTCATTACATCAATATAAAAGTCTTGAAAACTGATTACAAGAGCAAAGAGCCTAATGGCTTTCTCCAAAGATTGAATCCTAATGAGCTCTTGCTTAGCCCTATTTATCCTAAAGGGTAGGTACCATCATCTCCCTAAAAAGAAGGTGATGGGTCCACTTGATTGCAAGTGAAGTATGGATTTGGTGCACTTGATCTTGAGTTTGCTTGGATGCAATGATTTCGAGTTGTTGGAGGGAATCTCAAGGATCCCTTGGTTGCATTTGGGAGTTAAGGAGTGTGGAAAACCCCCTAGAATCTCTCCTTGTTGTCTACTTCGAGTCTTGATGACAAAATATTCACAAAACTGCAATATCTTCATGATTTTCCCTGCATTTAACTCATGTTAGGTACTCAAAGTATGATAAACCTCAATCACCATCTACACTAGCATCATAAGACATAATATAATTAAAATGCAAGAAAAATATACTTAGTATGGCAAAAAGGTGATTAGTAACCCCTCCAAATGTACCTAATGATGTAGCTCATCAACATGCTCGATATTATCTTAAATTATTAATATATTGGGTATCATGGCCAAAAAATTCTCTAAAAATTGTTTTGTTTTCGAATTTTTCATTTTTGTTGGTGTCTAACATTAAGCTTTCTAGTTCAATGCACTACTTTTCTACCTTCGATAAAGAGGTGTGTTTGGAATCTTTTTTACCAAATCTACATGTACGTGTTACTATAGAATCTACTTAAAAGGTTATTCTTGTGCTGCAATGGGTTGACTTACAAACATCACAAATGAAAACGGAACCTATTGGAGGGTTTTCTTGGGAATATATTGATGCAAACATTTCCTCTTTTGAATAGAATTCCATCACCGGAGTGGGTTTGCTAGAGTATATAAACATTACAAGAGATAATATTGATTACTTGTGGTACATAATAAGGTGAGACACCATAGTTTCCTTATCATGTTTTCTCATTGAAGTTTTTCCTTGACTGATGCCAATTAGTGTGGTCAGAGTTGAAAATTTTAGTGGATTGTCCTTGTGAAAGAGCATGCTTAGATTTGAATTTTGTATCTTTTTTAATTTGAACTTTAAAATTGTATGTTACAATTACTACTTTTGATTATTTATGGGTTTCTTACTTCTTTGTTAAGATTGATATTTGTATATGATGTTTTTCATCTTTCTCATTTCCTATATTGAATTAGCTCCTGCTCATTTATCGTACTTGCACTAGCCCATGCATTGAATGTGTTTGAAACTTGAAATAAAAAAATATTCAAACCTCATAATTGGAAGAAGAGGAGTACTAACATGAATCATTGGATTCATAACTTTGTTGTGTCCTTCCTATGTAATTATGTTATTTTATAGTTTTTCTAAAATATATGTTATTTATCCTCATTTCAACTATATCGGTGTTGTGGTTTTCAACATGCTTCCTATATAAAATTGACTGTAAGGGTATATGATGATTCTTAGTTCATGAGGATTTGATTCAAATGTAAATTTTAATTTCTAGGCATGCATTCATGGCTTCATGCATTCCTATATACTAATTAAATTTTTTCTTGATCGGTGTGGAAGTTGATGAAGATGAACCCTTTATAAAGAATGGTGGTCTCCCAGTCCTTACTATACAGTCAACAGGTGATGCATTGAATTTCTTCATAAATGGTGATCTTCTGGGTATTTTCTTATTTATGTTGAGAAATATATGGAATTAGCATTAGGTGATTTACCTTTATTAGTGACCATTTGTGAATTCTTTTTACTTCTTTAGATTAGGATCTTCTTCTTCTTAGTTTATTAGTGTTCTTCTTCATCAAATAGTAACTAATGCATAATCATAAATAAACAAGAGACACAACATGTAGGCTATCAGCTAGGGCCAAAATATATCACTCTTTGAGATGACAACCCACACAAATTCTTCTTATAGAGATTCCAATAGATGAATACCAAGACCAAGAACCTTGACCTAGTAGCCTCTCTAAGACCAAGACACAAGTCCTCTTTCACCTTCTTGTTTATGCTTCCTTGGTTCCTTCTACTTCATATTTCACACCATATGTGATGATACCCAACTGTGATCACTGCGTTTGTGAAGGAAACCAAACTCAGTCCTGAACCATAGTCACTGCCTCCTTTTGGCTCCATCAAGACCTTCTTTCTTGTCATAGTAGTGAACCTTTTTCACTTTAATGTACCCATCTAAAACACATAAAGAGATCGAGTTACTATTGGCTGAGAACATCCCCTAGAGCAGCACCTAATTCATGTAGCATTAAGACAACATCATGTTCTTGTAGCACACTGAGATAACGCTAAATTAATGAGACAACATATTATTATATCACTTAGCTACAGTACCACTATATTTTACTAAGCATAGAGATCATCATGTCATTATTCCACTGCAATTTCAGTGAACCATCATGACATGGAAATCTGAGATTCTAAAGGGATTTGATTCCCATCATCACTGTCACCCACATTGTCCAAAATAGAGATACCTTCTTGTGGATATCGAAAACTGTCTTGTCACCGAGAATTCATAGGTATACAAAGACCTAGACGATGGCTTTTGTGATGACCCTAACAGAGTATATATAGTAGTTGGTCCCATAAATAAGCCGACCTGAGTTTTGTCGAATAGCTGTGTCTATTTGAAGTGATTTGACATGAGATCTTTCATATAGTTTGGAGGCTGACTTTGAAGAGGAGGAGTGTGCTTATCTTTGGAGGGATATTTAGAGATTTTCATAGACTCATATACATTGACACGTGCTAAATAAGAGCTCTTCAGACATGAAATTAATTATTTGATTTTACATGACAAATCCTAATACTCTCAAATAGATCCAACTAAAATAAAATCACTTTCTCATGAAACTCATGAAGTAAGGATTACAATAATAATTTTATTTTATTCATTACATCATTTACATAAGTCAAAATTACCTATTGTTATGAACACCGAACCTAGTTACACTTTTCAACACTCCCTGTTAAGTAGGGAGGTATTCATAATTGTACTTGGTCATTCTCAATCTAAAGAATTTCTCATAAGAAGAATAAGATTGGTAACCCATATGTATAGCATCATATCAACAAGCATTTTCACATAGAAAGGCCTTCACTAAAAACTCTATCTCTCCACAAAATTTGAGCTCAATGTTAGCAAGACCAATGATTTATAGACACCCTAATCATTATCTCTCATGGAACACACCCCACTAGGGTTCTCAGGTTGTGTTCCACTAGTACTATTCTTATCTTGGTTTCCTATTCTTCAAAGAATATCGGTCCTCTATGACTACTCTTGTCTTGGATGCCCTAACTCATCATCAAGGAGTAATGGAAGCTATATGTTTACCCAACCCTCTATTTTGTCTTCCCATGTGAAGACAACAATTATGTGTCTATCTCTCCTCATAGCCTTCACCAAGACTTTCGGTTGTTAGTGTTGGTCTAGTGCATGACACATGAAGTAGAGAACCATATCTGTAACTCCCTCTTAATTAGGGGGGAAATATTCCAATAAAGGGATGTAATCATTCCTGCACATGGAATGTACCTAATCTCCCTCTTGGATTAGGAATTTCCAAGTTTCTTCCAAGTAAGAAACTTGCTTTTAGGCTCCCTCTTAAATAGGGACCTACATCAACTCCTCAAGTGGAGATAATGGGACAACCAGCTGGTTGAAGAAATCATTCCTTCTATGTCATGAATTTCTTCTTTGTTATGGATTATTCATATTTTGGGACTTCTTCATAGGGAACATACCATCCATCACTTTCATCCATGAGTTAGTCATGTCATCATTCCTTTCATCAGAAAGTGATCCATTAGTCTTCATCCAGTCTTGCTTCATGTTTTGTTGCATTCTCCATGCCATTTTTTCTGGAAGGATCATACATCCTTATATATGGTCCTTTAAGGAAGACATCTACAATTATTACCTTTGATAGTCCTGCATAATCCCATCCAGATATTTGTTCAAAGATAAGAAATGAACACTTAAATAAAAATTACCTTTGTGATGGTCTTTCATCATGACATATTCTTGTAGGTATCAGAATCGTGCATACATGTTGACACATCTCCCAAATATATTCATTATTAAGGGTCTCCATATTTTTTTTCTAACTTCCATTAGAGTCTTCATATCTTTTCGAGATATTTTATAGTCAAATCTTCTTGGTATTTTGGATGTTGATTTCATTTATCATGGTTGCATATTTCATGATATCTTCCTGCATGTCTTCACACATTCCATTCCTAGGAGCTTCCAATAATTGTTTATTAATTGTATTCAATGACCTCATACTTCATATGAGGACCTATTATGTTGATTTCATCTAGTGTGGTCTATGCCTTCCTGTTCAAAGGAAGAGATCCTTTTTCCTTTGAACATGATTCTCAATATAGAAGTAGTGATACATGTTACCTGCAACCATATGGCATGACATTATAGTATTAAATACAAGCATACATACCTCATTTACCTTTAGGTCATCTAGGATTCTTTCAGCAGCATCCTTGATTGAAAAAAATCTTGAACCCTTTGATCTGCTTCATCTCTTATGTCATCATACCATCATATAATGAACTCCACAAGTCGGAGTTCCTAAATAAACACTTGCTTCCTCTCTATATCGGTGAACCCTTCGTTGAGGATTCCATTAAAGAATATTGAGGATCTTTCATATCCCTATCTAACATATGTTTCATTTTTGACTTGATGTGTGATGAGCCTTGTCCTAGATGACTTATTCATTTCATTAAGCTTCCAATGATGTTCCCAAGAGCTATATCCTTCATATTTGACTGCCATGGATTTTTTTCTATTTGTCCTTCATGATTCCCTATGGTGATGTCACAAGATCCTGTTTCTAATGCTTCCATGATGCCACAATGCATCTTATTATTTATTATAGCCATATCCTATAACAAAATATTTAGGAGTGATGACAAGACCTTTTGAGATGGATATTATCTCAATCATAATATATATATCTTACTTCCTCTTTTCTTGGACTTATTCTATTCATATTCCTCCATATTTTCGGTGATATGGGCTTCTTTTGTTCCTCTTTTGATATTTTCCCTTTAGGACAATCTTTCCTATAATGTCCATAATTTTTCCATATAATTGATTCTTAGCTATGCTCTTCTTTCTTTTTCCGAGCACAAAATTTTTCCAAACTTCCCCTTCCTTCCTATAAATATTTGATTCCTTTAAACTTTAACAGTTTTTCTCTAAAATTGTCTTCTTCTATCTAGCATAGAATCCACAAATTGTCGAATGAGGCACAATAACTGATGCATAATCATAAATAGACAAGAGACACAACATGTAGGCTATGAGCTAGGGCCAAAACCTCTCACTCTTTGAGAGGAAAACCCACACAAATTCTTCTTATAGAGATTCCAATTGACGAATACCAAGACCAGGACCCTTGACATTGTAGAATCTCCAATACCAAGACACAAGTCCTCTTACATATTCTTGTTTATGCTTCCTTGGTTCCTTCTACTTCAGATTTCACACTATATGTGATGGTACCCAACTATGATCACTATGTTTGTCAAGGAAACCAAACTCAGTCCTGAGCCAAAGTCATTGCCTCCTTTTGGTGCAATCAAGAAATTATTTCTTGTCACATTAGTGAACCTTTATCACTGTAATGTACCCATATGAAACATGGAAAGAGATCGAGTTACTGTTGACTAATAAAATCCCTTCGAGTAGCACTGAATTCATGTAGCACTCAGACAACACTGAGTTTTTGTATCACACTGAGATAGTGCTAAATTCATGAGACAACATATCATCATATCACTAAGCTACAATACCATTGTATTTTACCGAACATATAGATCATCATATCATTATGCCAATGAAATTTCACCAAGCCATCATCCCACTATAATTCAAGCCTTTAGAGGGATCTGATTCCCATCATCACTGTCACCCACATTGTCTGAAATATAGATACATTCCTGTGGAGATCAAAAATTGTCTTGTCACCAAGAATTTTAGAGGTATAAGAAGATCTGGAATGTGTCTTTTGTGATGACCCTAGCTGAGTATATATAGTAGTTGGTCCCATAAATAATCAGACCTGATTTTTTCCGAATAGATGTGTCTATTATGTTATCACCTAGATTGACCTCAGGCTGAAGGGAGGCAAACCAGGGTAACCACAAACCATGCTTAACCTTGTAGCTATCCCTACAAGGCAGGGAGACGACTCTCTCCGTAAGAAATATCAGTTAAGGATGACTGCAGAAAAAATATTTTAGGCTAGGTATAGTAGCTCGAAAGGTTTCGATAGATTTTGTTGGTGTTTGCTGGATCAGATGGAGCTGGGTAGTTTAAGTCTGGAAAATTAAATTAGAAATGCAAGGTGTTCTATGGGGCAAGATAGGCATAGGCTTTAGCACCTTCGGCTTAATGATGTGAAGTGTTAAGACTGGTGAGGAGCTAAGGAGGGCATATGAGATGAATCCTTCTCAAATAGTAGAAAACATAAAATATTGAATGAATTCCCAAGGCAGAGCACTATAACAATGGATTCCACCTATCTAACTTAAAAACATTCAACAAGACAGCAATGGAATGAAAGATGGCATACATAAAACAATTAACAAATGAGTACAAAAGAAGAAACTGTGCTAAAATCCATACCAAATGGATCCCATAAAAATATCTACAAATCTTATTAATTTCCTACCAAACTGATTACAATAATGTACAATTAAGCTCTGAGTGCCCAAGTGACTCCAACTTTCACAAATGACTGAAAAATTACATTAAATAGACTAGCCTCAGGGGGCAAATTCGTAAAAAGATGAGCTGTTTCACCTGCCCCCAAAAAAAAACCTGAAGATAGAAAACCCCAATGATATACCTCTGAAAGAGAGGAAACTGTATACTTGACAATCTGGAAGTATTATCTGTTACATTTACTCCATCCAATGGAAAGAAAACAAATCTGGAACCAATTTGCTGCCACATTTTTGCCGTCGTTTCGTGAGCTAGTGCTGTAATTTTCTCTGCATTCATAGTTACTTATGGCCTTAACAGAATGCCCCACCCCTTCTAACCTTTTTGTTGAAGAAAACCCTTTTAAACAAATAAACGAATGTGCCTCATTTGAACGGAAAAAAACCATTTTTCCTTAGAAATGAGTGGAAAGAGAAGTGGTGGGCCATGGGAATTGCAATCGAAAATGGAAGAGGGGTGGGAATGTTTCGGGCAGAGGAAATCGCGATATGCAATGAGCGATGAACAAGGAGTGATGGTCGATAGAGCAATGAGATGGGGGATGGAGCGATGCGATGGAAATGATGATCGCATCGGCGGTGAATGATGAAGCGATGTGATGGAGGATGAGGCAATGGTGTGATGCGATGGAAGATTATCACATCAGCGCAAGCGGGATGGCAGGGTTCGGTGCTATGGGAAATGCGATATGCGATGCGCGATTATTGCATCAGGGAAGACAGGAAAGTGGGAGCGAAGCACAACGGGAAATGCGATACGCGATGATGCGATGCGATCGTATCGGCGATGAGCAATCGCATCGGGGCTGTAGGAGACGGAAATACAAAGACTTTGAAATAAAGGGAAAATACAGAAAAAGGTAAGAATTTTAAAGTTAAAGGCCAGTGAAGTAATGGAAAAAAGGGCAGAGCTGTGCTTTTTGAGTCATTTATTCATTTGGGCATATTTTCCAATCTAGAAGATGATTTCGAGAGTGTGATATACCATTGGAAAGATTTTTCTGAGCTTCTTCTGATGAACATGCTTAGAATATGATTTGCACTAAAAATCAGGTGTAGAACACTTCTGAAAACCAGACAGAGAAAAATCCCCTTTGACCCTTGGTGACATCTTGCGAAAGACTAACATTGGATTTATAGAGATAACAGCTTTTGAAGTTCAACTTATTACATATGGAAACATAAAATTACATAAAAAATGATACTAAAAATACTTTGTTTTCACCTCAAAACATGTTTTGAGGTGAAAATTACATTAAGCTTAAAAGAACAACTCTTTGACTTTTCCAGATACTATACTTTGAGTTTATTTGGCATCCCCATGTCCTTGCTGATATTTATTGACAATTTCATCATCAATTTGACTATGGTGGAACCCTAAAACCTAATGAGACCAAACCCTATGAGCTAATAAAATGAATTGTAGAGAGAAAATGAATCATGATTGAAAACCATAGAGAGGAGAACCAACAAGCATTTTTGATGAGGGAAAACTGAAGTGACCCCAACCATCATTGGATCCATGACCTAATGGAGTGATAAAAAGTTATAGTATGAGACTCCTACTATGCAAATGCAAAAGAGTAGATTTTGATCATTGATGGCAGTATGAAAAGACTGACACTAACATTGGATCTAATGGGGATGGTAGCTCCTTGGAGGTGCCAAGAACACCGTAGACCTAGTAGCCTTATCCATTGGGCAATACGGTCAAAATACTTCAAAGACTAAAAACTGACACAATGTAGACTAACTCATGACTCAAACTATGACTGTAAACTAAATAAAAAATAGCAAACCTTACACATATCATTCAAGTTTTATAGCCTTCTCTTCGGGCCCCAAGCTTCAATAATTGTGTACTTTAAATCTTACAAAAAATGAAAATGGTATGTACAATGACCGTGACATAATTTCAGAGGACCACCTTAAAAGTAGTAGTGCTTTAAGAGCCTAACATTCACTGGCCCTCTTGGGCAATCTTGACCATCCATCTCTATGAGTAGAAAATCGTTCTGTCCTCTATATCATGAAATCTTATACGGTCCTTTCCATAGTTTATCGAACTTACCATGCTTTCCTTTGTCCTCATTTCATGCATCCCACCTCAGCACCACATCTTCTAACCGAAATTTTTCTGCTTTGGTTTTGTGGTCATAGATCTTCTTTATTTTTTCCTGTAACTGGAAAGTGTTTTGAGAAACTTCTTCCCTTGTTTGTTGAAGGTGGATCATTTGATTGATCCTTCACTGAATATCATCCTCTTCGCTGCCAGATTCTTGTAGTAATCTCACGACCGGAACTGTAAGTGATGTAAAAAATACTGAATTAGTGCCATAAACTAATTCAAATGGTGACATACCTATGGATTTCTTGCTACTAACTCTGTCGGCCCATAATGAGTTAACAAGCTTCCGATGCCAATTCTTCTTATTCGCTTCCAACATTTTCTTGATTATATTCACCAAAGTATTATTTGATGACTATGCCAATTCGTTGCTCTACGGGTAGTATGTTTTTGAATGGCCTATTATAATATTGTACTTATGGCAGAACTCCACCATCTTCTTGGATTTAAATGCCGCTGCATTATCTATTTTGATCTTGTGAGGGCAACCAAAACGAGACAAGATATTTGATTCTAAAAATTGAATAATTACCGCATCCATGGCCTACCTTGTTGGAATGGCCTCAATCCATTTGGAGAAATAATCGGTAGATGTCAAGATCCATCGATGATGTGCTGATGATTTGGGATGGATTTCCCCTATGAAATCAAGTCCCCACTGCTGGAAAGGTGCATTTACTTGAACTGGTTTCAAAGGAAGAGGAAGCAGTTTCCTTTTTCCTTGAAAAACTTGACACTCATGGTAGCTCATCATTGTTTTATACAAATCTAAAAATAGAGTTGGCCAATAATATCCTACTCTCAATACTTTGTTAGCTATTGTTTTCCAAAACATGACCACCACAATCACCTTTATGAAATTCATGCATCACCTGCTGAGCCTCGTCTTCAACCAAACAATTAAGTAGAATAACTCCTAGATCTTTCCAATAAAGAGCACTGTTTAAAATACATAATTTAGCAGACTTGAGTTTTAGTGATCTACCTTTTCTTCTAGACATCCCTGGAGGTGGAAAAAAATGCTGAAGAACATAAACTATGTCTGAATACCACGGTGATTGGAGAAAATTTTCTGAAATTGGAATAAGCGAGCCATCATCCTCATCCTCTGACATTGCTGCTATGATATTTATGTCCAGGGCACATAGGTTTCATTGTGCCATTAGTTTTTCCAACCCTTATCCTTTGATTAAATTTGTGGGTTTAATCTCCAAATCATATTCCAACTGTGTTGCTATCCACTTACCTCTTCTTCCCTCTAGATCAGTTTGCACCAGAACATCTTTTACTGCTGCATTAGGAACATATGCTATGGTATGTGAATGCATAATGTACACTCTAAAATCCTTTAATGATTTAATAAGATCCAATGCTTGTTTTTCAATGATATTATAATGCAACGCAGCATCTCAAATAGTCCTACTGAAAAAGGAAATGGGTTGTTCAATCTGATCTCTCTTTTGCATCAATACCGCAGCCATGGTATGCTTCGATGCAAATGAAAATATAATGAAATATTGAGTGTAATCAGGACTAATCAAGACTAGGGCTTTGGACAAAGAAAAATTTACCAAATTAAATGAATTCATAGCATCCTCACTCCATTTGACAGTGATGTCCTTTTTCAACATATTAGTCATTTCTCGTAAATGTTCTGCCAAATTGGGTATAAATTGCATAAGAAGTTCATCTTACCATTGAATGCTTGAATCTCCTTTTTTTTACATGGAAAATATATGTGTTGAATTGCCTCCACTCTTGAAGGATCAATGCATATACCGTCTTTAGAAATGATATGACCAAGAAGCTTGCCCTCATCCATAGAAAAAATACTTTTCTTCGGGTTGAGAGAAATCCCAAACTTTCTGCATCTTTGAAACACAATCCTCAAGTGGTGCAGGTGTTCATCATTAGAACCAAAAAATACTGTCAAATCATCTAAATAAACAACCAGAAAAACATCCTTCTCCTTAGCAAAAGTGATGTCCATTGCTCGCTGAAAAGTGGCTCCAGCATTCTTCAATCCGAATGGCATTTTGGCGTACTGAAAAGTTCCCCAAGGTGTTGTAAAAGTAGTTTTGTTTTTGTCTTTTCCATGCACCAAGATCTGATTATAGCATGAGTAACCATCGAGTAGTGACATCAGTGATGCTCCAACTACTCTTTACAGAATATGATCCATCTTCGGAAGTGGATAGTTATCCTTTAAGGATACTTTATTGAGATTTTGAAAATCTATGCACAACCTTATTTCTCCTATCTTTTTGCATACCGAGACTAAATTTGAAATCCAATCAGAAAATATAATTGGAACAATGATACCATTTTTGAACAATCTGTTTAGCTCTTTTTCAATGGATGGAAGCAGCTTTAGATTGATCCTTCTCAGCTTCTGTCTAAATGGCTTTTGATCCGGCTTGATAGGAATAGTATGTTGAATTATATTTTTGTCATATACCTTCAAATCTGAATAATCCCACGCAAACACATCAGAAAATTCAAAAAGTAATTTAACATACTGGGATTTTACCTCGAGAGACAATGCTTTTGATAACTTCACAAACATAGGCTTGTCAGTTGTTGCAAGATTGACATCCTCAACTCCTTTACCAGTAGGCACCAAGATCGTCTTTCTTGCAACATCATCTTGATCAAAAAGCTCCTCTAAAGGTATGAGTCCTCTAGGAATAACATCATCTTTCAGCTGCAATACGTCCATCTGATTTGCTGCAATCTCTTGTTCATCAATATCATAATCACCATCTATGGAAGCATCCTCGAACTTTCCTTCATTCTGCAAAAAAGCATTGATTTCATTGTCATCCCAAAACACTTTCCAATACCTTAAATTATCGAAAACAACAGGCCGATGTTTGACATGAATTTCAAATTTTTTACTAGAGTTCATTGGAATCTTCAAATTTTTTACAGCAGTGGTGAGTGAATCTGAAATAAGATTCTGAATTCAGGGTACTGTTGTCAAAGTATATTCAGAAAACATTCTCAGGATGTCTAAGACTGCATTTCTATAGGCTCTCAATCACGGATGCTTTGCTTGATACTCTCCTTTTACCTATTTGATTACCAACTCTGAATTTCCATAGACAGAAATCCTTTTTGCATTTAACTTCTTCAAAATTTTCAGACCTGCAATCAAAGCTTCATACTCTGCTTCATTGTTAGAGCAGTCAAAAGCCAACTTATAAGCACATACTCTAACATTACTAGGAACTCTGTCAGGCTAGAAAACAGGGCTCCAAATCCATATTCCTATACCAACACCATCCTTACGAACAACTCTTTCAAAATCCATGCTCCAAAGGCCTTCCTCCCCTTCTAGATGCTAAAATTTTGTTTCTTTCTCTACTTTACCTTGAATAATCTTTTCATTTTTCTGATATTCACTATCCTTTTGCTACTGGCAAGTGGAAATCTCAGAAAGGCTTGCTACTTTTTCTTTTTCCTGTTTAAGGACTTCCCTAAAATTCTCTAAAATTTCTGGTACCCCATCTACTTCTACCAACTGAACATCTTCATCATTCAAACCACTATCTGAATATAGTACAAAATATTCTAAGTCTGTATGTACAGCACTAATTGGATGATTAACAGGCTTCTCTTTGCTAGTGATCATATATTTCCTTTTCTTCTCCATGTATAGCTTTCTCAATTGACCGAACACGGGGATGGTAGCATAAGATAAATCAAGTTGTATAGTTTCTTTAAGTTTTGCACCCACGATCTTGAAAAAAGCATACCAAACCATGGTGGAATGTTAGCAACAACCACATCCATCAAAACATTCTTGGCTGGGATTTGATCTAAAGATACTACCAAGTCTTTGATAATACCAATGCTACGGACCCTACCGGAGTCAAAGGAGTACAAATCATGGTATTTTCGAGTAATATCAAGACCCAACTTCTCCATAATGGCTTTAGGCATCAAATTGTGAGAAGCTCCGGAATCCAACATAGCATTATGTAAAATGTATTCATGCAATCTAAGACTCAGATAAAAGGGAGGGACTTCACTATCTTCAGACTGACCTTCTATGGCAGGACCAAAAATGAGTTCAGGATGATCATCTTCAACATTTACCATATCTGACATAGGGTCTATTTGCAAAATTCTGGATACCTGATGCTTATAAGTGCTATTCTTCACCAACTCAGCTAAGGGAATGAACACCTTCAACTTAGAAATTTCATTTTCTAAATTAAAAGATGAAAATTTTTCTACCTCTTTGACGGGAAGATCTTCCTTCTCCACTTGCTCCTTCGCTGCAATTGGCTGATTATTCCTCTCGTTTGCAATGTTATTTGTCGAGGGTAGTTTGCTGGAAGTTGGATCAGCAGGTTCTTTCCCTTTTGCTCTGAATGATTGAAGAGTCATTCTTTGATAGCAACTCTTTCCTTTTCTAAATGGGATTGATTGGCACATCTCTGCTCCTCAAAGAATACTGCTTCTGCTGTGCTATCAAAGCATTCATATATCCTCGTTGAGAATCATCGTACTCTTCCTCTAAAACTACATCATTTTTCAATATGAAATCTTCATCTCTTTGAGTGTCTAGAACCACTGCATATTCTTCATCTTCTATCAGAAAAATGGGCGTACCATCGGTAATGAAAAAATGATTTGCTTCAACTACCAGAACATCATCATCATCTGTTTCCATTCCATGAACATAATTTTGCTGCAAAGGAGTTCTGATCTGCAGTTGTTGTGTTGTTTGGTCTTACATTTTAGGTTCCCTCTGCTTGATTCGGAATTGGGGCTGCTGCTGTCCTCTGAAATTTGGATTCCTGATTGGTGTTTTGGGTCTATCTGAAATAGTCAACCGGTCACCCATCTTCTCCAGCGTTCGGATCAAAGTATCCATCTTAGTATCTGAAGAAGATGCTTCCTCCTTTACAGTCACTCTCTTTTTAGATCTCGTCCGTGCTCTTTTAGCCAGCAGATTTTCTTCTATGCTTACAATGTTTTTCTGTATATCTTCAAGTGTGGTAGGATCTCGTTCTCGTAACTGATATGCCATGTCAACACAAAACCATTTGGAAAATTGAGCAAAGCTAACCCCATGGGGGGTTTGAGGTTGGCCGGAATAGAATTATACACTGCATTAAACCTCACACAATAATCTTGTACACTTTCACCCACATTCCTTTTAATATTTTCATACTCAGACAAAATTTGGAGTGGGTTTTTCTTTACCTCCCACCGGTCTAAGAATTGTCTATGTAGCTCCACCAAAGTGTGGATAGAGGCCGCTGGTAAGGCTCTAAACCATTTTCGAACTTCACCTCCAAAGCTTTGGAAAAACAATCTCACAGTCACATTTTTTGCCTCTACCTCATGAAGGTCAAAGAAGTCATTCATTTTATCAACATGTTTCTGCGTTGTAATGCTTTGAGTGGCATCAAAAAGAGGTATTTTACTTTGGTAATCAATAGGAATATCATTCAGATTCTGAGTTAAAACCAGGGCTGCATACGGGGCAGCCATGACTCGAGGCGGATTTAAAACAACATTTGAACTACTAGGATTTAAGAGAGCTGTTGATGGAGAAGTAGGGGTGATAAGTTGGAGGGGAAGGGTAGGTATAAACGGAAGTTGAGAATTGATTTCAGAAATTGATGGGAATACTGATGAGTTGAGGGTAGCGGATGCTGATTCTGATGATTCTGAAAGCTCAGGGATATTGGTAGCAGTGATAGATGTTTGAGAAGAATTTAAGATATAATCGTCAATTGAACTGTTTTCCTTTTGAACTTCAATATCTACAAGAAACTCCGGGTCTAAAACTGTGTCATCAAGGGCAGTTTCAAATTTTGTTCTGAACAGAGAAAGCTCAAAATACTCATCAAAAGGGAGGTCTTCAATGAACAACCACTCACTGGGACAGGAATTGGATCTGAAAATAGGTCTAGGGCTCAGTGAACTTTCTTGTCTTCTGATTATTCGCAGAATAAGGTTAGGATTTTCAAATATAGGGGGAGGATTTAGATCAGGATTGGCCCTTGTGTATTTCCTTGAAGCCAGTGTGGTCAAATTTCGAAATTTTTACACTACTCTGCAACGTTCTATTTCAGCCTAGAAAATTCTAAAACTCATCATCCAAAGTTCAAGAATTTATATGGAAGATATTACCAGGGTGATTAGTCTTTCATTTTAGATTTTTCCCTAGTATGGTCGCCACTATGTTATCACCTAGATTGACCTCAGGCCGAAGGGAGGCAAACCAAGGTAACAACAAAGCACGCTTAACCTTGTAGCTAGCCCTACAAGGCAGGGAGAGGGCTCTCTCTGTAAGAAATCTCAGTCAAGGATGACTGCGGAAAAAAGATTTCAGGCTAGGTATAGTAGCTCGAAAGGTTTTGATAGATTTTGTTGGTGTTTGCTGGACCAGATGGAGCTGGGCAGTTTAAGTCTGGGAAATTAAATCAGAAATGTAGGGTGTTCTATGGGGCAAGATAGGCATAGGCTTTAGCACCTTCGGCTTAATGATGTGAAGTGTTAAGACTGGTGAAGAGATAAGGAGGGCATATGAGATGAATCCTTCTCAAACAGTAGAAAACATAAAATATTGAATGATTTCCCAAGGCAAAGCACTGTAACAATGGATTCCACCTATCTAACTTGAAAACATTCAACAAGATAGCAATGGAATGAAAGATGGCATACATAAAACAACTAACAAATGAGTACAAAAGAAGAAACTGTGCCAATCCATACCACAGGGATCCCATAAAAATAGCTGCAAATCTTATTAATTTCTTGCCAAACTGATTACAATAATGTACAATTAAGCTTTGAGCATCCAAGTGATTCCAACTTTCACAAATGACTGAAAAATTACATTAAATAGACTAGCCTCAAGGGGCGAATCCGTAAAAAGAGGAGCTGTTTCACCTGCCCCCAAACAAAAACCTGAAGAGAGAAAAACACAACGATATACCCCTAAAAGAGATGAAACTGTATACTCGACCATCTGGAAGTATTATCTGCTACATTTACTCCAGCCAATGGAAAGAAAACAAATCTGGCACCAATTTTCCGCCACATATATCATTTGTCGTCGTTTCATGAGATGGTGCTGTAATGTTCCTTGCATTCATAGTAACTTACAGCCTTAATAGAATGCCTTCCCCTTCTAACCGTTTTGCTGAAGAAAACCCTTTTAAACAAATAAAATGAATGTGCCTCATTTGAACAGAAAGAAGCCATTTTTCCCTAGAAACGAGTGGAAAGAGAAGTGGTGGGCCATGGGAATCGTAATTGCAAATGGAAGAAGAGCGGGAATGTTTTGGGTGGAGGAAATCGTGATATGCGGTGAGTATGGAGTGATTGGAGCAATGAACGAGGAGCAACAGGCGCGACGGGCGATAGAACGATGCGATGGGGGATGGAGTGATGCGATGGAAATGATGATCGCATCGGCGGTGAATGATGAAGTGATGCGATGGAGGATGAAGCACCAGTGTGATGTGATGGAAGATTATCGCATCAGCGCAAGCAGGATGGCAGGGTTCGGTGCTGCGGGAAATGCGATATGCGATGCACGATTATTGCATCGGGGAAGACGGGAAAGCGGGAGAGAAGCACAACGGGAAATGCGATATGCGTTGTTGCGATGCGATCACATCGGTGATGAGCAATCGCATTGGGGCTGTAGGAGATGACAATACAAAGAATTTGCAGTAAAGGGAAAATACAGAAAAAGGTAATAATTTTAAAGTTAAAGGCTAGTGAAGTAATGGAAAAAAGGGCAGAGTTGTGCTTTTTGAGTCATTTATTCATTTGGGCATATTTTCCGATCTAGAAGCTGATTTCGGGAGTGTGATATACCGTTGGAAAGATTTTTCTAAGCTGCTTCTAATGAACATGCTTAGAATATGATTTGAACTGAAAATCATGTGCAGAAAACTTTTGAAATCCAGACAGAGAAAAAGCCCCTTTGACCCTTGGTGACACGCTGCGAAAGACTAACATTGGATTTATGGAGATAACATCTTTTGAAGTTCAACTTATTACATATGGAAACATAAAATTACATGAGAAATGATACTAAAAACAAAATACTCTGTTTTCACCTCAAAACATGTGTTGAGGTGAAAATTACATTAAGCTTAAAAGAACAACTCTTTGACTTTTCTAGATACTATGCTTTGAGTTTATTTGGCATCCCCATGTCCTTGCTGATATTTATTGACACTTTCATCATCAATTTGACTATGGTGGAACCCTAAAACCTAATGAGACCAAACCCTATGAGCTAATAAAATGAACTGCAGAGAGAAAATGAATCATGAGTGAAAACCATAGAGAGGAGAACCAACAAGTATTTTTCATGAGGGAAAACTGAAGTGACCCCAACCATCAGTGGATCCATGACCTAATGGAGTGATAAAAAGTTATACTATGAGACTCCTACTATGCAAATGCAAAAGAGAAGATTTTGATCACTGATGGCAGTATGACAAGACTGACACTAACATATTAAAAGGGATCTGGCATGAGATATTTCATACAGTTTGAAGGCTGACTTTGAAGAGGAGGATTGTGCTTGTCTTTGGAGGGATATTTAGACATTTTCATAGACTCATATACATTGACACATGCTCAAGAAGAGCTATTCATACATGACATTAATTCTCTGACTTTACATGAAAAATCCTAATGCTCTTAATGGGAGCCAACTAAAATAAAATCACTTGCTCATGAAACCCATGAATCAAGGCTTACAATAATAATTTTATTTTCTTCATTACATCATTTACATAAGTCACAATTAGTTGTCATTATGAAGACCGAACCTAGTTACACTTTTCAACCATTTGGAATTAAAATTTAGTCAGAATTATACACTTTTAAACATGTTGTTGTGTTGAGTTTCATATCATCAAATAACTAGAAGTTCTTGTTTATGATAATGATGTTTTTTCCTAGAATAAATCAGGAGTATAGAGAAATTAGAGATATGCTTCTTCCTGGGTTCTGAAAATTGTGTTTAAAATTTTCTTGGATTCTTTAAAGGAGTGAGTATGGAAGGAGGGGGGACCCAAATGTGAGGTTTTCATCTAGTGTCAAGTTAAATGTTGGAACAAACAAATCTCTTGAGTATGAATATTGGTCTACAGGTTGGCTTCAAATCCTTTTAAGTTGTTTCTTATGTTCCATGCCTTTTTTTTGGGGGGGGTAGATTTCAGACAACTGAAAAATACATGTGTCTATAAGATATAGCTTAAAGTTGAAATTTTTGATAGTTAGGTTTTACATGTTGGTTATTTAATACAACAACCAACAAATGGATGGTGTATACTTATGTGTTACACTTTTCCTTTGAATTTACTCAAAGAGTTTCTATGTTTGCGGTAAAGAATATTGGGCCCCATTTCGAGATGGAAAATGCAGGAAATTTGGGTTTAATAACCCTAAGTGGTTTCAAGGATGGAACACGGTGTTTTTCCTCACAAAGGTGGTCATATCAGGTTAGGTTCATTTTAACTTGAAGCTTTCATTTTGTTGTTATTTTCTTATATTTGAGATTGTATTTTTGGGAACTGAAATACAAGCATATAATTATTGTAGAAATACATGGATAAAAATATGATGATTCAAGAAAAAATGAACAATTACCTGGAAAACTGAGAAAAATATTATTTTAATAATAATCTGTTTCTTTACAATGAGAATTTGTTTCATCTTTTATTAATATTTGATGCATTTAGATCAATTTCTTTCTGCTAAGGATAAAAACTTGAAACAAAGTTTGTTTATATTAGAGTTGCAGAGACAAAATGGCTTGTCAACAAGATGGATGACATTTTTTTCTTCAAGAAGATAAATTTGTCTTATTTGAATATAGGATAAAACTATAAAACAAGGTTGTTTATTTTATAAGTGCAGAGACAAAATGGCGTGCTAGCAACATGGATAGTACTTGTCTTCTCCTCCGAAGAGATATATTTGTCTAATTTGAATAAAGGTGTCTCTATTAATATTATATTTATGAAAATGTAACATTATATGTGGTTGTGCTCAATTCTATTAGATTATATTACATGAAGCATGACAGTAATGTTTTTTCCTTTTTCGCACTTGCAATCAATATAATCAAAGCTTTCCTCCTATTTTTAGTTTTGAATAAATAGTGTGAATTTTTAAAACTTAAAAAATTTATAATAACAATTATTAATTCAAAACTATGGTCAATAAAATTTTTATAAATTCAAAATTTTATAAACAAGTGTCATGTGGTGGAAATGTGAAAAAAAACAAAAGCAATGACATTGCCACCATGTGGCTCTTGTCATATATGGTTTTATAATTTATCAAAAAATTCACCAAGACTTTATAATGTTTTATAAATTAATAAAATATTCACAAATACTTTACAAATTTTTATTATTCAGTGAAAGATTCACCATGATTTTATAAGATAATATAATCTGGTGAGAGAATCGTGAAAAAATTGTATATATATATATATATATATATATATAATTGATAGAATCACCTTCCATTTTTCCTATGTATCATGTGGATTTGGCCATTTATTATACATATAAATTTAGGGAGGTTCTTAAAATTTTCCCTGTTTCTAATTTATAGAACAATTTCATAGGTGGATTGTCTTAGCCTCAACATGATGTTGAATCAAATTATATTTTGTATTGATGTGCTTGGTTCAATCACGGAACTTTTGGTTCTTAGCCAAATTTATTGTAGAAGTGTTATTGATCAAAAAAGGATTTAAGTACACTTGTTTCTACTGCAAATCCTCTAGAATTTTCCTGATCCACACAATTTCAATCATTTCTTCAATTGATGCCACATGTTCTTCCTCAGATGTGGAATTTTCTGGAACTAATTTTTTGTGTGGCCTTTAGGATACAGCTCCTGATCCAAGACTCATAACATAAACTGAAGTAGATACTCCATTTTCTTTACCTCTGTCAAAAAATGAATCAGAGTATCTAATCAAGCTTAAGTCATACACCTATGTATACTTGAGTCCAAATTCTTGAGTTCCCTTCAATTACTTTAGAACTCTTTTTGTAGCAGACCAATGACCCTCACAAGGATTTTTCATAACCCTGGAGGGGATTCCAATAGCGCATGAAATGTTTCGTTTGGTAGTATTCACGTAGTTGAGACTTCCTATGAGTTTTCTATACTTCGTTGCATCCTCAAATTATTTTCCTTCAGTGGACATGAGCTTTAAATTATGTTCCAATGGAGTATTCAAAGGATTTATCTTAGTCATGCAAAATGTGTTTGACATATCTCCAATTTACTCTTTCTCGGAGAGGAATATAAACTTCAGATGTTGGGTTACTTCAATACCAATATAGTAGTGAAAATAGCCCAAATATTTCATTTCAAAACCTTTCCGCACTTCTATGGATGTAATGTAATTTTCATTATTTCCTGTCATTAAAAGATCATCTACATGCACCACAAGTTATACAATTGTTTTTCCAACTTTCTTGAAAAAAAAATTTGCATCATCAAGAACATAATGTTTGAAATTGAGCTTTAGAATATTCTCATTCAATTTCTCGTATGAGGCTCATGGTGTTTGTTTGATTCCATACAAGTACTTTTACAAGCTTACATAATTTTTGTTCCTGAACCTTCACAAAAAATCCTTCTAGTTGGGACATAAAAACATTCTATTACATATCTCCATTCAAGAAAGTAGTTTTTACATCCATTTAATGGAATTTCCAACCGTTTTGAGTTTCCAAGGAAAGGAGTGTCTAGATGGGAACCCATTTTTTGTGGGGGTAAAAGTATCCTCATACTCAACGCCTTCCTTCTTTGCAAAACCTCTTTCCATTCATAGTGATAAGTGGCTTCTTTGAAGGAATTTGGTTCAAAATATATAGACAAATTTATTTCACAATAATAAGAACCATCCATATCAACAGATGAATCATAATAATCTACATCACCTCCATTTTTTCTAATATATATTCTTGTCCATGTTTTTCCAACTTCATCAATAATAACACTTTCAAGCGTCTTGTGATCCATTTTGGAGGAACTTTCTGAGATGGCCTGGGTTTATAAGTTTACTGAGATGGGGTTGAATCAAGATTTATCCTCCCAATTCTCTCAATCACATCACTCAAAGCATATTCTTGATCAATGGCTGGAGATTCATGTGGGGAGACAGCTTCAGAATGAGATTCCATCGATTGATCCATTATTGGGATCCCCCCTTGAAGATTTTGGATCTCATTAGCAAACACTTGAAAATAATTTTCATGTTTGAATCTATCCAAGCGATAAGGTTGTCGCTCAACAACATTGTTAGCCTTGGAAGATTCAATAAAGATCACATCTCTAGATATTATAAACTTATTATTTACTTCATCATAAAAACAATATGTTTTGGAGGTATCTGAGTACCCCAAGAAGATACAATTTTTACTCCTTTCACTAATTTTGTTTCTTTATTCCTTAGGTATCAAGGAATAATTAGTGGAACCAAAAACCCTGAGATGCCTAACTAAATGAATATGACCATACCACATTTCATAGGGAGTCTTGTTTTTTATAGCATGATATGGACACATATTCTTTATATACATAGCACATAGAGCCACATCATCCCAAGACATCATATTCACATTCATAAAAAAACATCACTAAACACGTATTTAATATTGTCTTGTTCATTCTTTCAGCTACTTCATTTTTTTGGGGATTGTAAGGCATGGTTATTTGATGTTTTATCCCATGCTAATGAAGATAGTTCTCAAATTCATTTGAAGTATATTATTTTCCATTATTAGTATGAATAGAGCCAATATGAGATTGTGCATCATTTTTAATCCATGCATGAAAGTTCTTGAATTTTTCAAAAGCTTCATTTTTTTTCTTCAATAAATAAACCCAACACATTTTGGTGTAATCATCAATAAATGTCGTCATATATTTATTACCTTTTATAGAAGGAACTGTATAATTGGGCCACACAAATTAGAGTGAATGAGTTCAAGATTTATACGTTATCTGGAAGGAGAATCATGAAATGATTGTTTATTATGCTTTCCTAATATACAAGCATCACATTACTTAAGTTTCCTAGGAATAATTGGAAAACCAGTAACAAAATTTTTCTTCAACAAACGAAGGTTGTCATAGTTCAAGAAAGTGTCCAAATATAGCATGCCATAAAAGACTTGATGGAAGTGTACCTTCATCATAATGAAAATTGTATGAAATTTTTTATGCACGAGCAGAGGTTCCTTGTAGCTTCAAAATTCTTACTACTTTTATCCTAGTCATGACAAGTTAGTTATCTGATTCTTTTCTGACCTCAACCTTTCCATCAAATATGTAAATGGAGTATCTTTTCTAATGGATTTGAACTAAGGATAGAAATTTTCTCCTCAACTCTGGGAGGTAAATAACATTATGTAGAAGAAATTTTGGAAGACCATGCAGTTTGAACCTAAGGTGCCAACCCCTATTGGCTAGAGTTTTGACTAATCTGCAAAGTAGACTGCTCCATCAACATTGTCAGTGAATTATTCAAAAAAATTGTTTTTAAAGTCATGTTTAAATTTTCTCTTGAATCAAGCAACCAAGCATATTTCCATGAAGCAAGTGAAGCATTAAATAAGTCTTCAGTTACTCCAATGTTGTAGTGTCCCACAACATAACGAGTGGACTCAAGTGCTTTACCTTTCCCTTTATCTGATGATTTTACTTTGTCTTCATCCCTTTCTTGTCTAATCCTTTCCCATGATAGCTTACACGTGGAAGCATTATGGCCATTTTTGTTACATCGTATGCAATGAATACCAAACCTTTCTCCTTGGAAATGTCTGCCCCCTGCCTCTAAAATTCTTCCTTCCTCATCCTCTTCGGCCACCTCTTCCAATAGAAGAATATTGTCCCCACTTATTCTCTTTTTGTGAAAGGCATACAACTTCTTCATGGGACTTATAAACTATCTTTTTCTTCCCAAAATATTTCTCTCTTCCATCAAACTTGTCCACGAGAGAGTCAAAAGAAATATCTCAAATTTTTCCACTTTCTTGTAATGACTCAAGGTAATGGGAATAAATGGGATACAATGCCTTGATAAAAGCAGTGACATGAATATATATTTCAACATATATTTTTTTTATGTCATGAATAATTGATCTTATTTCATAGGCTAAGGCAAGGGGGTCATCATCCTTCAACTATAAATTAAACAATTTGATCATCAATTGAACAAATTCAAGCTTAGAGTGAGAGTCCTATAATTATTTCATCTTATTTAAAGTACCAAAAGCATATATAAAAGGAGTAATATGATGACTCACCTCTTAATTGACTGATTTTGCAACCAAGGCATATGCCTTTTTGTTCTTGTTCTCATGGATCGCAATCTCCTTGTCAAAGTTCCAAGGAGGATTACCTCCTTCTCCTTCACAAAATCCTTGGCACAACTCATTAAAAAATAAACTTATGTTTTATCTTCATGGAAAACTCATGGTATTTATATTTACTAGTGAGAAATCCTCCCACAATAAAGATGAAGGAGTGCACTATGTACCAAAAATTATCTCACCTCAAAGGTAAAGTAAAAAATGGATTAAACATCAGATACTTTTAATCTATATCATTCTAACCATATTCCATAATATTTTCATACCATATGCACTGCATAATATATTTTTCCCATAAATAGAGAACTCAACATATGGCTTTAACATATAAATTATGGTCTTAAAGAAATAATCCATATATGGTCTCGAAGAAAAGAGAGGTCATCGTACCATATATCTTCATATGCACTAACGCATATATACATGAACTACCATATGAATTAAATCATAGAAATTATCCCAACACCCATGAACGATCTTCACACAGTCATGGATTTTAAAAAAACAACCCACATATAAAACCTCTTTTTTTAAATATTCAGCAAATGTTATCGTCCACCAAAAAATTATAACTCACAAGGTTTTCACGTACACACTGAATCACAGCCATCACAACATCAATAAACATAGAAAAACAATGACCTTCAAAACATACATGAGAACCAACAAAAAACATTCAACGCATATGTGGTATACTGTAGTGTCCCTTCTTGGTGAGATAGCTTTGATGACACTTAGAAAGGGTGATTTTGATATAATGATATAATAGTATTCATGACAGACTTATGTACATGCTTATATTCTATAAACCTAGTTTGTGTCACCTGGTTGTTGTGTGCTTATGATAATATCTATGGTTGTGTGTATAAGAACTTATTTTGGTTAAGTGCATATTATCGATGTTTTCTCTTTTGGTATCCTAGTTTTGCCATAAGTGTATGGCATGGATGGTGATCAAGGATTGAGACACATAGGTCCATGGATGATTGTGGTTATGCAGAACATATGGTTAATTATGATTTATGGATGCATGATTTGTATGATTATATATGCTTAATATTGTACTAAGCAGGATGTGGCAAGGGACTTGGTCATTTCCAACAATGTTGCTTGATTATAAATTACTCCAGAAGTCATTTCTCCAAAACCAAAATGACTGTGGAAGTCATGCACAATCCTTGGTAAAATTTGAATAAGTTAATTATGAAATTCATTTAATTCCTTTGATCTTTGATATTGTGAAGTGTGTAGGTCTTGGAAGAATACCTTACCAACGAACCATAATATGGGTATCAGCTCACATTCAGTACCTTAAGGTGAAGTGCGGAGTTTCAAAGTAGAGTATATGAGAAGCTATGAAAATCAGGGAGTGGAGTTTCAAATCAAAGTAGATGAGAAGCTATGCAAATTAGGGTGTGGAGTCCTAAATCCATGGAACATAAAGACGTGGAGTCTTGGATATATAATAAAAGGATTAGGGTGTGAAGTCCTAAATCCACGAAATATAAAGACGTGGATTCTTGGATATATAATAAAATTTTTAGGGTGTGGAGTTCTAAATATTTAAAAATATCAAGGTCTATAATCTTTGATCTTTATAGTAGATGAGGGCACAAATTCCTCAATCTACTAAGGCACAAAGATGCATGCAATAAGGGTGTGGAATCCTTATTCTTGAGAAGAAAAATACCACTCATGGGCAGCTCATGGATGAAATTCCTAAATAAAATCTCATTCTTTAAAATTTTGGAGTGACTTTATAAAAATAAAAATTCATGTCTAGCATCTCAAGTATGACTTTCCAAAAATATTAAATCACCTTCAATCAATGGGTAATCAAGTATACTTGAAGGAAAAACACTTAACTTGTCATTAATCAATCCAAATAGTTCAATCTTGACTTAATCCTTAATATTATTAATATTGTTAATGAGACTGTGATATTACTATTAAAAGGGAATTATATCTCCTCAATCACTTCACATTTGTCTCCTTGATGATTCTAATGGATATTTGTAACTCTCTCTCTCTTTTAATAATACATTACACTCTCTTTTATGAACTCATCAAAGAATTCCATATTCCTCTTACAATAATTAAATACATGTCATAAAATATTCATCTTATGCTCTATTTAATTCATATGCTACACTCTCCTTAACTAAGGCATGCCTACCTCTCCCTAATGGCATGATTTACACTCCTACAAATGGGATACAAGGAACCCCTATCACTCCTCCTTTATGAAAAAAATTGGTTTCTCCTCCTATATATGTGTCTTGTGTATTCTCACTTGAGAGGAGGTGCATTTTAATACCAAGAGTTGGAGAGACTTGAAGAGGATTGTGAGAGGGAGATTCTTGGAGAGTAGCCAAATATTGTCGAAATGAATCTAAATTCATAAAATAAATTTCTAAGTATTTCTACCTGGTGGAGTCGTCCATGAGTGGTATTGAGAGGAAGTGAAACTTATCTTCCTCATCTTTCCTTGTACATCTCTCTACTGCTATATGTTGGTACTGCTTGTGAGCTCATAGAGCTTGGGGGGTTCCAGGGGGAGAAGTTCTCCCTGGATATGGTTGGGTGGAAAAATGGATAGTTCAAATGAGTTGGTTAAGGGACCAAAGATGGATCATATTCACAGTGATTGGAATTGAATATCTCTTTAGGTACAATATTCATTGTCCTAAAATTGTAGTATAGCTTTAGCATAAAATAAAAAGTGGAAATTGAAATTGTTGTAATCATCTAATTTTGGTTTAAGCTTATGTTATCTGGAATCTTATTGGCTAGTTGAAAATGAAGACTAAGAGTGGTCTAATGTATGTATGTTCATATCTCAAGATGTTATGGAATTATTATTGGTATAGTTTATTGTAATAACCTTGGTATTGTAGCATTTTAGAAAGGAAATTCAAATATTGCTTAAAGTAATTGAAATTAAAAAAATTCCAAAGGAATTGGGTAAGAGTTTCATGAGTTATGTTTTTGTTTCATTTTACTTGAAATAGGTAAGTAGAGACATGTTTTAGAAATGGTTTCAGGATATGTTTCAAAGTGTTTGGAAATTTTTTTGAATGAGAAATGATATTATTTTTATTATATATTTAAATGATTATGCATGAATAAGTGCTAACTTGCAGCCTACAAGAGAAGTAAGGAAATTTACACATACCCAACATATACTTGGAGGAATCACTGGACCAGCCCTTGAAATAAAAATGCAAAATAATGACAATCGAGAGTTTCAAGGAAATAATTGAGGTAATTTTCAATCATTATGTGCTTATAGTCCTTTCAAATGTATATAACAAGTAAAAATACATAATGCATTAAAATAATCATCAATGGTTGTAGATTCAAGCTTGCATTCCATCTGTTTGAGAAAATCTATAAATGAGGTTCTAGGAGTAAGAAGATTTCCTAGTTTAAACAATTGCATCCATGGGTGGTTTTGTAATGATTTAGGACAACATCAGGGGGTATTCGTACAATTTGAACTTGTAAACCCTGACTTGACTTAAAAAAAAAAAAAAACAATTTTCTAAACCCAAATCGTAAATCTGGGCAATTTTGCAGATTATTGCTACCAACTGTATTTGCATGTTGTCAAGTTTTGGGTGAAAGAATAATATGGTTTAGTCCTTGTTTTAATATTTTGTCATTTGAAGAATTAATCTATAAATTTTACGATATAAATAGGTTGAGGTAGAATCTTAGATTCATGTCAAATTTCCTTAAAAGATTATGGCTTACAAGTGTTTGAAAAAAATGCCTCAATGGTTGTAGATTGCTTGCATGCTTGCAAAGTGTTTGTCAAAAGGCCTCAATGGCTGTAGATTGCATGTTTTCAAAGTGTTTTTCAAAAATCCTCAATGGTTGTAGCTTGTAGATTGCATGCTTGCAAAGTGTTTGTCAAAACTTCAATGGATGTAGTTTTTGAGCATATAAATTGTTAGATTAAATTTCCTACTTATTGTAGTTTTTATGAACTAGAAAATTTATGAATAGATTATTTAATGGGTGTATCTTCTCTTGTATGAAAGTTTTTGTATGAATGCAAAAATTAATTTAACAAATTTTTGAAGTGTGAATAGAGAATAGGACAATTTTTACTTTTATTATCTAAAGCTTTCATTCAAAAACAAAATGGTTGTTGTTGGAAACAATTTTACAGTGACTAATTCTGTAGGATTTTGTGCAAATGAGCATAATAAGTTTTGTCTGAGCTACATGTATTCATGAGTGCATTATTGTGCTTAAATGACTATATAAAATAACTAATTTTGCCTAATTTATGCAGGTCCATTGTTTTACTTGCCACTTTTTGAAGAATAATATGCTTCTGAATTGGTAACATTAGTTTCTCTTGCTGCAACATTCATTATACAATTATCATGATTGAAGCATTGGCTTAGTAATTGGGATTGGGAATTTTAATTGATGAATTTGGAAATGTTGTTGGGTCAATATATTTTGTGGGTCCATTTCATAAACATACCATATTATATTTGATGATGAAGAGAGGCATATTCTTCCCTCAGTTACCTTGCTATAGGTAAGTTAATACTTATACACTTATATGTCATTTTTGTAATAGAAACATTATAATTTTGTGATTAAGAGTCAATAAGTGGAGCTTATTTATGATGCAGGAGCATCAAGCTCAAATCTTATTAATTAATTGTGTGAAATAGGGGGTGAGACTTTTTAATTATTTTATTAATTAAATTGTTTATTTTAATAAATTAAGAGAAAATGTGAGGATTTTGTATATATTCTTTTAATTAAAAGGATATAAGGGAAAATAGAATTAGGTAGCAAATTTAGGGAGTAGGAATTCTATGTACGGGACTTTGTTGAGTTCAAACCTAAAATGAATTTAAATTAGATTTAGTTGAGGATTGGGTGGAGAAATTTGTGGGGTGAAATAAATACATTATTTATGTATAAATAAGAGTGTTTTTCTGAGGAAAAAAACAAGAGCTGAGCACGTGAGGAGTACAGGAAGAGTGAGGAGTGGTTTGAAGGGCCAAGAGCCAAGAGGCCACCTAATGTAATATTTGGCCAGAGAATTTTGATATTGTTATCTGTAGTTGATTTGCATGGCTCTTTTCACCTTAATTTGAATTTAAACCGAATATTTTTATGGTTTTATTTTATAGAAAAATTGAGCATTTTCAATCTTGATTGAAGCAGTGAGTTTCTTATATGCCAGGATCTGCTTTCTAGTAGAACCCCGACATCATTTTGGTATCAAAGACGAAAGATGAGTTATGTGGCGAGATGAATCTGCAATTTATACATGAATATTTCTTTTGTATATGAGTGTATGAGTGCAGGAGATTGAAAAGCGTTGTGACTATGTCTGCGAGAGGCGTTTTGATATGAAATATTGTCAGCATGGATAGCGTACATTGGGGAGGCACTTGGAGTGGAAGCAGTCTCCAATCACTCACGTTGTGAATGAGGGATGGATTTATGAGTGTGAAGGATGGACGAAATCGCAACACAACCATTAAAAGAGCAGCAAGAAAATAATGTATTTGAACACCAGCAAGATGTATTATCGGATGTATGGGTTGAGGCATTCAGTGGAAACCGTGAAGCAAAGAAGTCTGTGATGAACTACTTCTCCAACATTGTAATGAAAGGTTGGTTATGTTAAGTCGAGTTCAGAACGGTAAATTCAATTTTGGTTAATAGAGGTCGTATCTAAACTGTGTAAGTATTTACGATTGGATCGATTGCTGGGTGTGATCCTGTACTGAACTGGGCAGATCGTGGTTCAATGCGCAAGTCAACATTGCATTCTGGCCATGATTATTTGGAGACTGATAACGTTTGTTATGAATGTTAATGATTTTCGTGGTTAATTTGTTGAGAAGAGTGTAGGCTCAAATATTGTGGTGAAAGTTTTTTTTATTGGGTCCCAAATATAGATTGTAGTATATCCATTACAATGGTCCTTGAGAACTCCTAAATTGTCATATGCATTGAAGTTTTCTTATTCCATATTTTTGAGATTTATTTGGGATTACATATAAAATACAAAAACAAAATGGATCAAGTCCATCATCAAGTAGTAAACCTGGGCCTTAATAGAATTGGACAGTTTTGGAAAGCAATTTTAGAGTGAAATTTGTGTATGTTCATCAAAATGGATGAATGGAAAGTGTGAAGGATTGCTGAGAAGTGGATTAAATGAAGTCCACACGTGAACAGATGCAGTTCACAAAGAAGGGGAAGATGACTGTTGATAGTCATTTCCAGAGATCTGATGAAGAGTACGAGCAAGAGAAGGCTGAGATAAAAATTCACCTTGAATTGTTAATGGAGTTGTTGCAGGAAAATGTGAAAAACCAAACACATGGTTGGACCATGAGAAAGAAGGTAAAGTGGCAGAAGCTACACGCAATAAGGGAAAAAAAAGTAAACATACAGTTGTTGGAAGAGCTGAGGAAGCTCAAGAAGATGCTGAGTTGTGAAGAACTCAGAGAGGCTGAGTTAAAAATGGATGTTTCCATTTGTGGCCCGGAACATGGTGAAATTCTGGGTGAAGAGTTCAGTGAAGAAGATCTCATGAACTATTGGGATATTTCAAAAGCATCTGAAGATGTGTTGGCGAGAGAAACAGATGAGGCCATGAAGCCTTACATTTTTTCTCATAGTTTATCTATGTTTGCAGGATGTCTGGAAGATGGTGAGCAGTCTAATGGAACTGTCACAAAGGAGAATGAAACTCTTGAGGTAAAGTTTGGTAGAGAATCCCTTCCAGTGAAGGAAAGTGTTGATTGGTTACAACAGGAGGAAATCATAAATGAATTATTATTTGGGGTAAGACAACAAGTCGAAGCTATTATGGAACAGGAACAAAGTGGGAATGTCGAGAAAAAATTCCAAGGAGGTAAACAAATGTATTTGTTTAATGAAATTGCTGATGAAAGTTTACAATGTAATGGTGTTGAAACCAGGACATCTCATAAATATTTCCAGAGGAAGAGTGAAGGTAGCGATGAAGTGATGAAAATATTTCATGTGGAAATTGAGTTTTTGGAATAGTGGCTGAAGGAACCTGATGGCGAAGGAAAACTTACAGGACGTGATCCAGAAGAAATTACAGTTACTATGCATGATAGATATGAAATATTTTTAACATTTATGGAGTTGAATGAATGTTATAAATTTTCAAATAATGATGTAACTGTAGGTATGGAAAACAAAATTAACAGATATGATGTCGAAATCAAAGAAATTGAGCAGAATTTATTTGGCATTGAGATGGAAGATCAGAAGCAGTGAGGGAGTTATGTCTGTAGGGACATAAAGGAAATAGTGAATCAGCAGGATGAAGATGGAAGCAGCCAGCAGTTCAGAACAAAATCTATTGAAGTCCAGAAAGTCAATGATGAGAGATTGATGCCTGAAGCATCAAAAGAGACCGATAGGTCTTACCTTTTTAAAACTAACAGTTTGTTGGTGAATGCAGGTACAGTACCGGACGAGAGGGTTGTTGCTATAAAATCAATCCAAGACTATAGTTGTAATGAAGAAGGAGTTCTTGATTATTTTATATTGTAGGAAGTTGAGTATTCAGCTCAGTTGGAGACAGAATAATTCGACAAAGAAGTATTACTCCTAGGAATTGGCGAAATAAAATGTTGGAGAAGCCGATGGAATCTGATCGACAGAGTGAAAGATGACTTATCAAATCGAGTTGATACTTCAAAGGACCAGCGGCAGAACAGAGTGTGGAACCCTGGAGGGAGCAAGTCATCAGGACTTGTGGCTATCGCAGTATTACAGAAAAGTGACAGACCCCGTAGACAGGAGTCTATGAAAACTTCTCTACTTGGGGAGTCTGATGCAAGAGCATCAAGCTCAATTCTTATTAATTAATTGTGTGAAATAGGAGGTGAGACTTTTGAATTATTTTATTAATCAAATTGTTTATTTTAATAAATTAAGAGAAAATGTGAGGATTTTGTATATATTCTTTTAATTAAAAGGATATGAGAGAAAATAGAATTAGGTAGCAAATTTAGGGAGTAGGAATTCTATGTACGAGACTTTGTTGAGTCCACACCTAAAATGAATTTAAATTAGATTTAGTTGAGGATTGGGTGGAGAAATTTGTGGGCTGAAATAAATACATTATTGATGTATAAATAAGAGTGTTTTTGTGAGGAAAAAAACAAGAGCTGAGCACGTGAGGAGTACAGGAAGAGTGAGGAGTGGTTTGAAGGGCCAAGAGCCAAGAGGCCACCGAACATAATATTTGGCCAGAGAATTTTGATATTGTTATATGTAGTTGATTTGCATGGCTCTTTTCGCCTTCATGTGAATTTAAACTGAATATTTTTATGGTTTTATTTTATAGAAAAATTAAGCATTGTCAATCTTGATTGAAGCAGTGATTTTCTTATATGCCAGGATCTGCTTTCTAGCGGAACCCCGGCATCAATTTATCATAATCTAGGAAATCAAATAGGTTGATCTAGCTTAATTCTTGCATATGGCATTATGGTGGAATTTATTTTCAGTCTTACTTAGAGCTCACATATAAGTATGAAAAGAGCACATATTTCTTTTAAACTTGAGGCGAAATGTGTTTTGGAATTGGTTTTAAGGGGAAGTTATCCTCTACTTCCTATGTTATATTCTTACATTGAAATAGCTGAAGGAACATGATTACATGATAACTAAGTTAGTAATGTAACAAGAAAAAAAATTAATTAATATGATTCAATGTGACCTTTACTTCTCTGTACTATTGATGGTTGGTAAGGACGTGGGGCCTTACATATACTAAGTAAATTTTTCATAACATATGACCTATTTTTAAAATAGCTCAACGCAACATGGAATTGAATATACATACCAAGATCACGACCTTCAATTTAACGTGGAGTAACGCATCCCATTCAACTAGTTTTTGACCAATGCATTAATATAGAGGTTTCCATGTTCCATTACCAATAACCACTTCAATACCAGTGCGTGAAATTTTAATGCTTCAATGTAGATCCATAAAAATGAACCAACATATTCAGCCATCAAGCCACAAGATTTTATAGATATTAGACAAATATGGTAGTCTACAAAAATGCAGAACGGAGGTAGGGAGGAGTTACAGGACAGGGAAAACTAAAAATGGGGTTGGCTCTGATACCATGTCAAGCCAAATGAGTAACTCCAAGAATGAATTTTATTTTTGCATTAAGAGAAAAAATGGTTATATACAAGGAGAGGGAGATTGTTGGGATTCATCTCCCAATGTCTCTTCATCTTCCAACATCCTTTATTTTCTATTTACAATATTTACATGGATTTTCCTAATCCCAAAGATTCGGTGTAAACATATATATAATACATCAATTTTTATTTCCAAATCAATGTTTTGTATGTATATGTTGAATAACTAAAAGTAAAATGATGTGATATTAAATATTACACATTGAATGATAATAAAAAATGCATCATTGGGTGCAAAACATAAGGACAAAAGAATGGGGGGCTATAACTCCACAAGAAGGGAAAGAAAGGGGACATAGGGACCTCAAGGTGGCTAAAGAGAAATAATATTATTTTAATGAAAACATAAAATGTTTAACATAGTTTAATTAATACGCTTTAATCCATGTGTATTTTTATCCCAATTTATGGATTAATTTAATGGAACCTACATGGGATTTCCACAAGGATACATGCCCCTTCATGCCATGCAAACTTATGTTATACCCTTTTTTAATGCAAATGAATTGGAGTATCCCAAAATATCATTCACTTGAATTTTTGGGGAGGAGTTCAAATATTTTTGGTTGTAATTTTAATTAACAATCTCAATTATCGGGAGTTTGAATTACAATGTCAATTATCATTCCATTGGGAGAAATTGGGTGACTTATCTCTGAGAAAACTACCATCAACTTACAATAATCATAATATGGAAAATTACAACCACATATTATAATAGAATCATGGATGTATTGAATCACAATCATATAAATTGATAAATTTCACTATTGTTTATAACGTTACAATCCCGAGAGTAAGCTTTCGTGGTTGGCGTGTGTTGGGGCCCTGTAGGGAAGCCAGATAGCCTAAGGGGTTGCTAAGCATAGAAAAGGGATTCATTTTTCCTTAGGTCATGGATGTAAATATACTTACCATATAACTTGTAATTGGATGATTCATGGGAGGGGTTTTTAACAATTTAATTCAGTTATCTCAATGACCATCAATATACTAAATTTCCAAAATACTACTTATCTAAAACTTTGTTGAAATAGATATTAGTATTCCATCTCTAGGTCAAAATGCCTTATTTCACACACTAATAAATTTTACATTTATAAGTATGAAAATTTATCTTTATATAGATATTTATAACTATCATTATTTCTATTGATCATTTAGAAGAATGAAGAAACCACTCGTTTTACCTAAAATCTAAAATTAACCATTTTATCATATGAACCATTTTAAATTTGATCAACTTACGAATATCAAATGTTAATATTATACAACTATTTTGTAACAAAAATATTTGAAATTATATAAAACTTTTGTATTAACTTATTTGTATGTATAGAATATAAAACGTGCATTTGCATGCATCACAAGCCATAGGTATAAACCCAATATCTAAATCAAATATATATAAACATGGTATAAGCTATACCATATAAAAATATATATAACTATATTTCCTACCTTAACATAATTATTTTATATAAATAATACATATTATTATAAACACATGCCTACATTAAAATTTAGGTCACACATTTTATGTCATCACAAATGCATCCCATATCCTTTAAGACACACATTTCATATATTATATGCATCATTAAAATTACAATTATATATTTTAATACTTACTCGACATGTTACATATCATCACATTTAAACCCTCATGTCACCATTTGTATTCATGAATCATGCATGTTATTACTTAATTCTTTTATGTAAAGCCTCATCGCATGAAATTGTAATTACATAATTCAAGTACTCACACACAGTAGTTCCATTAATGTACGAGGTATTGTCTGTTACTCGTTAGATTAAGAAAGTATAAAATATAATGTGTCATAAATATTGTGTGCATTAATAGAGCTATAGCTCCAAAAAAATTGATTAACATCTGAACTTGTATACTCTGAACTTATAAAAGCAATATATTCAAGGAAATACTAGATAGTGTTCTAAAAAAGGTAATATATTCAAGGATTAAAGGAAATACTAGATAGTGTTCTGCAAATTGTATATATGCTTATATAATTTTAGTATTCAATATGCATGCTAGAAAGAAAACTCACTCCAAGTGATAGTGAAATAAAAAATTGAAATCGGTGAGGCCTAGTCAATATTGACTGCCTCTACTCTCAGGTATCTTAACTCCTTAAAGGGAAGAAATGAGTAAGTTTCTCCTCCAAATTAATCAAGAATGCTCCTCTTTTTACAGAAAACATAGTAAAGCAATTATTACAAGATATTGTTCATTTTAAATTTGATTAATTTAGTGGAAAGCTATTAATATATAAGAAGTAAAGAAAAATTATTGTTATGGTCACTCGTCTAATTAAATAGACTGCTAATTCTAGCTAAGTTTGATAAGGGAAAAACCTAGTGGTCTGAATTCATGCAGGAATGCAATAATACATAGAAATAAACATAAACACAGATATGTGACAGAAATAATATTTCATTTCATTAATATCAAATAACATAAATATGCTTATAGACATAATGGAAATAAACTAGCTAGGGCACTGGTAGTGTATCTCTGAGAAGAGATGTGGTGGCTACAAGCATTTGAACTATGTTACAATGAAGCTCGAAGGCCTATTTATTGTTGAGAAACAATGAAAAAACCTAAACATCCAAAAACGTAACCCTAGGAGATGAAGCGCCCAAACAGTGGACCCTGTTTAGGTAAATTGGTACATCAATCTTCCCAGGGACGTAACTTTGGCATACAATCTCCATTTGATGCGCTCAATACCTCATTAGAAATATCTATCTAGGGAATACAACTTTTGAGTGAGAAACATCAGTTTATTAACCCATGTTGCTCCCATTTTTCCAAAAAAACGTCGTTTAGGGCCTCAAAACTGCTCTGGAAGTTCAAGACTTGAAAAACTGCTAAAAATAGTAAGTTGTGCTTAAACTGAAAAACTGAAAGAACTGATGGTGGGGGTAAAATGGAATAGAAGGGTGGCCAATAATATCCACTTGAATCATTAGGGCCTCAAAATGGCTCCGAAAGTTCAGAAACCGAAAACCTACTAAAAATAGTAAGTTATGTTGAAAGTGAAAAACCGAAAGAACCAATGGTGGGGGTCCAAATGGAATAGTTGGGTGGCCACCAATATCCACTTGGATCATTCCTCCCCCCTTAGGAATCAATGGTCCCCATTTCATTGAGATCCTTCATGAGATGAGGCAAATTCTACTGAATTGGGTATTGGATTTATCGAAGATGTCATGGACCTGCGAGAGGACATGTTGGATGCATTTAGTAAATTTGGTTTCTTTATCAGCCTCAAAAAGTACATGTGTGGATTATGTTTGTGTGGTCGCATGAGGTATGGGAGTGGTACGCCTGGGGTTAGATCAATGGAGTGCTTGACGTGACAGTGTAGAGGAACCTTTGTGGGTGAGGAGAAAATGTCCTCGTATTCCTCCATGCCTTTGTCCATCTCTTGTTGTTGTGCAGGGGAGCCCTATTTCGAGGCTATGGCCACACTATTCTTCTTTCCTTGTGGGAAAATGGTAATGCAAATAAATTTCCTAGTTTGGGAAATAATCTTACTGCATTGTTTTACAGTAGTAAAAAATATAGCAGGAGGCAGTACTACCTCCGGTATCCTGTACAATTTATTTCCCAAAGTAATAATAACATCACGAGGCCTAGACTCATACACAGCATGTTGCCTCCACAAGTATGGCTGGCCTAATAATACATCAGACACATCAAGAGGATCAACATCACACAGTACCTCATCCGTGAATGGCTTGATGTTGTGTGGAAGGCGACACTACTAGCGGATGCAAAGATCTCTTCCTTCGTGAAGCCACCCAATGGTATATGGTTGCAGGTGTGCTATGGTTATTAGGTCGATCCACTTCACGAAATATGTTGAAATGAGGTTATTTTGGCTTCCGCTAGTGACAAATAATTGCAGTGGAGAACCCTTCACCCATATCTATGAATGTAAGAGGCCCTCCCCCTCCTCTGGATCCTTGAGATCCTCCCCCTAGATCTTGGTGGTGGAAAAAATGGCACTAGGATCCGCACCAATGATATTCTTCCCTTTGTCATTGTTCTTCTCTAGCTCTGACTATGGATTAGAACATTCATCTGATTCGGGTGCCTTTAGATTGGCCAACAATGACTATTTGGCTCGACACTCATTTGTGCTGTAAGTGGGGTTGTTATGAAATTCACACCACTTCCCTGTCTCCTTCTTTGGATTTGTGGTGCTATTCTGAGTCACCCCACTTTTGTCTTTCCCCTTGTTTTGCAGTTCGGGGGTGCCTTTCCCTCGCTTCGGATTCGTGGATCCAAAGTCTTGCTTCTTCTTCTAAAATTTCTACTCGATCTCGGCAGCATAGCGATATGTCGTGCCAAGTGATGTAATGTTGAGGAATCAATTTCCTCCTGAATTTGTATGTGCAGATAGCTGTGGTACTTGAGAACCAAATGTCTCTCTGAATATTTAACACTCAGCTTTGTGCGTAGGGTATGGAATAGATTCGTCAGTTCGTGCACATCTTGATCCCTTTGTTGTCGCAGCGTGGTCCATTGGATATACTTGTCCTCATAGCTCCGCACAGGGTAATATTGTTCCTTGATGTCATCTAAGAATGAATTCCAAGTGGGTGTGACCAAGAACAAAGAGGGTTCCCTCTGGTCCTTTTTCTTGAAGTAGGTTTCCCACTAGTTTTTGACATGGGGGGCAGCTTTAAGGAGAACAAAAATAATCTTTTCTCGATCGTAGAAATCATGGACCGGAAATACCATTCCATCAAATTAAACCATATATCTACAACATATGCATCTATATGAACTTAAAATATGGGAATGTCAAAGTTTACTTGTACCTTGAAAGGAGAGGTGCCTCTAGAGTGGATGTTGGATGTAGATGTGCCATCAATGGGTGGTTGTTGAAGGATCTGGGAAAAGTTATCCATCATCGTGTTCCTCTGTTTCTCGAGGGCCTCCTAGAGCAATATTTTTATAGGATCTTCTACTCTCTCGTATCTCTTTTCTTCCTCCATGGGAGGTCTTCAGGGTTTTCGAGGCTAATCTTGCAAGGGTTCAACTAGATCGAGCCCTAACACCTTATACCCTGACCTTGTTGGGGACATGAAAAGAAAAACAGAAAAATAGAAGACCGCTCTTATACCACTGATCCGGATTTATGCAGGAACACAATAATATATGGAAATAAACATAAACACAGAGATGCAGTGGAAATAATATTTCATTTCATTAATATCAAATAAAATAAATATGCTTACAGACATAATAGAAATAAACTAGCTAAGGCACTGGTAGCGTATCTATGAGAAGAGATGAGGCGGATACAGACCTCTGAACTATGTTAAAATGAGGCTCTAAGGCCTATTTATTGTTGATAAATAACGAAAAACCCTAAACATCCAAAATCCTAACCCTAGGAGATTAAGAGCCAAAACTGTGGGCCCCATTTGGGTAAATTGGTACATCAATATTCTTGGGCACGTAAATTTGGCATACGATCTATGTTTGATGAGATCAATACCTCATTAGCAAGATCTATCTGAGGCCTACAACTTTTGAGTGAGAAAAATCAGTCCATATATCCATGTTGCTCTTGGTTTTCCCAAAAAATGTCGTTTAGGCCCTCAGAATAGCTCCGGAAGTTCAGGACCCGAAAAACTACAAAAAATAGTAAGTTGTGCTGAAAATGAAAAAATGAAAAAAATGATGGTGGGGGTTCTAATGGAATAGGTGGGTGGCCACCAATATCCAACTTGATCATTAGGGCCTCAAAACAGCTCTATATGTTCAGGAACTAAAAACCTACTAAAAATAGTAAGTTGTGCTGAAAGTGAAAAAATGAAAGAATCGATGGTGGGGGTCCAAATGGAATAGGTGGGTGGCCACCAACACCCACCTGGATCACCTATTTATTTCATATCATTTAAAAAATTAAGCCAAAAATGCATCCCTAGTTATAATTTCAGCATAATCATAACTTGTCTTCTACTCTCAGTAGCCACAATTCGCTACAAACTACGATATACACAAACCAAGTTGGAATTTCATGAATGTACAGGTATTTATCATCACGCATTGAGATTGGAAGAGGTCGAGGTCAAATCAAATTGTGTCTATGTTATCTAATGTATGAAATAAATTTTTATTGTAGATAAGACTAAATTGATTATGAGCATTTCAAATTGGTCATGAGTGGAAACCAACAGATATGACAGACTCAAGTGTTTCATATATCTATCTATGTAGCAGTGTAATGGGGATAAATTGAAACATAATTCGAATTAACAGTTTACAGAAGGATAGATTGTTGTCAAGAGAAGAGAGAAGAGAATTTATAGATAATATCTGAAATTCATGAACATAGAGTCAAAGCACTTTGTTTTCAATTGTAAAATCTACCGTGGAATCCCAAAAGTATGATGTATTAAATCAAACCCAAAAACATACAAATCTGATAAATAACTACATATATACCAAAACTAATTATACAAGGACTATGTATTGGTATATAATGTAGAGATAATGCTACTTATATGTTGGTTCATTATGCAACAGAAGTAATGACTTTCACTCTCCTCCCAACCTTAATCTAATTATAACATAATAGTATTGCGATTGTCCACCCCAAACAGAATCCAATTTTTAAAGAAACAAAAACTCAATAATGAAACATCTTATGAGAAAGAAAAACATAGTAGGCGTTGTAACAACCCTAGTGAAAATTCCATGTAATAAAGTTAAAAATAATAACCAAGGTTGATGGGACACATATTCCAAGCTGAATGTTGGGAAAAAAATCCTAGTCGATGTTCATTTTGGTTATTATGGCTAAATGGAAATGGAAAAGGCAATGGAAAAGGATTTAGAAAGGCAAAGTGGAATTTATTGGCATTTATTTACGAAAATAATGGAAATTTTGAGAAAATGAAGATGAAAGGTCACAGGTTGCATGTGAGGAGGAAAATGAAGGACAGTAATGGAAAATGAAGAAAATAGAGGCCTCGTCTATAAAAAAGGATTATGAGGATCAGTTGATAAGATTTTGGTAAATGCATTCTTGGAGTCCCTCATTATACTCTCTCTCTCTCTCTCATACTCTTGGATACTTAGAGTTTTCTTGGAGCACTCTTGGAGAGTGTGCATACTTGGTGATTTGGAGAAAGAATTAAAAGGAAGAGTAGGAAATTGCAAGCAGGCATCGGGATCAGCAGCTACATCAGGTTTTGATTGCAGGTACTGAGTTGCATGTATGTTTTCCTCACTAGTTTTGGCATGCATGTTGTATGCATGTGGTTTATTGGTCACGATTTGTCATTGGCATGGAGGATTGCTTGGATTGACAGTGGATTTTCCTATCCTTTCCATTTCCTAGATAGCCATGGTGTTGTGGGTTTATTTCCATTTATTGTTTTATGTTTGGTTCTCATGATTCCTTTAGCTGTGGGTTGAATCATTAGTTCCTAGAAGCCTTGGTTGGACAAAATATCTAGAAGCCCGATGGAAAAATGTGGGTTGATTTACTAGTCCTAGAATCCTTGGTTGGACAAATGCTCTAGAAGCTCTAGGTTGGTTGAGTTACTACTCCTGAAATCCATGTTTGGACAAACACTCTGGAAGACTTGTAAAAGTTGGGGTTGAGTTACTAGTCCTAGAAGCCCTGGTTGGAACAAACACTATAGAGACCTGGAACAACTTGGATAGAGACCAAGATGTGATGGTTGTGATTTCTGGCCGTGAGGTGGAATCATTGGTTGAGGGTTGAGGTGGTTTGGCCTGTAGAAGCCCTGGATTGGTTTTGATTGATGTGTTTGATGAGATCCCACATTCATGCTTGGAATATGGCATGGGGGTGATTTGTTGAAGAGATACTTGGCTCGGCCAATCTATGGTTGGGTGGAACATGGAAGTCCCATCTCTAGTTGGTTTCTACATTCATTAATTATCAATTCATTTCCTTGGTATTTTGTATGCAAATTTATTGATTTATACGTGGATTTTTTTGTTGTTGTATCCATGGTATTTTTTTTGTTATTATGCTAGTTATAAGCCTGTTTTTTATCAATTATGATGCATGGCTCTGTCCATGTTTTTACTTGTAAATGAATTCACAATGTATCTATGGTCAAATATATTGTATGGCATCCAATGACATAGGAGAGCAATGATTCTTAGTGATACTTAGATAATTATGAGACCCCTTTGTTCTATTTTGTTGTTTACACCTGTAGATTCATGGATATGAGGGATACATATGAGTTATTAATGATGTGATTGCTTCCTTATCATTGTCTTGTCATTATTTATCATCTTTGAAATTTTCATGAAGTTATGGGAAAAGCACTGGGTTCTGGGCCTGAAAAGGTAGCTCAAATCCCGGAGATGTAGGCACAAAACTGCATCTTTGGGGCCCTGGCCACTGACATGTAGTGTTATGCCTAGGGATATAGCCTCCTAGTCGCTAGCATGCAGTGTTATGCCTGTGGATATGGCTCAAAGAGGTCAAAATGTTAGTGTGACTGAGGGGTAAGAGGCCTGGAAGGTTGGGTTACCTCTTGGGGGTGTTTTGGTTGTTGTATAAGGTCTATAGGTTGTGTTTTCCATCAGTTCCACTTCCTTAAGGTCACATAGGAGGTTTAATCTCATTATAGTAGCTTCTCATTGCATTTTTACCCCGGTTGGCCAGTTACTTTGGTATATGTGCGAAAGGGGTGCTATAGAGTGTTATTAGAGCATGGTTCAACCCTGGGACTAGATGGGCAGTGCGTTGATCATGCATTTATGTTTCTTGCATATGTGTTTATTATGCTTGTGGTCTATATGTTCTTGTTGCATCTATGTTGTGTTGGCCATGGTGGCAATGGTGTCTCCATTGAAGTGTTGATGGTGTGGGTTTCCACATGTTGTCATGAGTGTATGATTGGTTATGTGTTGTTCATGCTTATGTATTATTCCTGAATGTTTGCTTATATGTTGCTACATGTTATTTATGCATTGCTTGTTTATGCTAGGTCGCATATTGGTCATGCTTGTGTGTTCTCCGTGTATTCTTGCTTATGTGATGCTATATGTGGGACATGCATTAGTCGTTCATGATTGGTTATACATGTCAATTGGGTGCATATGGTCAAGTTTTCATTAGTTTGGTGAAGTTTGCATTGGTTTGGTGCATATGATATGATGCTAATGCATTGGCTAAGATAGAGTAGGAGATGCAAACCATCAAATTGAAGTTGCAACATTGGACCTCGAGGCAAGATCATGTCGTCATATAGGATTGGATGTTTGGCATGCAGGTATGTGATTCATGGTTGTTGTAAGAATTAGGGTTACTTATATGTTTTTCATTCCATTATTATTTTGGTTACATGTTTGATAAATGCTAGTTGATCAACATAGTCATATGAATTATGGTTATGTGTATGCCTTTCATTCTATTGATTTTATGGATACATACATTATATGTGTTAGTTAATTAGTGTGATCATATGTACATGCGTTGGTTAGTAAAGCATGGTATTAATTTAATGATTATGATATATGTTTTTGATGAGTGTGTTATATATTAACTTGTTGTTATTATATGTTAGTTAACTTTATTATTATGATTATTGCATTAAGATATTGATGTTACATGTAGCATGCTAATTTGGCTTGGCTTACGAAAATGGTTAGGGTTATGACATTGAAGTATGAGTCGACATATTTGTGCTATTGTGTTGTACTAATCTAGAATGACTGTGCAAATGTGATTTTTATGCATGAATGACAATTATGAGTTTGTGATGTGAACTTGTTAGCTAGTTATTATTATGGATATCATGACCTTATTTGTGATTGAGTTGATATGTTGTGAAGTTATGTCATGCTAATCTAGATTGATTGTGCAGACAATATAGCCTCCCCTAATATACCTTAATGTATGAGTTTTCTTATGTTGTCTACTTGGTGTTTGAATGTTTGATTATGTCATCTATATGGTGTTGAGTGTTTGGTGTCTGTTATGTTGTGTAGTTGATTTATCTAACATGGTGCATTTATAGTTTGTTTGAATGCTTGATTAATCTCATGATATGAGTATGTGTTTATAAGATTGCATGAAGAAATGATCTTGTTTTAATATGGTTGTACTAACACATATGTGCTAAGATAGTCAATATATACTTGAGTGTAAGTAGGTGGTAATTGTATCATTATGTATTATGACTGACGAATGTGAGTTGATTCTTGATTATGACATGGTTGTTGGTCTTGGTAAATGTTGATTTCAAGTTGGTAGATATTTTTTCTTGATGTTGATACATATGGTTGGCATGTGTGTGTTTAGTTACAAGGCAACATGATTGGCGCAACAAGGTAAGATAACTATCTTGTTGTTATGTTTATTTATGCATTGATAGTTATATGTTTATCGCAACATGATGCAAGGGATTTCATGGCAAAAGATACTGCCATGAAATCATGGAAAGGGCTCGGGTTGAGCTGTCCCTTGGAAGCTTTGGGAACCATGGGGATTGAGTCATGGTGTTTTCTGTGATACTTGTTCCTTTGGTCTTCTATGGTTTGTTGTGCTTTATTTGTGGCTTTTTTATGACTAGTGTATAGCCATACCACTTTGTTGTGGTGTCGTATTTCTATTGGTTTTCCATGGTTTTCTTCTTTTGTTTCTTGTGATTTCTTTTTATGTTTTGAGTCTTGGGAATTGGTTGGGAAATGCGTAAGTTAATGGATCTTTGGGAGAGTTGAATGAAAACTAGCAGGTGATGCAAGACTCAGATGAAGCATGGTGCATGTATAATGGAAACTAAAGGTAAGAGCATGAAAACCAGATGGATTGGTTGATTCCATTGGTGTAAATGGACGGTGGTAGGACAATTGTGAGAAAGGTAATAGGAAAGGGTAAAGTAAATGGATCTGAGATAAAAAAATGCCTTGGCTATGATGGGAACTGTTGTTCTCAATGTTTTTCATCGAGTGCACAAATAAAGGAAGTTTTCTTAACCTAAACCTTATGATATCTAGCAATTGTGTTGTGATCATGATTTCTTTGTTGATTTTTATGTATGCATATATGTATGTACGTATGTATGTCATGTCTAACAGGGTCATCATGGATCATGAGTGTTTAATTTAATGTTTATATGTGTGTATGTATGTCGTTATCTGACAGGATGATGATTATTTTATGCTAATTATTATATGTTTCTATGTCACTGTCTGACAGGGTTTTTAGGGATCATTCTTATGGAGGAATGATTGCTTATGCAGGTGAATGACATGAAGAGATTACTGGCTATGAGGAATCAAGTGGAAGAGTAATCATGATAGATTTAAGAGGTCAATATCATGTGGAAATGAATTGATATTATATTCTTGTACTATGCCTATGTTTATGTTATGGATAGATAATATTGACGGGTACATTAGCAAAGTGAAAGTAGTATGATCTCCGTCATGCTAGGATAAGCATGGATAGTGGAAAGACACTAGAAGAAAGGTTTCTGGGGTTAGTGTGTAGTCTATGGATGTGTAGTATTATTGTTGTGTATAAGTTGCGCATGTTGTATATTCAGTCATTATACCTATCGTGATGTGTACATGTAAGAATGTATTATTGTGTACTTATGATGTTTTATTCCTATTGTATATATGGTGTTGAGAGGATATTTCATATGCATTGCTAGGTATAGATGGTGTTATGTACATGTTGGATATGCGGTGTTGTGTACATATTGTACTGTGCACATTTTGGATATGTGGCATTGTGTACATATGGTGTTGTGTGTGTTGGGAGCCAATTCTACACATATTTTACTTCCATTTTATCCTATTTCATTTATCCATTTGTACCATTAACATTCAATTCATATTCTAAAGTGCACATCTAAACCCCTCGTCGTGTCTATTTGGTGTATTTAGTCAATGAAGCATAGTCACGGGGATTATTACCTAAGTGATTTACTAATTTAGCTATTTTTGCATATTCGGTGGTCGGATGACCATATTCACAATTCCAGGAAGAACTACTAAGATGGCAGTGCTATCTTGGGCAACGCTGCAACGATACAACAACTCCAAAACCTTTCCTCTGCTATCTTTTGCATCTAGTTTTGTATATCATAACGATTTTATAATTGTAGGCACTAGTTTCCTAGATTTCAGGAACTACCATTGTAATAATTTGTATAAGAAGGGCTCTAAAGATGTGAATCGGGGGTTGGCTATGCAAAGAATTGAGGTTTGTAACAGGACTTTTTATTAAGATTAATGCAAGTTATATTCCAATCCTTTTCTTTAGCTTGTGATTATAACACATCCCTGATCAGGGATTTGAGCCCACTCTCTTGACCAGGTGATGCGTAACTTATGTGTGTGTTTAATTTTTTTATTTTTAATTTTTTTGTATTTCTTTAATTTTTGTGATAGTTAATGTAATTACTATAATTATTACTTGTGAATTTATTCTGAGTTTACAATTCATTGATGATGTTATTTCATTGTTGTTACAGTGGTTTTTTGCTTTATAAAGTTTATCAAATCCAGGATTAATATAGAAATGTGTAATTGTCATCTACATATATTTTGCACGCTACCCTTGCAATAACCAACACATCTTGGATTGATAATTAAAGTGGAAATGGTTTGAATAAATCATTACACTTAGACACCAACATTTTGGCGTCGTTGCCGGGGAGGCTAGCAAAGATGCAAGAACACAATTCGTATTGGTCTAAGGATCAATCTCTCACCCTCAAGAGGGAAGTACTAGACTTCTCCAGGTCCTGAGCATAGTTGTTCTCTCTCTTTTATTTTTGTTGATTTCATAGGGAACAATCTCTCGTCTTGGGGAGGGAAGTGTTACCCTACTCTAGGTCTTAAGCGTTAGTTGTTTTTGTTTCTTTTACATTTGGTTGATTTCTTAGGAACCAATATCTCATCCTGGGGAGGGAAGTGTTACCCTACTCCAAGTCCTGAGCGTTAGTTGTTTTTATTTTCTTTTCTTTTTTTTTATTTCTTAGGGGCCAATCTCTCATCTTGGGGAGGGAATTTATCTTGCCCTGCTCTAGGTCCCGAGCTTAATATTTCTTAATTTTATTTCTTTCTTTATTTCTTTATTTCAACACCCAATATCTCATCCTGGGGGGGGGGATTTCTTTTTCCCTACTCCAGGTCCTGAGCATAGTTATTTCATTTAAATTTTTTTCTTCTTATCAATTGTATGAACATAGATATGAATAAAAGGGGTAGAGGAGGACCCCAAAAGATAGGAAGGAAGGATTTAGGTAGGATTACCTATATCCCGGAACTCATTGCAAAGGTTGAATCAGAAGCATCTCCATGAGCCATTTTCAGGGTAAGAACTCAGACGAAATCCGAAGGGCAATCTCTTGTGAAACCATTACTGCCTACAGTATCAGAAGAACCCCCTTCAACAACAGAAGAATAAGTAGAAATAAAGGTACCAAAATAAGGAATACTCTTGTTGACAGTAGTGGGAGAGGAAGTCGCAAGTAGAGGATTAGAGGAATCAAGCATTTCTAGTGAATAAGAAAAATATGTAAATCGGAATTTGCATCACCACATGATCGGGGAAACGCTGTTAAACAGACTCAACCCTTTGCTGAAGAATGACTTCATTCATCTGCTGCAGAACACGGTGAGATCTCGAGTGAATATTGGAAAATATTCATGGTGCTTGGAACTTCCTCAGTCGATTTCGCAATTGGAGACATTAGAGGTGATGCACCAATGAAGCCCATTCCTTTAACATCATTGCCTAATTTTTATGGGCTTTCTTTTGAAGATCCGGATACATTCCTTTTTGAATTCGAGATTATCTGTCGAGGGTACGATTATATAGTTGATGCTTAGGAATTGAAGATATTCCATGCCACCTTAAAGGAAACACCCCTGCGATGGTTCATGGGTTTAGGGGGGGACTATCTCCTCATGAGATGACATGAAAAAAAAATTCCTGGAGAAGTATCAGGATTACTAAAAATCCCATGAAATCAAGGAATAAATCTTTAAATTCATGCAAGAGGAAGACAAGAATATGGAAGATTGTGTGGAGTGCTTCAAATATACTCTGTAAAGGTCAGGCCATGGTAACCTAGATAAGGACATTCTGAAAATCATTCCTCTGCGGGCATTAAGGGAGGAATATCTGGGGATTTTGAACATAGTAGGAAAATGGGATATATCGAAAGAATATTTTGATACTATCTACGAGTTGTGCATTCAGTGTTCACAGAGAGCATCAAGAAATAAACAAGGAATTCAGTCCCTGAGGACATCTAGTGGGGGTGTCACAAAGGCAAAAATCAGAAATTTGTTGGAAAATTTAAGGATTGATATCCTGAGAAAATTGTCTTCTCAAATGGACACGTTGCAAGAAAAGTAGAAGAAAATGGAATTAGAGAAGACCATGGCCGTATTCTATCCACAATGAAGGAAGAAACATTCCTTGAAGGAATGCCCATTAAACATGGTAGAAGCTTGTGCAATATGCAGAAAAAGTCATTCAACCATCTCATGCCCTTCTCTTCTAGGATTGAAGGCAGACTTTCAAGGAGCGAATGAAGAGGTGGAACCACTATATTTCATGGGATCCAAGAAGCCATGGCAGTCACTTCCACCAAATATGAATCAAGGTATGCCTCAGGATCCTTCTCGATATTTTAGTAATTTGAATATTGTTCCTCAGTCAGTAAAATTTTCACCTGAATGGCCCTAGTATTGTCAATACCCGCCTTGGAAACCAGGGTTCCCTCAGACTAGTTCAAACCCTTCATGGTCCCAGAATTGGCATGGACTTTCTCCTCCGAGACAATTTCCCCATCCTATGCCACAACAACAGCTGCAACTTCCTTCCAATATTCCTTCCAATAATCCACCCCTTTGTCCTCAGCTTCCCATCCAACCTAATCCAAATCCTAACAATAAGGGAGTTTAACAATATGACACTCTCAACCTTCCTTCGTATAACATCTCTACCACAGAATTTAACGAGATAAATCTACGATCTGGTCAGGTAGTGAATGTTCAGACTTCACCTATCATTATTGAACAACTTGACGATGAAGTCACAGAATGAGAACCAAGGGTAGTTGGGGATAAACCAAAAAAATACATTGAAAATCAACCATCTCCTCAACCGACTGTTATCGAAGGACGTCAAGCTAATCCATCTTATCCTGAAAGACAGACCCTGAGTAAATAGAACCCTCAAGCAAAGTTTGACTTTTTAGGGGAATTACAAAACTTGTTTGTTAAAATTCCCCCACTTCAAGCTATGAGGGATGTACCGATCTACCCAAAAACACTCAAAGAATATTGTTCCAAAAATAAAGAAATCAAGGGACCTGCTCACCATCCATGTTATGGGAAAGTTGTCTGAAATCATGGTAGGAAAGTCTATGCCTATCAAATATGGGGATCCAGGGAACCCAATCCTAATAGTACAAATCAACATGATTGAAATCCCAAATGTAATGGTATATTTGGGTGCCACAATAAATGTTATCACCCATGAAACTATGCACAAATTGGGTCTTCAAAATATTAAAACAAACCCTACTGTCTTAGAACTGGCAGATAGGTCCCTAGTGAGGCCAGTATGGAAGATGGAGAATATCACTATTTCAGTCAAATCATGGAACTATCATGTTGATCTATTGGTATTACAAAAGCAGTCCCCAGCTCATGGCCACCCCTTGATTTTAGGGAGACCTTGGCTTGCAACAACAAATTCCTATATTAGGTGTCAGTCTAGAAATATGGTTATATCTAATGGGAAAGTCACAAATAATCTTGTCATTTATCGCCCTGCAAAACCAAGCCCATCAGGGAAACCATCGCTTAGACGAAAACCCATACCAATGGAAGGATTACAACTTGAAAACGAAGAACTCAGACCAGTCCTTACCATTAGGCAGGCCCTTCAATTTAAAATAGAAACAGAGGATGACACCATTAACACTTTCATCAACAATATTTGTTCTGTTTCTGACTCAACTTTCTAGATCCTAGAATCTGTCATGACCTGTAAAACGCAAGAAAATATTGAACTAGAAAAATGAATTGAGAATATAGTTGCAACTTCATCTCATGGTAGTATCCCATTAAAATCAAACTAGGGAAAAAGTTGAAAATAAACCCGAATATTTTAGAATCCTAGGAAAAACAACTCCTAAAAGTTCTTCAAGACCATAAGGAAGTCTTCACCTAGATTATATAGATATGAAGGGGATCACTGCCGATTTATGAACCCATCACATATATATTAAAGAATATTGTTGGCCGGTGAGACAACCCTAGAGAATAATTAACCCCGCCTTAAAGAACATTCTCAAAGACGAGATTCAGAAGTTACTGGATGTGGGATTTATTTACCCCATCTCAGATAGCCAATGGGTGTTGTTGCTAGTTATCGTTCATAAAAATAATGGTAAGTGGTGGATCTGCATGGAATATAGGGAATTAAATAAAGAAACTAAAAATTATCATTACCCTTTGCCATTCATTGACCAAGTCCTGGATACCTTGGCTAGGAAGAAGTTATTCTCCTTCATGGATGAGTTTAGCGGGTATAATCAAATCCAGATAACTCCTAAGGATCAAGATAAAACCACATTTACATGTCCTTGGGGAAATTTCACATATCGAGTCCTTCCATTCAGTATTTGTAATGCACCAGCAACATTTTAGAGGGAGATATTGGAAATTTTTCTTATCTAGTTGATGACAATGTTAAGATTTATATGGATGATTTTACTCCATACAGGGACTCATTTGAAGAAGGATTGGAAAACCTAGAAAAGGTACTCAAGAGATGAAATCAAACCCATGTTTCTCTAAGTATAGTCAAATGTCACATGATGAGGGCAGAGGGAATATTTATGGGACACTTGATCTCGGCTGCTGGAATTCGAGTTGATCCTGGCAAGGTAGAGGTAATATTACATTTTCTTGTGCCCAAGACACCCACACAGGTACATAGTTTTATTGGTTATGTTGTATATTATATACGTTTTATAGAAAAAATTTCTAAGATAGCATCTCCACTCTTCCAGTTGTTAACTAAAGATGTAGAATTGTTGTGGACAGATGATTGTGAAGTGGCTTTTATGAAGATCAAGGAACTTGTTTGTGGAGCTCCGATCTTGCGGGGACCGAACTAGGGCACTCCCATTTCACATCCATACCGATGCCTCTCAGACAATAGTTGGGGCAGTTCTAGGAAAGAAGGAAGATAGAAGCCATATGCAGTTTATTATGTCAGCAAGACTTTGACTCCTACTGAATTAAACTACACGGTAACTGAAATTAATTCCTAGTTTTTATTTATTCCATCAATAAATTTCGACACTACATTACAGGATATCCTACTTTTGTGCATATTTATCATGCAGCAATCAGGTATTTTATGAATAAACCAATCACCCTTGGTCGCATTACAAGATGGTTACTATTGATTCAATAATTTGACATTACAATAGTAGATAAACTAGGGAAGGACAATGTAGTTGCTAATTTTCTATCTATATTGGATACTAATGACGAAGGCACACCCATAGAGGATAGTTTTTCGGATGAACATCTTTTTGAAATTTCTACTAATACTCCTTGGTATGCAAATATTGCTAACTATATTGCTAGAGGAAATGTGCCTCGTCACTTTTCATACAGGGAACAATGGAAGATTATTCATCATAGTGCATGATATTCTTGGATAGCAGGATATCTCTTCCATACAAGGTTCGATTAGAAAATCCAATGTTGTGTAGGAAAGGATGACATCTATGAAGTCCTGAAGGATTCTCATGATGGTCCTTGTGGAGGGAATTTTGCAGATAAAAGGACAGGGAATAAAGTGTTACATATGGGATATTATTGGCCCTCTATCTTCCAGGATGCAAGAGACTACGTCTGAAGGTGTGACAGTTTCTAACGAACTGGTCAACATGGTCGATCAAATGAAATGCCATTACAGCCCCAGGTAGTCCTTAAACCTTTCAGAAAATGGGCTATCGATTTAATTGGTCCTTTAAACCCACCTTCACATCAGAAAGTTCATATTTTTGTCTACACGGATTATGTAACCAAGTGGGTGGAAGCCAAGGCTGTTGTGAAAGCAACAGAGTAGGTCATTTCAAATTTTCTATTTCAAGACATTTTTGCTCGATATGGTGCTCTAAGAGAGATTGTTTCATATGGAGGCGCGCAATTCGCATCACATATGATAGAAAGGCTTATGCAAAATTATGGAATTAAAAAAAGGGTGACATATCCGTATCATCCCCGGGTGAATGGTCAAGTGGAAAGTATGAACAAGGTGTTAGAAAACATCCTCACAAAGACGGCGGCAGGACATCATCAGGATTGGGCTGAAAAACTTCCTGAAGCTCTTTGGGCATACGGAACAATGTGGTGGAATATAACAGGGTTTTCACCATTTGATTTGGTTTGTGGTAAATCCCCCTTGTTTCTGATAGAATTTCATATTAGTATGCTCAGAACATATCTTCAAGTGGGACTTGATTTTTCAAAAGCCCAGAAACACTTATTGGAATAGCTAAATGAATTACATGAAATCTGCTCAATGGATGTTCAGAAAATTGTTGTGATTCAACAACAAAGAACAAAATGGCATGATAAATTTATTAAGAATAAGGTTTTTCACATAGGATATTGGGAATTACTCTATGATTGTCGTTTTAAGGATTTTAAAGGAAATCTTTGCTCTCATTGGATGGGACCTTATGAAGTAGATGCAGTGTTTGATAATGGAACTATCAGACTTGTCACAATTGATGATAGACACACCTCTTTCATAGTAAATGGACATCATCTAAGATTGTATCATTGCCCAACTTCTAAGGATGCCTTCATTAAACATCTCTCTAATAAATCTGGTTTGAAGGTTGTTAGTGCAGAGAACTCCTCCTCTGCATCCTTGAACTGAAAAAAAAAAATCCATATATATATATATATATATATATATAATATTCTTACTTCTCAATTGTTTTGTTGCAAGAACTACTTATGGTGTGCAATTCTATGGAGATTTAAAATTTTCTAAGTACTCGGTGTTGTTACTCCTCCAATGTTGTTACTCTGGAAAATTGTCTAAGTGTCCAGTGATGTTACTCCTTTGGTGTTGTTACTCCTCTGGTGTTGTTACTCCCCCGATGTTGTTACTCTAGAAAATGTTCTAAGTGTTCGGTGTTGTTACTCCTTTGGTGTTTTAATTCCTCTGGTGTTGTTACTCCATAAAATTTTCTAAGTACTCAGTATTGTTACTCCCCCAACGTTGTTACTCCAGAAAATATTCTAAGTGTTTGGTGTTGTTACTCACCCAATGCTGTTACTCTAGAAAATTTCAAAGTGTCTGGTGTTGTTACTCCTCCAGCGTTATTACTCCATAAAATTTTCTAAGTATCCGGTGTTGTTACTCCTTCGGTGTTGTTACTCCTCCGATGTTGTTACTTCGAAAAAATTTCTAAGTGTATGATGATTTCACTACTTCGATGTTGTTACTCCATAAAATTTTCTAACTACATGGTGCTGTTACTCCCCCAATGTTGTTACTCCGAGAAATTTTCTAAGTTTCCACTTCTTTTACTTCATCGAGGATGGTACTCTACTGAGGTAAGTCACCAGGTACATCCCCATCGTCTTTTGCAGATTTGATTAATTATTCCATTAAAAACACATTGACATGACCGTGGACGGTCATTTATTAGTTGGGGGGGGGGGGTGTTTTCATAACTGAAACGATGGTACAATTAAATCCTAATAATGATTTTTTGACGTCATCATCAGAACTTGTGCTGATAGCACATTCCATGATTCTCACCCCATTTCGTACAATTACTAAGACGCATCGAGACTAGAGATAAGTATGTTTTTTTACTTAATATTCATTTCCAATTCTATGAAATAATTGTTGGAAATACTAAGAGGGGGGGGGGGTGAATTAGTATTCCTTTCAATTAGAGCATTAGTTAATATTCAATTATTATCAGTGTTTGTACAATGATAGCAGTAAACAAAAGGAACACAAATGTACACAATTTTTAAGGTGTAAACACTCTCCTAGACAAAAATCTCCTGAATGTTTTTCTACTAATTCTTAATATTCAACTCCAATTGAAAATAAAGCTCCAAATTCCTAGAATCTAGAAAAGCATTCTTCTCCAGCTCCCACTGGATGAACGCTCCAAAGCCCAAGATTATTCAATAATCAACTGAACGAATGCCCCAACACCCAATGAGATACAAATCACCGTAGAACCACCCTACCTCCCTGAATTTTTCATAGGCTTGAACCTATTGGTGACTTCATGCACCACCCTAGCACCACCCTAGCACCCTATAGAAGAATAAAAGAAGAATGGACTCCCGTACTGGGGAAAATGGTCCACTTTACAATGATATCGAATGATGTAGAAGAAGAAGACACACTAGACCATAACCCCAACTATGACACAACCACCTAATGATGATCCTAGACCTCCCGACACTGCCTCTTCAACTCTTGGCAAATAGACACTTGTACAATTTTTACAATGATGTATTTACAATGACTTAGTACAATGATACCTTTACAGTGACTGTATGCAGTGTTTCCCACTCGAATTCTTCATGTGATGAACTTCTTTCTGTTGTTCTACACCTTGATTGCTGCTTTTTTCATGCTACCCTCTGCTACACCTTGCTTTGCTTTGCTGCCCTAGAAAGTCTGATCCTTTGCATCCCTTGACAACACATGATCTAGCTTTTTCTTGCCTTCTAGGAGCTCGATATTGAATCTAGTGTATCTCTGTTATTTCATAACCCAATATGTGATTTTGGATTTTGTAGTAGTCCTCTGAGTCTTCTTTCCAATGCCACAGGTCTAACCCAATTTTGATTCTTCAAGTGAGAGTTATACCCAGTCTCTCACAATGACCTAGTTATGGACTAGTTCAGTAGAGCGAACTTGTACGGCATGCCATGTGTCACCGTTTCTTCATTCGGCTTTGAAATTGATACATTAAAAACTAAAGTTTGTACACTATTTTCCACTTTCTACATAATTCCAATCTGATACTCAGAGAGAGAACTATGACGATTTTCCCAAGGTCACTTATTTGAGATGAAATTTAGAAGCCTAAAAAAACACTGACTTCCACAGATCATATCTCTGAAAATATTGCGCACCTTGATATAAAATTTTTATAGGAGCTTTATCAGGATTTAGGATTCGCCTCATAAAAATTTCAGCTTCTGAATCTTCATAGAAGAAACTTTAGAGCGAAAATTCCATGATGACTTGTTTCAGGTAGCGAAATCCCTACATAAGGAGGATATGAGGATCACAATTTATATAAATGCTTAGGTTGAGAAGGGCTTCAACAAGTGAACATGGGAGGGATTTTAGGAGCTTAAAAATGATTAATTATTGACTTTTCAATGACCCATGCCACAACCCCATGTGGTTTTAGCCCACTAACTGGGGTTACGAACTTCAAACATGAATATCTCTCAAACTGCGAGGAATTACATGGTGTGCCATATATCAACGGAAACATCTCGAAAAGTAGAAACCATAAAAATATTCTTGACCCAGAATATAGTAATTTTGTAGTTAAAAATTCCCATGCAATATCGGGGTAGCCCCTCGTGCTTCTTGGGTTGACATTAATGACAACCACTGATCAACAATCTCCCCCTTTGGCATTGATGGCAACACAAGTACTACCCCTACGATCATGACACCTATTCCTACAACATTCTCTCCCCCTTTGACATAAATGGAAAAGGGTAACTCCCCCTAACACACAACCATCTTGTGGACCTATACACACTTCCACTCCATCTGACACACAACCGTCCTGCGGACCTGTACACACTTCCACTCCTCCTTTACATTCTGAATAAGGAAAATATAATGAGAACTTGGGAGAATCCCAAGCTTCTGGTGAATATATTCAAATGATTCACAAGTACGCTTAGATCATCAAAGCTTCCTACCTAATCTACATATGTAAAGGCTTGAATAATGAGATTGTTACCCTTGGGATACCACAAGCCATATTCTGTTGTTCCCTTTAGATATCGAAGAATTCTTTTGATGGAAATAATATGTGATTCTTTTGGTGTTGCTTGGAATCTTGCTACTTGTCCAACTGCTTGCATAACATTTGGTCGAGAGGCTATTACATATACAAGACTACCAATCATAGATCTGTACAACCTCTGATCCACATCCTTAGATGAGTCTTCTATGCTCAATTTGAAACATGTTACCATCGAAGTAAGGATGGGTTTGCAATATTCCATCTTGAATTTCTTGAGCATTTCCTTCATGTACTTGGCTTGACATATAAATATTCCTTTCTCTTACTAAGATATTTGAAGCCCTAAGAAGTATGTCAACTCACCAAGTAAAGACATCTCGAACTCATTTTGCATATTTGTAGAAAATTTCTTACTTAGTCAATCATAATTTCTAACTAATATTGTATCATCCTCTTTAGCTAGTAGACGTGCTTTAGTTGCTTCATCCAAAACATATATTTGATTTGGAGCTTGACTTGCTGTAGCCACAATTTCACCATACCTGCCTTTCCTGATTTCACATTTTGTGGAGATAGTGTTATGTGACCTTGATCACACATTTGTCCAACACTGAGAAGATTGTGATTCATGTTTTCAACCAATAGAACATTCTTGGCTAGAGCATCTTTGGTTCCAAGAGTGATGGCACCTGATCCTATAACATTTGAAGATCCATCATTTCCAAAGGACACGGTTCCATCCTTCTTCTCTTTCGGAGATACAAATTTCTTTCTATCTCCAGTCATATGCATTGAGCAACCGCTATCAACATACCACACATCTTTGTTTTTTTGAGCCTTGAGAGCGAGAGCACAATTATCAATCTTATTCTTCTTCCATGTTCGTTTATTCTGTGGCTTCAAAGATTCTTTTGGAGGATTTTGAAGTCTGCAGTCTCTGGCTATGTGTCCAAAGTTTCGACATATGTAACACTCAATATTATTTCTTAAATGTTCAAATCTATTGATGTTTTGCTAAGCCCGGGAGGTTCATATTTGGTAGATCTCCTGGAATTGTATTGGTTCCTAGGGTACGTGTGACATTCCATAGCTTTATGACCAAATTTTCCACATGAATAAAAATATCCATAAAAAATATGTTGGTACCTGGATGGAAATCTTCATTAAGGAATTGTCTTCCAAGGTTGTTCTTGTGAATCTAGTGCAAAGAAGTCTACATGCATGTCAGATCTCATAGGTTCATTGTATTTTTTTTGTAGAAGGTCCTACTTCTTCTTCTTTGTAACCGAGGCCAGTTCTGTCATTGTAAGATCGTTGATTGTTGATGAGTTCTTCCAATGCCCTTGAGCTGTTGGCATAGTTTTGGATAGTTTTTCCCTTCTTCACTTCCTTACACAGCGAGACTAGTTTGGCTTATAATTCTTCCCTTTCTTGGTTGCTTTCTTCCAACTTCTTTTGAAGTGACTCTTCAATGCATTTTTTTCTTAAACTTCAATTTTGAGACCTTGAACTTGTTCTTCAAGAGTATTGGAACGAATATTCTCAACCTTGAGCTCTTTTATAAGCTTGATTTCTTCCTTAGAAAATTATTCTATGGTCAACCCTTCTTCTTCGTTGTTTGATACCTCTTGTTTATTATGCTTGGCCATAAACAATACTCTCTTATTGGCTTCTTCTTCATTTTCATTGTCTTCATCGGATGATGAGCTATCTTCTTTAGAGAGAAAGTTCGTTTTGGATCGTTGCTTATTAAATTTCTTAAATCCTTTCTTTCCTTTTGAGTTTCCATCACTTCTGTTCAAAAAAATTTCTTCTTCATCATCTCCCTTTTCTTCACACTTGCAGGTGCATGTCTTTTCAATTGAAGGTTGTTTGTCCTTATTGTTTTTATTAGATGCAACAAACGCAATTTCTAGATGTGAAGCACCCTCTTCTTCATCTAGTCTCATTTCATGTGCTATGAGAACTCCATGTAATTCCTCTTTGTTGATTTTGTCCAGATTTGCACTATATTCTAAGACCGATACCTTTGGGTTGAATCTCCCTAGTAACGTTCTAAGAATCTTTCGTATAATAGTCTTCTCATCAACAGGCTCTCCCAATCCTTCCTAAGTGTTGGTTATTTCATCAACGTGTTGGAAGTATGCAACAATGTTGTTATCTTCTTTCATTCTGAATTGCTCAAATTTTGCTTTGTAGATTTGAAGCTTTGCTTCTTTGACATTTGAGTCACCTGCATATATATTCTCAAGCTTGTCCCATACATTTTTGGTGGTTTTTTAACCAACACCTTATGATAAGCAGATTCAATAAGTCCACTGATAATAATATTCTTCTCTTTTGCACCATTTACCAAATTCTTCTTACCTTATTCATCCGTGGTTGATGTAAATCCATTTTGAATAGTGTCCCATACTTTGTAACCTTGCGCTAAGAGATAGACCTCCATTCTTCCTTTCTAGAGTGCATAATTATTTTCATTTAAGAGAGGTAAACCATTCTTAGTATGCTCCATGACCTCCTTCTAGCTGTTAAACTGCCATTGAAGGAACCAAGCTATGATACCAATTGTTGGAAATACTGAGAGGGGGGGTGAATCAGTATTCCTTTCAATTAGAGCATTAGTTAATCTTCAATTATTATCAGTGTTTGTGCAATTATAGCAGTAAACAAAAGGAACAAAAATGCACACAGTTTTTAAGGTGGAAACCCTCTCTGGAACAACAACATCTTGAATTATTTTCTAATAATTCTTTAATATTCAACTCCAATTGAAAATAAAGCTCCAACTTCCTAGAATCCAGAAAAAAATTCTTCTCCATCTCCCACTAGATGGACACTCCGATGTCCAAGATTCTTCAATAGTCAACTGAATGGATGCCCCAACACCCAATGAGTTACAACTCACCCTAGCACCACCCTACCACCCTAAATTTTTCACAGGCTTGAACCTATTGGTGACTTCATGCACCAATCTAGCACCACCCTACCACATATAGAAGAATAAAAGAAGAATGGACTCTTGTACTAGGGAAAATGGTCCACTTTACAATGATATAGAATGATGTAGAAGAAGAAGACACACTAGACCATGACCCCTACTATGACACAACCACCTAATTATGATCCTAGACCTCTCAACACTTCCTCTTCAACTCTTGGTAGATAGACACTTGTACAATTTTTACAATGATGTATTTACAATTACTTACTACAATGATACCTTTACAGTGACTATATGCAGTGCTACCCATTTGAAGTCTTCATGTGATGAACTTCTTGTTGCTATTATGCACCTTGATTGCTGCTCTTTTCATGCTACCTTCTGTTGCACCTTGCTTTGCTTTGCTACCCTAGAAAGTCTGGTCCTTTGCAGCCCTTGACAACACATGATCTAGATTTTTCTTTCCTTCTAGGAGCTTGATATTGAATCTGGTGTATCTCTATTATTTCAGATCCCAAATATGTTATTTTCATTTTTGTAGTATTATTCTGAGTCTTCTTTCCAGTGCCACAGGTCTGACCCAATTTGGATTCTTCAAGGGAACGTTATGCCCAATCTCTCACAATGACCTAATTATGGACTAGTTCATTAGAGCTAACTTGTACGGCATGTCACGTGTCATTGATTCTTCATTTGGCTATGAAATTGATACAAAGAAAACTGCAGTCCATGCACTATCTACCAATTTTTATAGAATTCCAATCCGATACTCAAAGAGAGATTTATGACGATTTTCCCAAGGTCACTTCTTTGAGGTGAAGTTCAAGAGCCTGAGAAAGACTGACTTCCACAGATCATATCTCTAAAAATATTGTGCACCTTGATCCAAATGTTTTACAGGAGCTTCCTCAAGATTTCGGCTTCACCTCATAAAAATTTCAGCTTCCAAAACTTCGTATAAAAAAAGTTAGAGCGAAAATTCCACGATGACCTGTTTCAGGTAGAGAAATCCCTACATGAGGATATGAGGATCACAATTTATATAAATGCTTAGGTTGAGAGGGGCTTCAACAAGTGAACTTGGGAGGCATTTTAGGAGCTTAAAAATTATTTATTATTTACTTTTCAATGACCCATGCCACAACCCCATTTGGTTTTAGCCCACTAACTAGGGTTACAAACTTCAAACATGAATATCTCTCAAACCATGAAGAATTAAATGGTGTGCCATATATCAACGGAAACATCTCGAAAAGTAGAAACCATAAAAAATATTTTTGACTCAGAATATAGTAATTTTGTAGGTAAAAATTCCCATGCAAGAGTGGGGTAGCCCCTGGTGCTGCTTGGGTTGACATCAATGACAACCACTTATCAACATTAATTACCATCATCATCCACCATTATTACCATAATTCACCATGATTTTTCTCGTTTTTCGAAAAATCACATACCGTATTTTACTATTACCATACTATCACTACAAGAGTTTCCTGGCGATACTCCCTCCCAATGGTCCTCTGTTGTTCCGAAGTGTTGTTACTGAGATTTTGCAGAATGGGTGGATTGGCCGTGAGACACGAACCAGAAAATACAACTCTAGCTCGTAACAATGCAGCTGTATGGCGGGTTTTTGTAGATGCAGGCTGGGATGTGTATTTGGACAGGTTTCAAGGATTTTATGAAACAATTACAGTTGAATTTGCATTGAACCTAGAAGGAAACTACTCCAGAGTGTGGGGTTTGGAAATTGTTGTCACAAAGGAGGTCATCTCAGTGGTCAGTGTATTACCAAAGTAGGGGCAGAAATGGTTTTCTAAGAAGTCTCCTTTACCAAAATACCCATAATTGTATTTACAAGTTGGGGAAACAACAATTCAGAAGGGAAGGGGATACGATCGTAAATCCCTACCATATCCATGGGGTGAGGTGGCATACTTTGTGATTAGATATATAACCAATGAAGGGTGACTCGCCACTCTGTTCAAATACCATTTCAAACTCTTGGCTCATCTTTGGTTTCGGCAGGCATAAATTCACTCTCTAGATATGCCTTTCTTTCTATGGAAAAGTCTTCTGCTGATGGAACAATCTACCTACCTCTCCCAACAGGTATCAGCGGTCCTTATAAATCATGGATTGGTCTGGTTACTGCTAATGCATGCACTGGCTCAAATCCATGTGCCTTGGTCATAATTTGTTGAATTATCAGAGGAAGAACTTAAGGCCATAATATTTGCAAGGGAGGAGGGAAAAGTAGAAGAAATGGAGGTAGAGGAGACCACAGTCAATGCTTCCACACAAGAACCAACATCGCATGTTGGTTTAGCAGGGGAAGAAACAATGGACACAGAATAAAATGCAGTCGATGTTGTCACACAAGAACTAACATCACCTGTGGGTTCAATTGGTATGGAAGCAATGGAGATAGAGGATGACGTCAATGTTGTTCCATAGGAATCAGCATTGGCTGATAATGCACAAAGAGAATCGATGCCAGTTAGGGGATTCGTAAGTGATGTTGTCACACAAGAACCAACACCACTTGTCCAAGAAAATCTAGAACCTGAAGCAAGCATTGGTGCTACACAAGAACCACCACTAGCTTAGACGAGCCATGGAATTATAGAAGAAATAAGTCTTGTGGTTAGCACTTCTCCACAAGAACCAGTGTCAACTACTAGACAAGCAGTCAATACAAAACGAAGCTTGGTATAATTAGCAAACAAAGAAGGTGAAGAGAAATAACTGGAGACAACAAACATGGTCAGGACAAAAATTGAAGAGAATTTTCCTCATTCCCTGTTTCTTGTAACCTTACCAAAAGGGGAAAATAAGTTTCATTCCCTTTGGCATTCGGTGGAAGAAAGAGTTTTTCCTCCAGTTCTAGAGTTTTTCAGAACGATTTTGGATACAATGGCTGGTACACCCAGTCAAGAGCTAGTTCTCGTTGGTACGCAAATGGAGAAAACCGGAGAATTCGATGCAGAGATATGAGCACCTGTGTTAATGGGAGGTCAAGATGAAGAAATGATGGCCAATTCTACCCAACCAAAAGAAATTGGCCTGATAGAAGGTGACCCGCAGGGGTCAAAAATAATTCTTGAGACTTTAGAAGAGGACCTTGCAACAGAACAAGTCCAGAGAGGAAACATTGAGGGTGTCACCCAAGTGTCTGTAGAAATCATTGAACTAGAAATAGAAAATGAAGAGACTGCTCCCCTAGTGGGGAAACAATTCAGATAGGTTAGGTTGAAGGAGGAGTTGTTTGGCATGTTCGTTGATAGCAACCCACCAAATCCTGAACTAGTTGCGGGGCCAATTGAAGAAGTAATTGTTAAGAAATAAATTATAGAACAGTGTGAAAAAAGAAGACCCCCTCTCAAGGAAAGATACCAGCTTCAATTTAAGGAATCCATGCAATTAAATATGGAAAACCATAAGCTAAGGAAGCATGTATCACACCTACAAAAGAAGGTGAGGAAATATAAAGGAAGGGCTATAAATCCCAGGGTCGATGTTGTCTCGTCAGCAGTATAGACAAAGGAATTCCCTTTACTACTACACAGGGTAAGCCTATTGAATATCTGTTCGAGGCTCTGGAATTCCTTTTATCTGCTGATATTTAGAAGTGGCACACTGCCACGTCCTGTCTCCAGTAAGGAATGATTACTTTAAAATCCCATCAAGAAGAGGTAAGGAGAATCTGCAAGCAGGCATCCCAAAATATTACCGGGTATATAGGCCAGTTGGATAAAGAAAAATAAAAGAAAGAGAAGTAGCAAAAAAAAGGTTAAGAGTTTAGAAGAGCAGGTTCTAGTGTTGAAGGCTGACAACGAAGAAATTTTTACCTTGACATAGCAGGTAATGGCTTGTCGACCTCCTGCTCATAGTTATGCTCTATTTCTCCATGATAATTTCTTTTCTTCTGTCTAGAGAGCATTCGTAATGAGATTATTCATGAAATTGAAGACTCAATATGGTTTCTTCGTATCTTGAGGATTCACAATGTTGTGAACCAGCATTTGATGTGTGAATTATACATGCATGTTTATTTCTTGAGTGATGATTATACCTTTAATCTAGTCGCATTTGTGGGAGATTTCCATATGAGAGATTTTACCTCCTACACCATTAATTAGGTTAAGTATGTGAACATTTATAACAAGCATTCCACCTTTTTATAGATTGAGGGGCGTAGAGAACAAATTTTGGCAACACAAAGATGGTGTACTAATCTATGTACCAAATAGGTGGTCACTTTCCAAGATGATGCTCGGGATAGCTACCAGAAAAGATGGATGTTGTCATCGTCAGCCGTCAGAATCCAATAACCTTTTGGGGCCCCTAACTTTGCATGAGCATTAGAAAGGTTTCCACGCTACATTTCATGCATCCATACCTGTGGGGTCCAGTGGATGGGTATGAGGTTTCAATTCCCCATCGTTTGGTTTCCAGCAGATCAATACACTCTGGCTTACAACATGGGCAATGATTGGTGGAAGGAAACTCTTTTGACAGATGTATATAATCCCCTAGGGACAGAGAAGGCTGATAGGTATGACCTCACTCAGCTTCATGCCGACCACAGTCGTTCCAACCCAGACCTACGAAGGTGACGAGATGCATGAGGACATGCAGAAAGACCAGTTGGGGGGAGATGTTGGGAACCAATTTTGCACATCTTTTCCTTCCATTTTATCATATTTCCTTTATCCATTTATACCATTCACATTCAATTCATATTCTAAAGTGCACACGTAAACCCCTCTTCATGTATTTTTGTTGTATTTAGTCAATGAAGCATAATCACAGGGATTGTTACCCAAGTGAATTACTAATTTATCTATTTTTGCATATTTGGTGGTTAGATGACCATATTCACAATTCCAGGAAGAGATACTGAGCTGGCAGTGCTATCTTGGGCAGTGTTGTAATGGCACAATAGCTCCAGAATATTTCCTCTGCTATCTTTCACATCTAATTTTGTCTATAATAATGATTGTGTAACTGTAGCCACTAGTTGCTAGGATTTCAGGAACTTCCATTGTAATAATTTGTATAAGAAGGGATCTAAAGTTGTGAATCAGGGGTTTTCTATGCAAGGAATTGATATATATAATAGAACTTTTTATTACGATTAATGCAAGTTATCTTTTTTTCCTTTTCGTGAGCTTGTGATTATATCGCAAACTTGATCAGTGAGTTGGGCCCACTCTCTTGAATAGGTGCTGCGTAACTTCTATGTGTGGTTAATTTATTTTCATGTTTCATGTATTTCTTTAATTATTGTGACAGTTAGTGTAATTACTGTAATTCTTACTTGTTGTGAATGTATTGCGAGTTTACAATTCATTGTTGTTACAGTGGTTTTTCGCTCTATATAGTCTATCGAATCCACGATTAATACAGAACTATGTAATTTTCATCTGCATATATTTTGCACACTACCCTTGCAATAACCAACACATCCCAGATTGATAATTAATGTGGAAAAGGGTTTGAATAAATAATTCACACTTAGGCACCAACATTTTGGCGTCATTTCCGGGGAGGCTAGGAAAGGTTCAAGAACACAATTCGGATTGGTCTAAGAATTAATCAACTTTTGATTTCTTAGGGGCCAATCTCTTGTCCAGGGGAGGGAATTTATTTTTCCCTACTCTAGTTCTTGAGCTTAAGATTTCTTAATTTGCTTTCTTTCTTTCTTTCAACACCCAATCTCTCGTCCTGGGGGAGGGGGAATCGATTTCTCCCTACTCAAGATTCTGAGCGTAGATATATATTTTAAATTTTTTTCTTCTTATCAATTGTATGAATAGAGATCTAAATAAAATGGGTAGATGAGGACCCCCAAAGAGACGAATGAAGGATTTAGGGAGGGTTACCTATATCCAATAACTCATCGAAAAGGTTGAATTAGAAGCATCTTCACGAGCCGCTGTCAGGGTAAGAACTCAGAAGAAATACAAAGGGCAGTCTGTTGTGCAACCAGTACTTCCCACGGTATCAGAAGAACCCCCTTCAATGGGAGAAGAATAAGTAGTAAGCAGGGTACCAGAATAAGGAATACTCCTGTTGACGGCAAAGGGAGAGGAAGTTGCAAGTAGAGGATCAGAGGAATCAAGAATTTCCAGTGAAGAAGAAAATGATTTAAATGAATTTGTGTCACCACGCGATCGGGGAAGCATTGTTAAACATAATCACCCATCAATATATTGAAGAACGACTTCAGTCATCTACAACAAAACCCGTTGAGATTTCGAGTGAATATTGGAAAATATTCATGGTGCCTGCAAATTCCTTGATCGATTTGTTGGGAAAAATACTGAGAGGGGGGGGGGGGTGAATCAGTATTTACTGCATAATCAAATCTTTTCACTTTTTCATTCCTTAAAACCCATACGCTACTTTCCTTCAGTAAACAAGCGTATATATGCGGATCCCCTTTATGAAACTCGCGTATACACAGAGATCTAGATATGTCATTAAATCTTCACTTATATCATTCCATCATTCATTCATTAGATGTTCTATAAATAGTAAACATGTGCAGTAAGAATAGAATAAACCATCACACAAAGCATCACATATGAACACCAGGATTTTTAGGTGGAAACCCAAGACGGGAGAAAACCACCGCTGCAGTTGCTCAGCCTTCAATATTTTATTATAGAGAAAACATCTTACAACATATGTGCTGGCGCAGACTTGACCAGCACGCAGGCACCCACCTGCGCTCGTTTACCAGCCTCTCCTGGAAGGGAGCTCCAACCCCCCGACTCGTTTACCAGCCTCTCCTGGAAGGGAGCTACGACCCCCCGATCTCGTTTACCAGCCTCACCTGGAAGGGAGCTACAACCCCCTGACTGAAGGCTACAACCCTCAGCACCACCTTGGACCACGTTTCATCAATTTTCACACTGGATCCAACAACTTCAATAGAACAATACTTGTAGGCCACGTTTCATCATATTTTCAGACTAGACCCTTTCCATACTTTTAAGCACAAACATACATCACCAACAGATACTTATCAACACAGATCAGATAGCAGAAACACAGCAGAACAGATCAAATATTTCATACCCCTTGCTTAAGCAAACCCTAGTTTGCATACGCGCTTTCACTTCACTGATGTCGCGTATATACGCGCTTCCGTCCACACAAACCAACGTATACCTCTGTATATATTACATTGCGCATACGCGCTTTATCTTCAGCGAAGCCGCGTATATACGCGCTTCCTCTGCGGCGAAGTAGCGTATAGATCTTCAATCATTATAGAGCAGCATACTTCTTCAGATCAGATGTTCAGTTCATATTTACCCTTTCACTTCAGACAGATGTTCGCCTCAATTCAAATCTAAGCCTTCCATAATCAGATCTAGTAGATACAATTGCATTTCAGATCTAGATCCCCTTCTTCATCATTGGTGCATCATACATTCAGATTTATCATTCAAGTGTAACCCTTTCCATTCAGATCTACTTCAGAGAGAATTATTCATTCAAGCTCAGACATCTTGCCCCCACACACATAATTTGCACAATTAATTTCTTCTCCTTATATAGGTTTACCCTTTTTTCAATACCATGAGCCAAAACAATACCATGAGCCCAAAACCACATTACTTCCGATGGTATTCTTGGACGGGGTCATTTAGACGGATCATAACCCAATACAATGGGTCAATACCATGGTGGTTACCCCTGGTTTTGCACTTTTTGAGCGCTTTTGCCCATACGCGACTTCCCCTAGACATATTCGTGTATGCCTTGAGACATACTCTTTTTACCATAGATTTAGCACATGCTGAATTCCTTTCTCCATTGCCTTCTGTACTCACTATAGATACATCAGATTTACTTCATCAAGAACATATTCTATCAAGCACAACTTCATCAAATAAGTTGCCATCATCTTCATCAAATGGGTTGCCATTTAAGGACAACACTCAGCACCATATTGCTAACAAGCATCATATCACATCAGATTTACATCATTTACCAAGTTCATCAGGTCAAGACTATCTTCATTAGGTGGATTTCCATCAAGGACAACACATGTCAACAGTCGCATGTCTTCATCTTCATTCAGTGGGTTGCCATCAAGGAAAACACTCTGCATCATATTTCCAACAATCTCCCCCTTTATACTTGATGGCAACCATGATGGTGTTTGGTTACTTCAGCAGATAGGTACATTAAGAATACAATAGCACCATGTCATTCTCTCCATTTTGACACCATTCTTTCTCTGCATTCAAACACCATGTCACTCTCCCCCTTTGACATCAAGGGCAAAGGGCGGATCAAAACCAACACACTCTCCCCCTTTTCTCTTCATGAGGAAGAAACATTCTGCAGATCTGATATGTACTAAAGTGGCCAAGCTCCCCCTGAATTCATGCTGAATCTTCAAACAAAATTTCAATAAAGTACATGACTCTATGAACTTCCTATCACCAATGACTCATACTTACATCAAAGATCCATCCAAGTGGATTTACATATGAGACTCAACTACCCAACCAAGTGGGTTTACACAATTCAACTCAACTACCCAACCAAGTGGGTTTACAAAATTGACTCAGCTACCCAACCAAGTGGGTTTACAAATTTGACAAGTCCTTACATGACTGAATATTACAAATTTACATCATGGGTCTCAATAAGCCCTTTTCATCAAAAATATGACCATTTATGACCAACACCAGAAAATCCTCAAGAAAGAGAACATATTTCGGAACCATCATAATGCCAACAATGCATTATACTCAGCAAAGCTAATGCTCCCCCTGAATCTGTGCATCCAAGCATCTTTTCAGATGACTAAGGCTCCCCCTTAGTTTGTGCATCCTGAACACTTTCAACAACAAATCATCAAGGCATCTTTATCAAAACATGAGAAATATAATTATGAGAACTGGAACACCACCAGATATACCAAACAGTATCAGAGATACCAAACAGCACTGCAGCTGTGCTGAAGAGAGCTGACTCCAACCAAAAATTGTCAGCAATCAGACATACGCGGTTTTCTGTGCATGAGCTCGCGTATATACGCGACTGTGTTTCAGGAAACCCGCGTATCCAATTCCATCTTCTAAATTTATGCGGATTTGTTCTTTTGACTGGCAGAGAACACTCCCAGCTTCTGTCTTAGATACTCGAACTCTTCCCTGGGCAGAGGTTTGGTAAAAATATCTGCAACTTGTTCTTTGGAGGGAACATATTCCAACTTCACTGTTTGCTCAAGCACTTGTTCACGTAAAAAATGATACTTGATGGGAATGTGCTTGGTATTTGAATGCATAACAGGATTCTTTGAAATACTGATGGCACTTGTATTGTCACACTTAATGGGGACAAGAGGTGTACATTTGATTTGAAAACCTTGTAAGGTTTGCATCATCCAAAGGAGTTGAGTGCAACAAGATGCGACAGCCACATATTCTGCTTCTGCTATAGATAAGGCAACAGAATTTTGCTTCTTGCTGAACCAAGATACTAACCGGGGCCCCATATAGAATGCACCACCACTAGTGATTTTTCGATCATCAACACTTCCAGCCCAATCTGCATCAGTGTAAGCATGAAGAGTAAGATCAGCATTCTTTGGATACCATAGACCAAAGTCTTGAGTTCCTTGTAGATATTTGAGTATTCTTTTAACAGCCTGAAGGTGAGACTCTTTTGGATTAGCTTGGAATCGTCCAACAATCCCAACTGCATGCATAATGTCTGGTCTAGTCCCAGTGAGATAAAGTAGACTTCCTATCATCGATCTGTATTCTGGTTGATTCACCGTGGGAGAATCATCATGAGAACTGAGATTGCATCCGGTTATCATTGGTGTACTTACAGGTTTTCATTCTTCCATGCCATAATTCTTCAGAATTTGCTTAAGATATTTTGCTTGTGATAGGAATATACCATCTGCAGTTTGATGCACTTGCAAGCCAAGAAAGAATGTTAGTTCCCCAAGTAAAGACATTTCAAATTCTTGCTGCATGACAGAGGCAAATTTTTGACTCATAGATTCTTCGTTACTCCCAAAAATGATGTCATCAACATATACAACCACAATAAATATTTTGTCATTTTCAACTTTTGTGTATAAGTTTCTATCAGCAGATCCCTTTGAAAATCCTTGTTGATGAAGATATTTGTCAAGACGATAATACCAAGCCCTTGGAGCTTGTTTGAGACCATATAGAGCCTTTTTAAGTCTACAAACAAGATTTGCATCATTTCCCAAATGAATCCTTCCGGTTGTTCTATATATACTTCTTCTTCTAGATCACCATTAAGAAACGCAGATTTAACATCCATTTGATAAACTTTGATTTGTTGATAACTTGAAAAAGCAAGAAACATTCTTATGGCCTCAAGTCTAGCTACAGGAGAAAAAGTTTCTTCAAAGTCTATACCTTCTTGTTGAGTATACCCTTTGCAAACCAGTCTAGCTTTGTTTCTAACAATATCCCCATTCTCATTTAACTTGTTCTTGAAGATCCATTTAGTTCCAATGACATTTTTATCATGTGGTCTTGGTACCAAATCCCAAGTGTCATTCTTTTCAATTTGATCAATCTCTTCATTCATGGCTTGGTTCCAGCATTCATCTTGGCTAGCTTGATTGAAATTGAGTGGTTCAATTGTGGATAGAAGTGCCTGATGACTAGAAGATCCCACAAAAGTTCTCCTTGTTCGTACACCTGATTCCTTGTCTCCCAAAATCTGAGATTCAGGATGATTCTTTTGAACGTATCTGGATGGAGATTTTTCAGATAGATCATTTTCAGATTCTTCATTGGATTCACTGTCTATATCATTTCTATTTACTGTAGAAGGAAATAATTCATCATCAGACCAGAGAAATGATCTATTCCACCCTTACTGACAAAGCAATGGCAGCTCATAAACTGCAAGATTTTTTGGAGAATACCAGTACACAATTACAGATTGAAAAAGCTTCTTCCCAAGCAAAGGATAATAGGATAAAATATTTGGAGGAAATAATTATCAGTTTGGGTCACAATCCAAAGGATGTTAAGGGCATTGAAGCATTAATCAAGAGGAAAGATGATGACATTGCTGCATTGAGGAAACATTTGAAATTACCAGCTTCAAGGCACCCTCAGACTGATGAAGTAATGAAGGAAAATTCAGAAGAAGAGGTGATGAACTTAATTTTAAAAATGAATGAACGACTTGCTGAAACAGAAAAAGAACTTGAGCAAGCATTAAAAGATAGAGAGTCCATTATTCCAGCAACTACAACACAGGCAGCCACAGGAACAGGTACATCAATCACAGGCCAACAAGCAGAGCTAACACAGGTGAACACTTCTGATAAGGGTTATGATGAATTAATCAAAGCAATGAATGAATTAAAACTGCAAGAGACAGAACTCCAAAGCTTAAAGTTTCAGCTTTCTACTCTGGAAAATAAATATGATCAATAAAAAATGAGTGTTGCTGAGAAGACAAGAGAAATCAAAAGACTAGAAAAATCAGTTAAATCATTGGAAAAGGATCTTGCAATGGAAAAACCTTTACGTGAATTAAAATAAATTCTTTGGAATAATATTATACAGTCAATAAGGGATGTTTGGTCTTATATTCAAATAATATATGAACAGTAGGATTTAGTCAGATTGTCTCTAGAAGAAATTGAGAAAGCAAGGGAAGAGTTAGGAAATATGCCAGAAGAAGCCAATAGACTTATCAATTTTTTGAATACTTAGAATAAGCAGCAACTTGCAGAAGTTGGAATTCAGGACAGGACAGGAACCATCTTGGAAATCAAAAGAGTTTTTACCAAAAGGACTCTTATGCAAAATCTTGAAAGAAGGTGCTCAGACATGCAGCAAGAAATTTTTACCTTCAAAGAAAGATTTGATAATTTGTTAAATAAAGGTTTGCCCAGTCCTGTTACTACAGAAGATAGATTAATGGATTTGGAAAGTTTTGTTGCGAAAGTAAACAAACAAGTTGATGATCAAGCCAGTTCTTCAACCAGTACAGTAGAAGGAACATTTCCAACAGGGAAAAGTCTTTATGAAAAATTGGAGAGTTTATTTTATCTTGAACATGAAATAAAACATTTGTTTCCATATCAGCCTAATTTTTTCAAATACACCGAAGCTGATGAAACATTGAGAAAATTGGAAAGAACCAGAGTGCCAGAAGTTCAATGGTGGGATGAGATGATGGAACTTTTATAAAATTTATCCTTGGGTGAAATTTTTTATTTTACTGAGGTATATCTTGATAAAGGATAAATAGGTGAATAAAGGTCAAAGAGTATCAGTTCAGCAGTCAAAGTGTATCAGTAAGAATAAAAGAGTATCAAACAAGCAAGGCAGTAAGAAAAGAATTACTCAAGAAGACAGCAACGAGCTAAAACAAAGGAACTGCTTCCAGCACATTCTAAAAAGGAGGAAGACAACACACAACATCAGCTGATTTATCCTATTTACGAGACCATCTGTCTCTATTTTTCGTAAATTATTCATTAGTCACCGTAGATTATATCTCTTTTGTTATGAGATATTTTTAAATAGTTTTTGTATAAATAAGCCCTCAAAAGGAGTATTGAGGGTGGATTCTACTACTTTTCTATAACATTGATTTTTTGGAATAAAAGTGCTTTGGAGAAATTTCTTTGTGGCTGGCTGGATGATGATTTGAAGCTCAAGATTTTTTGCAGGATTCATGTGTCCGACTACAGTTCAATAATTCCTTTCTATTCTATGTTTTAAGTTTTATATCTGTTTATAATTTCACTGTGTTCCATTTCTGAATAATTGACAAAAAAGAATAAATCAGAAATTGCTTAAGTGTACTCTGATTTCAATTGTGATTATTCTAAATGTTTTCTTCTAAACCGGTTATAAACAATGAATTATTAATTGCTCTTGTTTCACTGGTTTAAAAATTTTGATTACTATAGTAAATAATTCTTAACTGCTCTTTATTTGTAATCATTCACTTTCTTTCTTTTGAACATGTTGAAAGATTCTTAATTGCCTTTCATCCCTTCAAAATCCATTCCATTCACTTTATAATCTAAAATTGTTCTATGTTTGGCTATCTTGCCCTGCAAAGCCATATTTTGTGGATAAACCTAATCCAGTAGAGACATCTTTTCGACTCCATAGCCCAATGGCCTAAAATACTCAATCGTGCCCTTAGTTGGCGGATTCCACCATTTAAATTCAAACAAAACTCTTGGACTTATAACTAGCCTAATATTTTCTAAGAACAAAGCTAAATTTTAAAGAGAGAACCCTCTCTGGATAGAGATTGGCTAGATTCTGTATCGAAGGTTGGTTTGTGGTTACCTCGAGTTTCTCTCCTTTTCTTACAACTTCAAGGAAGGCCTTAGTGATAACATGAGCCACGATGAAGGTTTAAGATAACAAGAAGTTTGTCTTGCTGAAGAGGATATCATTGACGAATTCCTGAACTATTGGGCAAATCTAGATCAGCTGGATGATGTAAAGCCTTGTATTTTTTAATCTGACAGCTGTGAGGTGATTACCGGTTCTACAGAGGAAGAGGATCAGTTTGAGGCACTGAAAATGAAGCAACCAAGACTGAAAATTCTTATGGTTTTAAAACTAAAGAGTTGTGTATGTTTGCATGTACATCACAAGGAGATGAACAAGATTTAAAGTTTGTTGAGGAGGAGAAATTGAATCTGAAATCTGTTCAAATCAATACTAATATAACAAGATCTCAGGAGGAATTGAAGACAAAGGAGTCTAATGAGAATATTGAGGCAAGAGATGAAGTACCATCTGATGATCGGTCAATAACAAGTGGAGGTATAAACGGTTGTGTAAGGTTCCCAAAGTCTACTTCAATTGAAATTGTTGAATTGTATAGAAAATTAGATCTTCAGAGAAGAGAATTGGAGAAGTAGAGGACCTATGCACAAGATAAATTGTGGAAGAAGAAAAATAGAGGAATTCTCATGAATGACAATCAGAGAACAGAGGATAAGAAAATGATTCAGCAAAATGAAGAAGTTCATTTTGGTGAACCACAACAGAAGGACATTCATGAAACAGATGATGGAGAGAAGGAGAGACTAGCTAACAGTCTCGTGGAGGATGCAAATCAGCATATTGTTCTGCTGATAGAGGATTTGGAAGGAAACTCAAATCAAAATACTGATGTGTTGTCAGAGGAGAAGGATAGTGAAGAATTTATGAGTCTTGAAAGATACTTAGAACTGTAGAAAGAAAATTTGGTGGCTGGATCAGCAAGTGAGACCATTGGGTCTTGTGATTTTGAAACTGACAATTTGATTGTGCTTATAAGTATTGCAGGAGACATTCCATCTCTTGTGATTATCTTGAAGGAAGGTGAAATAGTCTTGCAGAAACTTGTTACTATTGGTGACAAGGAGAAGTTGGCTTGTTTGAATAGCCAAGAAAATATTGGAGGACAAAATTGTGGAACTACTATAGTGATGGAAAATCAGAATTATATTCTGATAGAAGATGAAAATGCAGAGTTTGAAGAACTCGATTTGATTGCCAGAATCAAACAAGAAGGTGAAGGACAATTACTAAATATTGTCAAGGAAGGAGAAGGATATGCTAAAACTAAATTGAAGCATACTACTGATGTGAAACAAGTGCAAATAAGATGGCTGAAATTTTTGCTGAAGACATTTGAACCAGAGAAAGAGATTGCAGACACTGAAGTAAAAGTGCCTGAAGCTGTGAAAGAACCAGGAGCAGATACTAGTTTGTTAAAATTGGTTTTGCTTACTAGTATACAAATAGAGATAAGTGACTATGTTACTGCAGAGGGAGAGCTCTTAAGAGATATTTAGGATGTTTGCAGGGAGGCAACATTTTCATCAACAACATCTATGGTGGTAGCTGAAGCAACATGTGGGATAAAATTTGCAGGTGTAAAAACAATGTTAGCAGCAATCGGTGAGCAACATTGACAGCAGAAACATCAATGTTGGCAGCAACAGAAATTGAAAAAAGCAGCAGTGGGCAGAGGAATTTCCAGCTAGAAGATAAGTTGGACATGGAGATTGAAAGCATCAGAAGACTGATGATGAAGGTGTCTTAGAAGTAGCAGACAACAACAATAAAGCAGAAGAATTTTAGCAAAGGAAAGACAAGAAGAGATTGTGAAAGCATAGCTGGAGGCAAGATGCAGAACAAGATATGGAGACCTGGAGAAGTGTAGTTGAAGAATAATGCAACTGTTGGACAACAGCAAAGCAAAGTATGGGATCCAGGAAGACAAGGACTGAAGGCACATGATCAGGAGATCATGATCAATTTTAACCTTGGGAGTCTGATGTAGGGGCATTAGGCTCAAGAAATACTTTGTATTTTTATAAGACATAGGGGGGTCTTATGTTTCTAAACTCTCATGTAATTATTAGTATTTTTGAATAAAATAGTGAGGAATTGTAAATGTTCTCGAACCATTAGAGAACATGAGAGGAAGGTGATTAGTTAGGAATGTGAAAGGACAGTCGAATTTAGGATCAGTTTCAATTATTTTAGGGATTGAGTCTAAATTTAGGATTTGGGAATTTTAAGAGTTTTGTTGAGCTATTAGGGAAACTGAATTAATTCCTTAGTATTTTGTATAAATGTAAGCCTACGGGAAGATAGGAGAGGGAGCTATTCAAGAGGCAGAGTAGTGAGGATAGAAGGGCCATCGAATTGAAGATTAGGCCACAGAGGAAGTAAGTTTTTGTAATTAATTGAGTTTTATTTATGCAGATGAATTGATTTTGAGAATATGAACTCTGGTGGATTTGTATTATTGAACAATTATTCATTATTTTAGTTTGTATGGCATTGATTTAGTAATTCAGCATCACAGTAGATTGAATCTATGAAAATGCATAGATTTTGATTGAGACATAGAAGTGCTTGAGCGTATTGTAAAAGTGAAATGCTGAGAAGTATTGCACATTCGATTTTGTAAATGCAATACAGTAAGATTGGGGTTTATTTAAACCTGTTTGAATATTGAATGCACCTTAAATCCTGTGTGAAGGTTTCAATAAGAATCGATGAATTCTGGCCCTTTTAATCAAGAATGCAAGCGATCTTAGTGTTTGATTATTGAATATGGTTAAATGTGCATTGAAACTATATTTTCTTGAAATCAATATCAGTGAAGATCGATCCACAGTATTAAGCTGAGAAGACGAGTTTAAAGGAGCGGATTAAACTTAAATACAATGGAAGTTCTAAACTAAACAGAATCCTATTTCGATTAATGAAGATCGACTTTTTATTTGATCCGAGACATCAGGTTGCACATGGAGAAGGATGTTCAAATCTTGAAATGGTGTGAGGGTTTTAAACCCAGTCGAATGTTCAATTGCAGAGATGCAAGTTTAAGCGGAAGTGAGAATGCTGAAGAGTGTTGAAAGCTTGATGAGACCTTGTTCAAAGGGGTAGAGCTGTGAGAGTAAATGAATTCGTGAATTAGAGGTAGCACAATAGAACGGTGAAATTAAACAGTGAAAGTGGTTTTCGGAATCCAACAATGGGTTTCGTGTTGGTTGTGAAATGGTAAGTTGTTTTGTGAAATTGAACGTGATATCATCCACTGGTTGACACGTAAGGTAGTGGTGGTTTCTAAAAACCATGAATTTAGCGTAATTTTTGGTTGTTAACTCACGGAGATTGTATGGATGTGATTTTCGTCCGATCGTGAGCTTGAGAAAATTGACAATGTGCGCATCATGAAACTATTGGGTGGTTTAATGAGGTAAGTGAAGTTGTGGGCCCGAAAAAGTTCATTTTTATATATACTGATGCTTTTCATTTTAAAACAAAAGTTGAATTGATGTGGGACCCAAATATGTATTATGTTGACAATTGAGGTTTTAAAACCAAGTTGAAATGTTAACATGACATAATGGAATGGTGGCCGAAGTTATTTGAACGGGTGCGCATATAAACAGTATTCATATATGCGTCGATGCATTTGATCAATGTTTTAATCCAAAGTCAATTTTTGTATAAGATGAATAAGCTGTGGGTCAATCTAAGTTGTTTTTTGATTGCTAGTGCCTTGATTCTATTGAAGTCGAGATATTAAAAACCATATATAAATGTTGGTTTGGATTGTAAAAGTTGAATGTTGATTCACATTTTCATAAAGAGTGAAAGCTGAAGTTTAAGCTTTGGGTTTAAATTGAAATTCGAATATTTATTCAATTTATCATAAGATGGGTTTTAGAACATGGTTTATAACCATCCCAATAGAAAGCTTCCACATAAGATAATTGAATCTGGGTTGTACATGTTGGTTTTATAACCATCAAATTTGTGAAGGTAGCTTCCGCATTTATGTTAGAGTTTGCCTAGATTTAAAATTATTTGGGGAAAAACTGGAAGTGCAGTTTTATATACACAAGAGAGTGAAGATTGTGGGTTAGCGGGGTGGGCCTGCCATCACTACAAAAACGCTAACTTCCACCGATCATATGTCCTAAAATTTAGCAAAACAAGGTCTAAAAGTTTTACACGAAGTTCATCAAGATTTTGGATCCATGGGATAAATATTTTAGCTTTAGAAACCTGGTAGAAAAAAAATTATAGAAAAAATTCCAAGGTGACCTGTTTGAAGAAGAGAAACCCTGGAATCTCAAGCTTTGATACTAAATGTTATGCAGCCAACTCACAAAATAGCAAAAAGGATAGATCAATGACTTAGAAATCAACCTCTTCGAGGAGGAAACCTCCTTTACATTACATAAATGAACAATTCTTTGATGATTGAGATGACAAAACCTACTTTCTATTTATAGGAGTCTAAGGGGTCCCAATATAATAAGAGCCTACACAACAATAATAATGTAAGGCCACAAAAATAAAAATAGTGGGATTTTATGGGGCACAATTATAATACTATGGGTACTACATAGGCATAGAAAGAATAATAAGGGGGCTATAATAAAAATAGGGGGCTGCATTAGCATTATATGGACATAACTTATGACTATCACGATGCCTGTCAGGACCAGAAATACTTTTGTTTGTCACCTCTGCTATCTGGAGTGTCCAAAAACCTACCATATTTAACCGTGTCATCCCTATCCGACCTATAACCACTGGTAGACCTACTACTATATGCTCCATTGGTCCCATACTCCTGCCCATAGCTAATCCTAAGTGGCCCCTATTTTTGCAACTCTGAAAAAATTTGAAAGATGGCTACATTAACCTCTGGTTTCTTTTCCTATGAATGCATGAGTCTGTCACTGTCTGCCTTGCAACTCCTTACTTCTTCCTTTATACTTCTCATTGTATTTACCAATAAAATTAATGTCCAACACCATGCTGCTCATATGAATCATAGGGAGACTCTATCTAGTCTACCATTCTGCCATTAATATTTGAATTCTTCCTACAATATGCAATATGTCAACTAAAATAATTCATAAATAAACCAACATACCTTAATGTAATTCGGGGAGGATACATCCTTCAAGATAAACCAATCAGAGAAATACATGTATATACACAATCATAATCAGCATATAAGTTCATAACACATGGTATACTAGCATATAAAAATCATTCTAGTTGGAGTCCAGTCATGGATGCATAACCATACTAATTACATGACATGACCTAATGCATAACCATATCAATGAAAATTGACCACACAACATCACAAGCACGAACCATACACGACCTTAAGCGACATTTAACCAAGTGTGAATAACCAATGCATGTTGAAAATATAACATCAAACCAGCAAGCATACATGGGCACTACACAAGCATGACAACTATGTGAGCTAGCATGCACAAGTGATGCATATACAACACGTAACAATATGTAAGCTAATGTGCATACACAATACAAAAACATGAACAACACATAATAAGTCATACACACTTAACCACTGTTAGGAAAAATACTAAGAGGGGGAGGGGTGAATCAGTATTTAGATCTGACTGAATACTTATTAATTTTTCTTTCTCTAAAACCCATACGCTACTTTATTGAATCCAACTCGCATATACACGCGGATATCCTTAAGAAAACTTTCATATTACCAGAGATCTTATTATGCATGTAATTATTTACTTAGATAAGTGCATCAGGTATTTAGTAAGCAGTAAGCATGTGCAGTAAGAACAGAATAAATCATCACACATAAGCAACACACATGAACACCGGGATTTAAGGTGGAAACCCAATTTCGGAGAAAACCACCGCTGTTGTCGTCTCTGTCTTCAATCTTTATTATTTAGAAAACCTTTTACAACATAGTACTGATGCAAACTCATATCAGTATGCAGGCTTTTACCTACAGAAGGATGCAACCTTCTCTCGTTTTCCAGCTGCAACTGGAAGGGAGCTCCAACCCCCTGAACTCGTTTACCAGCCTCTCCTGGAAGGGAGCTTCGACCCCGTAAATTCAACACCAGCTTCTACTGGCTGAAAGCTTCTACTTCCATATTGAAGGCTTCAACCTTCAGACCCACTGCAGACCACGTTTCATAAATTTTCATACTGGATCAAACAGCTTCAACACAACCCTTTACATAACATCAACAAACATACTTTGCCCAATACTTCAAACAGAACAGTGAGACCACTGTAACCAGAATATCAGAAATAACCCATACTTCAAAATAGATATGCAAATACAAACTCAACCCTGATCTTTCATTAATTCAAATAGCATACGCTACTTTACTTTACTAAGCCGCGTACATATGCGCTTTCCTGCACATCAACCCGCGTACACTTCTATGTATTTTATTCTTCAGAAAACCCTATATGCGCTTTGCATTAATAGAACCTGCGTATACACGTGCTTTTGCCGAGACAAACTAGCGTATAGATCTATAAATGGAAAAATTTGCAAAACAACTCAGATCTATAAACTTACCCAGATTTCTTCATTATCTTCAGCAGAATTTGCACTAGATCTTCACCATTTCTTATTCTGCAGATTATCTTAGAGATTCATCATCATCAGATCTAGAGATCTTGAACCATCCTCAGATCCATGGGTGCATCATTGATTCAGATCTATCAATTAAGAACAGAGTTCATCCATGCAGATATTCATTAGGGGTATTTATTCATCAACAACCCGTACTCATGCACACCTTGCACTATGATCTTCTTCTCCTTAAATAGATTTAGCTTTTACCAATACCATGAGCCAAAACCACACCACTTCCGATGGTATTCTTGGACGAAATCAAATAAACCATACAGTGCTCAATACTATGTGCCAAAACCATGGTAATGTCCCTTGGTATTGTAATTTTGGAGTGAAAAAGGGCATACGCGACTTGGGACGTACTAACCCGCATACATACGCAACTTGGCTATTACAAAGCCACGTATTCTTTGTGATATATCCTGTTTATTATTTCTCTGGCACTTACTGGAATTTCTTTCTTCTGCTACTTCTGAACTGATTTGTAGATACATCATTAGCAAATAGGTTGTTCTCAAAGACAACTCATCAAGTCAGTTTCCATCAAGAACAACTTCATCAAGTAGGTTTCCATCAAGGACAACACATTGCATCATATTGCCAAAAATCTCCCCCTTTGGACTTGATGGCAACCATTATGGTGTTTGATCGCCACAGCAGATAGATACATTGATTATAATTATTATTCAAAAACCATGATACTCTCCCCCTTTGACATCAAGGGCAAAGGGTGGATCAAAACAAAAACAAGGTTTTTCTTCTCTTGTAGAAAGAAGAGCTCTGAAGATTTAATGTGCACTGAAGTTACCATGCTCCCCTTGAGTTCATGCTAAATCTTCAAACTTATTTTTCAATGAATTACATGACTCTATGACCTTTCCTATCACCAAGGACTCATACTTACTTCAATGATCCAACCAAGTGGATTTACAAAAAAATTAAAAAATTAAAAAAAAAATGAAGAAGTCCTTACATGACTGAATATTACAATTTTACATCATAGGTTTTAACATGAACTTTTCATCAAATTACAGAAATGACTTATGCAATGAAGAACAAAGAATCTCAAACATGAGATCAGATCACAACAAATAATGAGAATGCCAACAATGCTTCCTTTCCACAAGACCAATGCCCCCCCTTAGCCTGTGCATCCTGAACACTTTCAATAGCAAATCATCAAGGCATCTTTATCAAGAAACATCAGAGAATGAAACAGAATTATGAGAACTGGAACACCACTAGAGATACCAAACATCATTGCAGTTTTGCTGAAGAATGCTGAACCAGAATTTTGTCAGCAAATACCCATACGTGGTTGTCTGTGTATAAACTCGCGTATATACGCAACTGTCCTTCATGAAATCCGCATATCCAATTTAATCTTCTGAATTTAAGTAGATCTGATCCTCTGCATGGTAGACACTACTCCAACCTTCTGTCTGAGATATTTGAATGCTTCCTTGGGTAAAGGTTTGGTAAATATATCAGCAACTTGTTCTTTGGAAGGAACATACTCCAATTTCACCTTTTGTTCAAGTACTTGTTCACGTAAGAAGTGATACTTGATGGGAATGTGCTTGGTCTTGGAATGCATAACAGGATTCTTTGAGATACTGATGGCACTTGTATTATCACACATAATGGAGATAGGAGGTGAAAATTTGATTTGAATGTCTTGTAAGGTTTGCATCATCCAAAGAAGTTGAGTGCAACATGATGTGGCAGCCACATATTCTACTTCTGCTGTAGATAAGGCAATAGAGCTTTGCTTCTTGCTAAACCAAGATACTAACCGGGGCCCCATATAGAATGCACCACCACTAGTGCTTTTCCGATCATCAACATTTCTAGCCCAATCTGCATCAGTGTAAGCATGAAGAGTAAGATCAGCATTCTTTGGATACCATAGTCCAAAGTCTTGAGTTCCTTGTAGATAGTTGAATATTATTTTGACAGCCTGGAGGTGAGACTCTTTTGGATTAGCTTGGAATCGTCCAACAACCCCAACTGCATGCACAATGTCTGGTCTTGTCCCAGTGAGATACAATAGACTTCCTGTCATAGATCTATATTCTGGTTGATTCACCGTGGGGGGGTCATCATTAGAACTAAGATTACATCCGGTTACCATTGGTGTACTTATAGGTTTGCAATCTTCCATGCCATACTTCTTCAGAATTTGCTTAAGATATTTTTCTTTTGATAAGAATATGCCATCTGTTGCTTGTTGCACTTGCAAGCCAAGAAAGAATGTTAGTTCCCCAAGTAAAGACATTTCAAATTCTTGTTTCATAACAGAAGCAAATTTCTAATTCATGGACTCTTCATTACTTTCAAAAATGATATCATCAACATATACAACTACAATCAATAGTTTATCATTTTCAGTTTTTGTGTATAAGTTGCTATTAGCAGACCCCTTTGAAAATCCTTGTTGATGAAGATATTTGTCAAGACAATAATACCATGCCCTTGGAGCTTTTTTGAGACCATATAGAGCCTTTTTGAGTCTACAAACAAGATTTTCATTATTTCCCAAAATGAATCCTTCTGGTTGTTCTATATAAACTTCTTCTTCTAGATCACCGTTGAGAAAAGAAAATTTAACATCCATTTGATAAACTTTGATTTGTTGGAAGCTTGAAAAGGCAAGAAACATTCTTATCGCTTCAAGTGTAGCTACAGGAGCAAAATTTTCTTCAAAGTCTATATTTTCTTGTTGAGCATACCCCTTGCAAACAAGTCTAGCTTTATTTCTTATAACATCCCCATTCTCATTTAACTTGTTTTTGAATATCCATTTAGTTCCAATGACATTTTTATCATGAGGTCTAGGTACTAATTCCCAAGTGTGATTCTTTTCAATTTGATCAAGCTCTTCATTCATGGCTTGAATCCAACATTCATCTTTGCTAGCTTGATTGACATTGTGTGGTTCAATAGTGGATAGAAATGCCAGATAGCTAGAAGATCCCACAAGAGTCCTTCTTTTTTGTACACCTGATCCCTTGTCTCCCAAAATTTGAGATTCTGGATGATTCTTTTGAACATATCTGGATGGAGCTTTTTCAGATAAATCATCTTCGGGTTCTTCATTGGGTCCATTGTCTATATCATTTCTATTTGATGTAGAAGGATATACATCATCATCGTCTTCATCTGTTGTTTGTTTTTCTTCTTTTGGAGCTGCAGGAGACTCATCAATAACAACATCAATACATTCAACAATCTTCCGAAGTATTTTATTGTAACATTTATATGCTCTACTCCTAGAGAAGTAACCAAGAAGTATTCCTTCATCTGCTCTAGGTTCAAACTTGCCAAGTTTTTCATCATTATTTTTGATAAAGCATTTGCTTCCAAAAACTCTAAAATTATTCATAGTGGGAGGATTACCATACCAAAGTTCATATGGCGTTTTATCACTATTTACACGAACATGTGCCTTGTTAAGAATATTTACCGCTGTATGTCCTGCTTCTCCCCAAAAAGTGTCAACTGTTCCGCAATCATCAAGCATAGCTCTAGCCATTTGTTGAACTGTTATATTCATTCTTTCTACTACGCCATTTTGTTGTGGAGTGCCAGCTACAAAAAACTATCTTTTTATGCCATGTTGTTCACAAAATTCAAGGAATTCATCTGATGTATATTATCCTCCTTGATCAGATCTAAGACACTTGATTTTTAGATCTAATTCATTTTCAGCTAGTGCTTTGAAGATCTGAAATTTCTCAAATGCTTCATCTTTGTGTTTAATTAACCAAATCCAACACATTCTAGAGAAATCATCAATAAATAAGATATAGTATTGTTCACCACATGGTGACTTTTTCCTCACAGGTCCACATATGTCAATATGAATGAGTTCAAGAGGCTTACTTGATGATCCTTCCTTGGCATTAAATTGCACTCTGGTTTGCTTACCGAATTGGCAAGATTTGCATATGATACTTTCAGGTAGAGTAATATTGGGAAGATCACGAACAACTTTGAGTCTGCTTGATTTGTTGATTTGAGAGAAGCTCGGATGCCCCAACCTTCTATGCCATAGCCAGTTTTCTGAAGATTTACTCAAGTAACATTGTTCTTTGCAGTTCTTCAATACATACAGGTTGCTTGGAGTTCTTTTTCCTTTTATAATTGTTTTACATGTATCAAGATCACGTACCACACATTCTTTTGAACTAAAGACAACTTCAGTTCCTTGATCACACATTTGACTTACACTTAACAGGTTATGCTTTAATCCATCCACATACATGACATTATTAGCTTTCACTTTTTCTTTTAGAAAAACAGACCCTTTTCCCTTAATGACAACAGGAGTATCATTTCCAAATGTAACATTCTTTTCCTTTTCTAGAGCACTATATGCAAGAAGTTTATCTTTGTCACTTGTCATGTGTTTTGAGCATCCACTATCAATGTACCATTGATTTTCTTCACCTTCTGCAAATAAAGCTATGCCACAATTTTCAACTTGTAATTCCTTCTTTTTCCACACTTTGGAGCTTGAAGGAAAATGCTCTTTTGGCTGGACTTTGCTCCTGCATTCAGATTCTTCATGGCCAAAGTTATTGCAATAAGCACATTCAACTTCATTTTGAAGAGGAGAAAAGTTTTTATAGGTATTCTTCTTTGTTCCAATATCCCTCCTTTTCTTTCTTGCTTCTCTTGTCATAATGGTTTTGTATGCAACACATTGAACAACTTTATGACCAAAATTGTGACATGAGAAACATTGTCCATTGAAGAAGAATTTTCTGCGATCATGAAATCTTCTACTTGAATTTACCTGTTGGTTGGTGTTTCTTTGAAAGGTATTCTTGTTAGTGTTATTTGAATTGAGCTGGTCATGCTTTACCTGTGAAGATTCTTTATTCCCTTGCTGAGTGGCAGAATGTTGTATACTGGCTGTAGCTGCTTTTAGATAATTTGGTGCTGAAGTCTGAGAAGATTCTCCAATATATCCAAGACATGTCTTTATAAAAGGAAAGTGTTGTACCTTGATAATCTCATCTAAGGTTTCGGATCCTTTAGCAAATCTAAGATTCAAAGTCTTCACTTTCTCAATTTCTTTTCTTAGACTTACTACTTCACATTCTAATTTCTCATTGTGTTTCTCCTTTTCTTCAAGCTGATTTTTCAGAGTTTCTATGGATATTTTACTTTCTTCTAAGCATATTTTACTTTCTTCTAGGCATATTTTGAGTTGATTGAGTTCATCAAGAAAATCATTGTCCTCTAGAGCATCCATAAAAGTATCTTTTTCTTCTCTAGATTCTTTTTCAAATGCCATGAGAATTCTAAGATCTTGTTCACATTCTTCCTCACTGTCAGATAACCCATCACTGTCTTCATGAGTATAGTAACTTTTTCTAGTGCTAGACCGATTCTTATTCCTTCTTGCTACTTCCTTCCCTTTTTCATGTGTTTCTTTATGAGGACACTTAGCAGCATAGTGACCAAATCTTCCACAAACAAAACATTTGAAAGGAAGCTTACCTCTGAACCGTCCTATGCCAAGTTGAAGTTTCTTTACAAAATTTGCCTCATCTTCTTCTGAGATATACCCTGATCCTTCTGTCTCTTGTACTTCTTTCCCTTTTGTAGCAGTTATAAAGATGGCTTATTTGACTTCAGATGGTCCTCCTCTTCTCATTTCACATGCAGTTAGTATGCCATGAAGTTGTACCACAGTAAGATTTTGAAGATATTGCTTTTCTTCAAGAGCTGAAACTTTTGACTCAAATTTTGCCGTTAGAAATCTTAAAACTTTCTCAACCAAAGTAGATTCGGATATTGTTTCTCCCATATTTCTCATACAATTTACAATATCATCAAGATGTAAAAAGAAATTGGCAATTCTCTCCTCATTATGCATTTTTAGATTCTCATATTGAATTCTAAGAGTTTGGAGTTTAGCACTTTTTACCTTTGCATCACCTTCATAACTTAGAATGATTTTGTCCCATATTGCCTTTGCTCTATCTAGTTGCATGAATTTGACAAATTCTGATTCAATTAGAATTCCTAATAGAGCATTGACCGCCTTTGCATTTGTTTCATAATTCTTTCTTTCCGTTGGATCTGTTGGTGTTGCAGCTGGATATTGATATCCTCCTTCAACAATAGCCCATACATCTGCTCCCAGAGACTGAAGATAGGATCTCATCTTTGTTTTTCAAAATATTTAATTATTTCCGTTGAAGAGTGGAGGCCTGATAGATGTTGTTCTATCTTGATTGCTCATCTTGATTGATCTTCCTTCTAGCGGCTAAGCTTTTCCAGAAGGACCTGCTCCGATACCAATTGTTAGGAAAAATACTGAGAGGGGTGTGGGGGGGGGGGGGGTGAATCAGTATTTAGATATGACTGAATACTTATTAACTTTTCTTTCTCTAAAACCCATACGCTACTTTATTGAATCCAACTCGCGTATACACGTGGATATCCTTAAGAAAACTTGAGTATTACCAGAGATCTTATTATGCATGTAATTCTTTACTTAGATCAGTGCATCAGGTGTTTAGTAAGCAGTAAGCATGTGCATTAAGAATAGAATAAATCATCACACATAAGCAACACACATGAACACTAGGATTTAAGGTGGAAACCCAATTCGGGAGAAAACCACCGCTGTTGTTGTCTCTGTCTTCAATATTTATTATTTAGAAAACCTTTTACAACATAGTACTGATGCAGACTCATATCAGTACGCAGGATTTTACTTGTAGAAGGCTGCAAACTTCTCTCGTTTTCCAGCTACAACTGGAAGGGAGCTCCAACCCCCTGAACTCGTTTACCAGCCTCTCCTAGAAGGGAGCTTCGACCCCTGAATTCAACACCAGCTTCTACTGGCTAAAATATTCTACTTCCATACTGAAGGCTTCAACCTTCAGACCCACTGCAGACCACGTTTCATCAATTTTCATACTAGATCAAACAGCTTCAACACAATCCTTTACATAACATCAACAAACATACTTTGCCCAATACTTCAAACAGAACAGTGAGACCACTGTAACCATAATATCAGAAATAACCCAGACTTCAGAATAGATATGTAGATACAAACTCAACCCTGATCTTTCATTAATTCAAATAGCATACTCTACTTTACTTTACTGAAGCCACGTACATACACGCTTTCCTGCACATCAACCCGCGTATACTTCTATGTATTTTATTCTTCAGAAAACCCTATACGTGCTTTGCATTAATAGAACCCGCATATACACGCACTTTTGCCGAGACAAAGTAGCGTATAGATCTATAAATGGAAAACTTTGCAAAACAACTCAAATCTATAAACTTACCCAGATTTCTTCATTATCTTCAGTAGAATTTGCGCCAGATCTTCACCATTTCTTCTTCTACAGATTATCTTAGAGATTAGTCATCATCAAATCTAAAGATCTTGAACCATCCTCAGATCCATGGGTGCATCATTGATTCAGATCTATCAATTAAGAATAGATTTCATCCATGCAGATATTCCATAGAGGTATTTATTCATCAACAACTCTTACTCATGCACACCTTGCACTATGATCTTCTTCTCCTTAAATAGAATTAGCTTTTACCAATACCATGAGCCAAAACCATGGTAATTCCCCTTGGTATTGTAATTTTGGAGCGCAAAAGGGCATACGCGACTTGGGACGTACTAACCCGCGTACATACGCGACTTGGCTATTACAAACCCACATATTCTTTATGATATATCCTATTTATTATTTCTCTGGCACTTACTAGAATTTCTTTCTTCTACTACTTCTGAACTGATCTGTAGATACATCATTAGCAAATAGGTTGCTATCAAAGACAACTCATCAAGTCAGTTTCCATCAAGAACAACTTGATCAAGTAGGTTGCCATCAAGGACAACACATTGCATCATATTGCCCAACATTTGCTACCAATGAAGTATAAACGAGAAGCCTCATGATTCACAAGATATTACTGGATTTGGTTCACAAAGTAATGACTTTGCACCCATGGTTTAATAGCATACCATGGTTTAATCTTCACAAATGTGCTAAGGGAAACCTTCACATCGGTATTACTCTCCATAAAGTTCTAGAATAATTATACTTGAGTCGGCTTTCGTGTTATATGCCTAGCATGAGATTCATAATTTCCTTTAGATATATGACGTCGCACAAAATCCTTTTCATTTAGCGACACGGGAGAATTAAAATCCCAAAACTCTTACCCTATCCCTCACACCATCGTGAAGCCTATCATGATATGGACGCGTGCGGATATTAGCCCAACATGCAAGTTCATCATTCTCATCTAATTGAATTCTAAGTTTTGTATGACTCAAAAAACTTTTTCTTGATGTTTTAAATAATTTTGAAGTTGCTGACATCAACCTGACTTGATGAAGTTCGTTTTGCAACTACACTGTTAAAAGTGCTCTACGAGCATTATTTTCAACTTGAGATCACTTTTTTTGCTAGTGTGGCAAGTGCCAAAGTCACGTTTTTTTTATACCATTTCATTTGCTAAAACCTCTTTCTCACTTTTAATGCCCAATAATTCCACAACATTTACGAGAGATATGTTGTTTAAAGATCCACGTAACATCCGAGCTTGTACTACTTAACATCGGATGTTGTCCCCTGCATAAAAAAAAATGTTAACTTCTAATTCGAAATTGACATATACATATTTTTAATTTTAAAACTATCTTGAACTACAATGTTTTAAAAAAAAAATACAAAATTCAAATTGAAGAAACTATTGACTCACCAGTGAGATCGATATCAATATTCTCTTGGAAATTTGTGTTTTCAATATTCTCGTTGACAAGTTCCTCAACATTTCTAATTTCCTCATCATTGTCATGCACCTATACATCTCTTTCATGATGATCTACCTCAACATTTATTTCATGGCTTAATATTTCCCTTTCCTCTCGCCCTTTTCTTGCAATCTCTCATTTTTCTCCGTTGAATCAGTTCTTTTTTTATCGTGCCTTCATAGGAAATTCCTTTGGTTTCCCATGTTCAAAAAATTGGAAACCTAAAATCCAATTCTATTTGGACCAAATTCCCAAAAAAACATAAATACTTCAAAATAAGTACTTCATGCTTTCAGTAAGAGAGAAAATTAAATAAATAATTCAATTCATAAAGACATTTTGCAAAAATTCTTCATGCCTTCATAGAGATATTTTGGAAAAATACTTCATGTATTCATAGAGACATTTTGAAAAAATACTCCATGCATCCATACACCCAAAAATACTTCAGAAAAAAAAATCGCCAAGAATATTTCACACACAAAAAACTTAAAAAAAAAATTGCCAAAAAGAATTTTGCACCTAGAAAATATTCGCACCTTGGAAGAAAAAGAATTTGGACCCTAGCACCTTGGAAATTTTCACTTTTTCAAAATGGTGTGTGGAATTAAGCTTTCAAATGGGAGTATTTATATAGAACTCTCATTCGAAACATTGCATTGGCTTTCAATTAAAATTTAATGAAATCTCGTCGAAGAGTTCACGTCCGAAACATTGCGTCGGATTTCAATTAAAATTTAATAAATTCTCATTCGAGAGTTTATTAAACTCTCGTATGAGAGTTTATTAAAATCTAGGGTGAGATTTTATTGAACTCTCGGACAAGTGTTGGCCTTGGGTAAACTCTCGGCCAAGAGTTTTTAAAACTTTCAGCCAAGAGTTTAGCCTCATCGTTAAATGTAACATGTGGTGGTTTAAAATCTCGGTCAAGAGTTAAAAATTTCTCCGTCAAGAGTTTAATAAATATCTCTCCCAAGAAATTTTCTTGACCGAGAGTTTCAATTGTGAGGAGATTAGCTCGACAGTAGATCTTCGTTGTTGCAGCTTGTCAGTGAGCATGAGGAGGCATTCTTGGAAGAAGTAGGCGAGCCTTGATATTGTGAACAGGGGAAGTGGCGTTTCGCTGTGATGCCAGGGGAATTGGATGATGAAACGAGAAATTTGTGTGTAAAATCATCTAATTTTATGCATGATGAGACTAAATTTGTGGGTTGCGAGTCCCTGTGTCTGGATCGTCCGTGCTGGAATGCACTGCATTGAGACTAGTTGAAAAGTCGTCGATCCATTTCTTTATTAGTGGACCCCTCAAAGGTATTGTTGGAGAAGAATGGTTTCTCTTATGTTATGGAAATAGTCAACTTTGCGCAGAGATAGATAAATTTGATGTTCCTTTTAATCTGAAAAGTTTATTTTGTTTCTTGGAATCATGTTTAAAATTATTCACCCTTATTGTGCCTAGCTAGCTCAATGTAGGTAAAATTAATTTGTTAGAATTAGTGACTCTAACAAATGCTAGGTTGCGCATGGAGTTCCAAAAATTTATTTGACAAAGACAAAGATGCCCGGTATATGAAAAATGAAAAGATGAGGTAAAGAAGCAGCAACATCGATTATGATGGACAAGTAAGTTGAAAGTTGTTTTTTTTGAGTTTCTTGGAATAGACTCTTGATGATGAATCACACAATTGAATGGTAAGAAAATCTAGGATGGTTTTGTAGTGGTATTTTTGTGTACGTGGTAACTCCAAGTGTTGGTATAATTTAAGCCTTTCAAAGGAATATGTATTCCCGTGAAGTTCTTGATTATCTAAAAACTACTTTGTAATAGCAATTGTAATTACAGGTTTGTGCTCAACTAAAAACCACTTTTGTCACTTTGAAGTGATGGTTTTTGGCGAGCCAGAAACTACGTACATAGGAGCCCTAGTGGCTACAATTCACTAGGTGAATACAGGAGCCTTCATGCTCACAACAGAGTAAGTAGTCTACAGAAACACCTTACTCACATGAGAAACCTAGTTTCTCACATGCCTCAATTTACTAAGAACATTTTGGGGGGGATTTGAAGATATAGGTACAGGTAGGTAGTGATAATGGTTGACAGAACCATGTATGCGAAGGACATCCTACAAGACTAGCAGTTGCAATAGTTGGTACCCATGCATTCCAATGGATAGATGCTCCTTTATATGGACGTCAACATATCCTTTTGCTAGTTCTGCACATGGGATTTTCCCTTTTGTGGTGAATCTAAGTTGCATACACATGGGACTTGCTAATTTGTGATGGATCTGAGCTACAGACACACCTTTTGTTGGTTTTACACATGGGATTTGCCGATTTGTGGTGGATCTGAGTTGCAGATACATCTCTTGTTACGATTGACAACAACAATATTTTGTGAATCACTATCGAGACAAGTAGTCATTAAGGCGGTGTGTTGCAATATGTAATTCCCACTTATCCACGGTGTTAACTCTCTATGTAAGGAATTTTTTTGTATATCATAAGAGGTAGTTAAATCTAAATATTCCTAAATTGTTGTGTGGTTTTGCAAATGGGATTTGTTGATTTGTGGTGGATCTGAGTCAGAGATACATCTTTTGTTATGATTGACCACAACTGGATTTTGTGAACCACTATTGAAACAAGTAGTGATTAAGGGGGTGTATTGGAATATGTAATTCCTGCATGTCTACGGTGTCGACTCTCTATGTAAGAAATTTTTTCATATATCATAGAAGGTAGTTAAATCTAAATATTCTTAGTTTTGTGTGGTTGAGATATCCAAAAACATTTTTATTTACAATATAGATAACAAAACTCAAAAATATAATCTAACAATAAAAATAATTCTTAACCACTATCATAACGATCAATACTATACTCATGTAGATGCAAAAATATATAGAGTATTGATTCATTTCTTATTTTTGGTTATATTTGGAAAAATAAGAAAATTTGAAAATTTGGTTAGGCATATCGATATATTATCATTTTCTGTTCGACTCGAGCACGTGAAAAAGCTAGGTATTAAATTGACATAAAAAAAATTGTAATAATTGTAATAATTATGACAATTATGGCTGTTGAAGAAAAACCAGATGTTACTTACAATGATGTTGGAGGTTGCAAAGAAAAAATTGAAAAGATGCGAGAGGTTTTTCAATTCTCTTATAAGTCATCGTCTATTCACATTTCATATTTCCTCATTTGGAAAATAGTATCAACAGAGTATTATGTCAATAAATGGTCAATACAGAAAGTCATTTATCATAAAAGTTACAGGGATAACATACGGTAATCTCATCCTAGTAAAAAAACCAATAAATTCAGTTTTCTTCAAGAGAATTCATGCTAAATTAAGAAACTTTGGAATCTGAAAATTGTATGTAGGAATATGTTAGCTGGTTTAGTGTAGTATCCAAAATGGCATATTTTAACTAAAAATGCAGAAATAGACTTGAGCAGCAAAATAAATGGAAATAAACACACAACCACCAATATAACATAATGGATGCCGATAAAATCACTGAGCCATTTTATTAATCCATGGTAAAAAGTACATCAACATAAATGAACATTAGAACCTGAGCTTTCCAAGCAAGTGGAGAAAAAACCAGAAAGATCTCTGGCCCACCTGATGAATAATGCTGGCAATGATGTAGATGGCTCGACAAGAAGACTGTTGCAAATCGACTACAGTAAAAGTTGTCACTGAACCCACTGAAGCACAAGTTGAAGATCTGAATGATCCTCACACCAATCCCTGAAGCTCTGTGAAACTTCTGAATGAAGTCTCCTCAAGAGAGTTGGGTTTTTGTCCAACACTCACAAATCACCCGAGGGTTTCCGTCTTGGGGCTACGGCCGAAGTAGAGAACCACGTCTCACACCTCTCATACAATAAAATAACATGATCCAAAGATATCCCTCAATGGCCTCCTCCCTTTATTTTATAGATCTCTTGGAGCATTCTAGAGCATTATTTTATTATTATTTTATTCATGGAGCACTTTTCCCTCTTATTAAAATATTCCTTTTTAATGCATAAAAGAGTAAATTGGCTACCACATCTCCTTTGGTCACTAAAACTCATGTCCAACTATCCCATCATGGAGGTATCCTTGTCCTAGTTCCAATGAGCTATTACACTAAGGTGTTTTGTCATGTATTCCTCCCGGAATGCCACCGTGAGCGTAATTAGCTGAGTTAAGCCCACAAATAACTCAAATTTCTGAAAGTTGTCGAAATGCACCGGAACGAAATCCAAACTACTCAGATGATGGAATATATCAATTGAATGCCACCCGACCACATAGAAACTCCTCAAAATTCCTCCAAAAATCCCCTGGGCCCACTAATGACACCAACCTGTACTTGTGACCGGTCTTCTCCTAACTCTGGATGTCCCTCCTAGCCCTATCATAGGTGACACCAAAAAAAGGAATATTACAAACCTTCTTCCCCAAGATTTATTTCCCTCAAGAAATCGAAATATGTGGGCCACTCTGTTGGCCTACCGCATCTCAGACCCAATGCCTGAATCCCATACAAACCTCTGGGCGCTGCTATGCACCTGTGTCAAACCACTCGGAACAAACCCCTCAATGTCGGGATCCCAAATTAATATCTCACTATACCAGTCAAAAAACAATCCTCCTGGATCCCAATGCCACTATGGCCAATCATTGCCCAAGTCCCATGGCTCGGGCTACGCACTGCCTCTGCCTATAGCTGATGCCCCGTGAAGTGAAGCCTGCCAACAAGCATCAATGCTCCCTGGCTCCTGTTGTGTTGTACCTCTAACTGTATAAGCTGCCCCATCAACTGCATACCAACTCATCACCTCTCTCCAATCCAAGTCGTGACTCAATCCCATGCTGATCCTGCTCTCCTGAAATCGGGATGGAGTGTTGAAGAAATGATGACATGGGCCCCACTTCCAGCTGGAATCTATAACATCTGCTATGTCTAAGGGCCCCTGCTCTGTTGTGCTCCCTACGAAGAAAATCATACCATCAATAGGATACCAACTCATGATCTCCCGCCAATCTATCCTAGAAGAGGAATCTAATGTGGTGTCAACTGCATATGGAATATGCCCAGTGAACTGTCGTCAGCTCATAATCAACTCATGCTGCTCTATCTCATCTACAAACGAAATCTACCTGTAGAAGAAAGCCCCTCCCTCTATAATGGGCCAAAGTGGGCAAGATACACTGCAAGCCCCATCGATGTACTCCTGGAGTGTGCTACTCCTTGGAAGTACTGCAGCTCTGCTAACTGCATGTGCATCTATCTGTACCTCATCAGTGTGTCGGCCCAATGACAGATGCTCCATCATCTCCAATAGCTCATCCCTCTCCTGATTGGGAATGTAATGCTTCTGCTTTCTTCTATCCCCCTGCAGAACTATCCCATCAACCTCCAACATCTCCAGAGGATATGGATCTGCAGCTACTATCACCGTACTCCATAACTATGCATCTGACTGCTCCTCCTCAATGGATGACCTCAAGGTTAGATGCATATCCATCATAGAATCATTGTGAGCCTCCATCTGACTCTCCCCCAAAAGACTATCATGCATGATGTGCATAGTATCCTCCTCTGCTGACTTGTGCTCCATCATATGCTGCTCTGGCTAAATTGTCACAAGTGACTCATCACCCTGAGTATCTCCCATAGAGTCCCCTGACTGCTCAACCTGCACACTGGAATACAACTCCAGCCTACTGTCACCAAATTTGCATGACTGCTCTTGCTCCCCAGAAGCATCCTCATATGATCCCATGGACTCATCTGAAGAAGAGTCCTCATCTTGGCATACAGAAGGAATGTCTTCCTGTTTTGCCTCTGCTACATCATCTACATCACTCAAGCATGAGTGATCAGGCCCCCAAGGTTCTTTGTAGATGAAGCAAAGTCCCTTCCTCCTCAACTCGTTCTTGCTGCCGAATCCACCGAATTGGAGTAGCTCCTCCCTAGTCAACACTCTCTTGAAACACCCAATGTTTTTGTCAACCAAACTCTCAGCCAATTTATAAGAAACAGGTGAAAACAATTGTTCTATCCTCCAAATGGTCAACAACCTAGTCTATAGCATCCTGCAAATGTCATCATCATTACCCATGAATCCAACCATGATTTCTAAGATCTTGATCCTCTTCTCAAAGGCAAGACCCCAGATGTTATGTAGATCCTGAAGATTTTGTTCTATTAGTTGGAAAACTTTCTGCATAATGTCATCATTATAAGGAAGCATAGGTGAAGTTATTCTAGTAATCTCACTGAGATAAGAAGCTACTATAAGTCTGACTCCTTCACAAGGATGCTCCAAGAATGTTGGATGAATCAAAGAAAGAATCGTTGGTTTGAGTGCCTAATTTAGGACCCTCAAATCTGATTGGCTCACTTTAGGAAGATGTGATTCTAGCTTCTCCAAATTAAGGAAAGTTTTTGCAGCCATCTTTAGGTTCTTCAAATCAGATCCAAGTACAAAGAGCCAATTCCCTACCTCAAACTCTTTTTGCAAATCCCTTATCTGCTCTAGCTGTAGGATGGCATGTATCCCCTTTGAAAAGGGTTTGTTGTCTAGTTTTTATCTTTGGTCCAAGGAAACATTGCAACTCCAAGAACTTTGTGTAAGTGATTTTTCAAACTTAGCTAGTTATGAATTCTTTCTAAGTCATTAAAGATTTTTCTAATATTTTTTCACAAATTGGGCTATAGAAAAATCATTTTTTCACAACAATATGAGTTCATCCTAGCAAATAAATCTAAAAAATCTCATGTGAGAAAAATGTTACCCCAGATGCAAGGAAATGATCTCTCCTCAAGCTCTACAACGACTCTGGAAATTCTGCAACTGCTGCTTTAAAACTACACTGTTGCCTGATTTCGGCCTCCAATTTACCCATTGAAAACTACTTGGAAAATTATATGAATTTGAGAAGGTGATCCTTGCCCAAAACCCAGAAAAACCCAGAAAGGGTTTCTTATAATTCCAACCTTCAAAATTTGACCCTTTGTAGTTTGGCCTTCTTCCAATTTCGTTTTCTAGCACTGCAGCTGCTACTGTCAATCACTGCTCTCCAAAATCCTAGAAAACCTCCTCATATGGCTCTCCTATCAATTTCCCAACACCCTAGCTCTAAAATCCCACCAATGCAGCTCCCACAAATGAGCCTCCTCCAATGACTCTATAGGCCCTTCTAGCCAAAATAGCTACAACTAAAAACTAGAAACTCATACGCTGATCCAATATTGAAGCTCCAATACCAATGTAATATCTAAAATGGGATATTTTAACTAAAAATGCATAAATAGACTTGAGCAGCAAAATAAATGGAAATAAACACACAGCCACCAATATAGCAGAATGGATGCCGATAAAATCACTGAGCCATTTTATTAATCCATGGTAAAAATTACATCCACATAAAGGAACAACAGAACCTAAGCTTTCCAAGCAAGCAAAGAAAAACCAAGAAAGATCTTTGGCCCAAATGATGAATAACGTTGGCAATGATGTAGATGGCTTGGCAAGAAGACTGTTGCAAATTGGCTACGGCAAAAGTTATCACTGAACCCAATGAAGCACAAGTTGAAGATCTAAATGATCCTCACACCAATCCCTGAAGCTCTGTAAAACTTCTGAATGAAGTCTCCTAAAGAGAGTTGGGTTTTCGTCCAACACTCACAAATCACCCGAGGATTTCCTTTCTGGGGCTACGACTGAAGTAAAGAACCACGGTTCACACCTCTCATACAATAAAATAACATGATCAAAAGATATCCCGCAATGGGCTCCTCCCTTTATTTTATAGATCTCTTGGAGCCTTCTAGATAATTATTTTATTATTATTTTATTCATGGAGCACTTTTCCCTCTTAATAAAATATACCTCTTTAATGCATAAAAGAGTACATTGGCTACCACGTCTCCTCTGGTCATGAAACTCATGTCCAACTGTCCCATCATGGAGGTATCCTAATCCCAGTTCCAATGAGCTATTACACTAAGGTGTTCTGTCATGTATTCCTCTCGGAATGCCACCATGAGTGTAATTAGCTGAGTTATGCCCATAAATAACTCAAATTTCCGAAATTTGTCGGAATGCACTGGAACGAAAGCCAAACTGCTCGGATGATGGAATATATCAAGCGAATGCCACATGACCACATAGAAACTCCTCAAAACTCCTCCAAAAAGCCCTTTGGCCAGCTGATGACACCAACCTGTACCTGTGACCGGTATGCTCCTAACTCTGGAAGTCCCTCCTAGCCCTATCATAGGTGACACCAAAAAAATGAATATTACATTTAGAGATTTCTTCATATCACACCTTGTGGGTGTTAGTCATCAGTAATTTTTCCTTTATAGGATGACCAAGTGCTTTTCATAACATTTCTAGAAACAAAGATCATGAAACATTGTGAGTTCTAGAAATCTCACTGGCTTCATTAACCTAAGATAAAACTTTCACTATATTATCATCTTGTCCAGTCATGCCTAGCCTACCATTCCTAGAAGACCCATCACGGGCTCATGCCATTCATTATTCACCATGTCTTGTCAACTTAGCCTAAGAAACCTCTGTTTTTTTTTTTACCTACAACCCTCCCCAGCCAACTAAGATCACTTATCAAGCCAACTCTGTTGTCCTTCCCAAAAAACCCCAAGCATTGATGATCTCAAACTATTTTTGTAGACTCTTTAGACATATCAAGTACGTTGGATTTTGATGACTGATCCTGAAGTAATACATAGTCCATTGGAATTTGAAAATAACTTGATGTCTTGGAGTTTATGAATGCCCTAGTTTTTTTGTTGATGGACGAGGACTGGTTGCAGGATCCATGAGTCTGGTTGATGGTGAAGTGTTTATTTTTTTTTTTGTTTTTTAGTTTATCATTGTGTTTCAATCTTTCGATGTTGCAGTAGGACAAAGAATTTAGACTAAGAAATGTTTTCTAATGGCACCTTAGTTCTATTTGTTCTTCACTGCCTTAATGTTTTCTTTTGCTAGGACATGTTAGAGAATCCCTCTTTGCTCTCTAAGGATCTCCTAATCTTGTTTATTTTTTGAATGGTTTAAAACAGATGGTATCCACCATGATTTCTGGATAGCCCTACCTCTTGTTGCCACTAAGAACACTATTTTTGAAGTCATATGTTTAAAGCATCATTACTTAGGTTTGTCAAAGAAGTTTGTTTCAATCCTGCTCTTTGCATTTACTTAACTATTTGTTTTAAAGGACCTTCATAGCTATAATATTGGATGTTTAGAGTTTCTCTCCTTCTTTAATTATAGTTATTTGTGCATCTTAAATGTTTTCTGTCTTTGATGATGAAATCATAGAAATTTAAATACGTTTCTTTCCTTTTTGTATTTCATTTAAATGTTTGTCTTAGATAATTATCTACTTTAAGTCTGAATCAAAGAGTTTAGGGTCTTCTCTGCCTTTGATTTTCTCTCTATGCTTATGATTATTTCAAATACCTTTTTTTAATTATATGATAGAGAAATCTTTACTGCTCTTCGTCAAACTTTGTTTCTCAAAATTAATGTCCATCTCATGATCCTTCAAACCTCAAAGATCCACCAACCAAGCTAGCTTTTCCCTACAATACTCCCTAATCTGTTAATGAACCTATCATGACCTTGTTGGACTCCATTACCCAATGACTTGAATTTTTCCTTGTTTCTATCTAGTCTATCTAAGCATCATACCCAACGAAAAAACAATCAACAAACCCAATATTTCGTAACTAGCCTAAAATCAACCCTAATCCTTTGCCATCTCCTTTGCCTTGTTGCTGCCTCAGGTGTTCTTCCTTTGCCATCAATGACAACATTTCCAACAGGATCTTGAAACAATACCTGAATGTGAAGATTTGGTAAATAAGCTTGATATAGGCCTGCTTCTTCCTCCACTTGGCTGAGCTTAGGACTTTTTTGGGAAAGAAAATCTTCTTCTTCCTCATGATTATCTGAACTGGTAGGCTCATTATAGATTGCAATGTTGTCTTCTAGCATACTTGGTATGTTATGATTGAGTGGGCTGAAATCTATGTGAAAGTCATCATGTTGATGAGCAGGGACACTTTTTGGCAGTAAATCCTCTTGAGAAGGTAGCTGAACAACTCTCCTATGATTATCAACTTCCAAGCCTTCATATGCAATTGAAAATTCAATGGGAATTGGTGGCTGCTCATCTAGAGCTAAGGAAAATTCTATGTCATAAATGATTTCCTCAACCATTTTAGGAGAAGGCTTCTCATTGACAACTTGATCAAGAAGTTCATCATCCTCCTCAACCTCAACATCAAAGCTGAAATACTGTTGATTACCAATTATGTGAAATTTATTTCTGATGGATTGAAGTGAATTAGAGCAAAGAGTCAGAGACTCTTCACTTACTTCTAAACTTTCAAGGCTTTCATCATTAGTGTCATATGTGACCTGTCTTGGCTAATTACTACTTTCAATATGATGATAGTGAAATTCATCCCTAAAATCAAATGTTGATGGCTTTGCAAGGTTAGCTTCTGTTTGGAGAACATCATCATCATCAGATTGATCAAAATTTGGAGAATCATCAACATAAATAATTTCACCAATCAAACATATTGGGTTACCAATTTGTTCTTCTTTGAACTAATCTACAAGTTCACTTTCTAATTTATGGCAAATGGCATTAGTAGGAGGAGGAACAGGAATGTTTTTTTTTTATATGAAGGCTTAGAGTCTGGCTGAATGTTTAGCATCTGATTTATTTCCTCTTCAGTCAAAAGAGGAGAAATTTTTCTCTTTCTTTGGATAGAAGTACCATAGTTCTCTTTATCTTGTGAAGGTTGATTTTGAGGCTAAATGTTTTCTTGAGCCTCACCTAGAAGATATGGTGAATCATTACTTGTGCCTTTAAAGAGATTTTGTGGGTTTCATTCTATTTCTTGATTGGGTTCTAACTCCTATAGGTTATCATGATAGCTATCTTGAGAATTAAATGCATGGAGTTCTTCTAATAAATCTTCAGGATGCCAATTCCTTAAATCCTCATCAATGTTTACAAGGTGTTGTATGAAATATTTAGATTGATAACAACATTTTTTAGCTAATGATAAATATGGACAATATTCTTTATAACGTTCATAAAACACCTTGTGGAAATATTTCAAGGAAAACAAGCTACCAGATTTTAGCCATTCATACCAATTTCTTGTCTTACCTTCTAATGTTTCCATAAACATTTTCATGAGGCAGTCCTCGTTCCATTCAACCTTTAACCTCCATATGTGTATATGAAATTTTCTAACATGTAACAAGGGGTCATCAACCTTTTCATCTTGAAATATAGGTAGGTTTTTTATCCAATTTATTTCAGGCATTTTGTGTGGGAATCTAGGGATATGATCCCTACTCATTGGAGCATATCTCCTTTATATCCTTGGATCAATGTTTGTAAATCAGAAAGGGTGAATGAATCTTTTCAACCAATCTAGAGTTCTCTACGAGTGGAGTCTTTAGGTCTATTGAGAGTTGTGGATTTTCCAGGTGGAATATTTCAACTTTTTTGTCCACCATAAGCATCATTGGGATTGCTTAATGCATTCCTAGGGGGTTTATGAGAACTAGTGGGGTCAACAGGGCTACTGAATACCAGTGGAGTCACCAAGTGGATGATGTTTATTGTTTTAAGGATGTTCAGCTTTCCACCATCAACAACTAAATACCATTTTAAGGATGTTTGTGAGTTTTCTAAGATATAAGGAATACTTAGTTTGTCACTAACTCAGAATGTCCCACCGTGATCGCCAGAATGTTAGTGTGGTGATGAGGTGTCCGATTCACTAGATTTTCTAAGTCAAACTAAGGGTATAAAGTGTCTTAAGAGGTATTCGGACAACTATATACTCAGAAGGTCCCGCCTTGATCGCCAAAATGTTAGTGTCCCGTGATTTGACAGATTGGTAGAAAAAATGACAGGGTAACATGGAACCAGTCTTCGGAGTCCTAGGACCTAGCCTTCCTGGACTCAGAGAGGTCTATCTCTATTGGGTGCAAAGGATGTGTTATTTTTTCTTTAGGGTTTTGATTTTAGGCTAGTTGTTAAGTGTAGGGTTTTTATTTTTTTGGTTGGGTGAGATGGATTGGTAGAATAGGTGGAGTGAGAGTATGTCAAAGTCATTGGGCTATGGACTCAATAAAATTCAAGAGTGTATCAATAAAGAATTAGAGTGAAATGTAAGGCCAATCTAGCAAGGTTAATGGATCCTTTAAGTTTATGAGTGAAGTGGGATGGACATCAAGTTTGTGAATAAGGTAGGGCAAAGGGAAATCAAGAATCCTTTGTCAAATACCTATGAACAAGGAGGTCTTAAATATGACTAGCAGAAGATACTAAGCAAGATCTAGGGCAAACCATTTACTCTATGATAATATTTTAAACCAATAAATATCCAAGATAAACATGTCAGTGAAACATAGAGAGCATAAGAGCTTCTAACTTTAGTAAATTCACCTCCAGACTTTGGGAAAACATACAAGATCACAAATAACTCAATCTATGAAGAGGGAACTCCTAAACATAATAAATCAAGCTATAGAGAAATTTGAAACAAGTTGGTAGGCATGGACAAAGGGCAAGATCGAATGAGACCTTTTTGACTTAACCTAGCAAACAATATTCCAAAGAAAAGTTTCAAGATAGAGTTTTGAAAGCTTCAAATATGTAGGGCATACTATGAATCATACTTGTAAACTAGAATACTAACCATACATGAAACAAAACAAGTTTAGGTGGTCCTAAGGAGCAATCAAGAATTCCTTAAGCTGACCAAACAGAGGAAAACATCAAGGCAGTAGAAGGTAGGAAGACTAAGGTGCTTCAAAGAGCATCTCTTAACCTATTCTTTACTGATATGCTACATATGGAATGATGAAACATAATGAAAGACAATAAAACATAAACAAATTAAGAACACATCACTATTAAACCAAGCTCAGGGATCCTGCAAACAAACCTTTCCACCATCAAGCCAAACAAGCCATTCGTCAACTTCACAACACCAATTTCTTCTCCAAGATCATATAAACTATGTATTGCTCTCAAAGCTCATCAAATGCCAAAAAAATACATAAGGGCCTCATGCTCTATTTATGGAGCAAAGGAGGACTAAAACCCTAAATATGGTAGGAAAATGTCAAACTTAACCATAAATGTCATTTATGGCCAAGAGACCATGCAAGGCCCAAGGCACATAATATCCTAAGAAATAAATGTCAAAATAAATATTTGCACCTAATTCTAGAGTGTTTTGCCTCAAAAAAATCAAAAATATCTATTTGCAATAATGAGTGTGTTTTGTTGACTTTTGGTCCAAAACACACTAGATAGTCTTTGTGCGCAGTGCCACTTTAACAGAAAATAGGGTCTTTTGTGGCTAAGTTTTGGACCCCTTCCCGATGCCAAATTTGGCTCTGGGATGGCTCGTTGGAAAGCTTGCTGAGTCTAATTTCAAGAAATTCTTTATTTTTCCCAAATTAGTACCACTTTCCTATCGAAAAACTAATTCTCCCAACACTGCTCTGTGCGCAGCACCTTGCCTGAAAATGAGGCAGAAAGGTCAAAATTTTGATGTTTTTTGACCTCTTGGGGGGTCAAAACTGCTCCAAATGATCTAAAATTCTATGTGCAGACTGATAGTGATGAGAGGAATAAAAAAATATAATTTTTTCAAGATGAGGATCCACCACGTTTGTGCGTAGTGCCTATGGTGCTGCGCACAGAGGCCTCAAAATTTCAAAAAGACAAAATTTTGTTCAATTTGGCCCAAAATTTGTGGAGAGGTCCCTCAAGAGGTCTTGGACACCTTTTGAGAAGCCTCAGCCAAAATTCCATGGATATCATGCTCCTTTTCCCTTTTTAGGTTTTTTAGCTCTAAGATGGCCTCCTTCAGTTTGGCACAAACAAGCCTATGTTTCTTTGCATAGTGCTTGGTCATTTTCTTATGGAGAGTAAGTCCTCTTTTTACCTTCTTGAAATTCTTGTGCTCATCCTTGTAATATTGAATGACACAGTCTGCCATCTCAAAATCTCTTTCCCACTCCTTAAGCTGTGCATCTTTGGTTAAGAGTAGCAATCTAGTGGTCATACCCTTGTCCTCATTGTCACTGTCTAGATCAATGAATTGAGGCTCTTGAGTAGTTTTCTTGATTCTTCTACTCCTCCTCACCTTTACCTGTTGCTCACTTCTTTCCATCTTTTCCTTCCCTTTGTCCTTGGGCTTGATAGTTGGAGAAGAGATAGCCCTTTACCTTTTTTAGGTAGCAAACACATCTCTCTTTCCTCTGTGGTATGTGCATGTGAGAGGGGTGATGATGGTTTTGGAGGTGTTTTCATCATTTTTGTGACCCTTGTTGTTGTCACCAGCTTTTTTATTTTTTCCATAGCTTCCATGAGTCACCTCATGCCTCATTGTGTCACTACTTTTTTTATCTTTAGCATCATCATCATCATTATCTTTCTCATTGTCTTCTATACTACCATATTGGCCTTCAAATTGATCATTACCTTCTTCACTTGCCTCACTTTGATTCTGTCCTTCATTAATATCCTATTCTTTATCATTCCCTGCACTGTCAGTTTGATTTTCTTTTTAATTTAGAGACTGATTAGTGTCACGACAGTCATGATAGCTGTCATGACTATCATGACTATTTCTTGGTTGTCTTGCTCATCACTAATAATCATATCAGTGTTATTGCCTTGGTCACTGCCTACCTCTTCAAAATTTGTTTCAGCCTCACTGTTTTCATCTTCTTGATCTTCTATTACCTCATCATCTCCCTCTGTTTCTTCATGTTCATCGTCTTCATTCATTTTGTCATTGTTTGCACTATGATTGTGCAAACTATCATGCTCATGCACATCTTTCTCTTGGTTGTCATTTGCACTTTCTTGCTAGCTGTCACTCTCATCATTGTCTTCATCATCCTCTTGGCCTTCATACTGCTCATTAGTAACACCTTTTTCTCTACTTGGGAGTGATTTATTTATATCATCACCATCATTGTTTTTACCTTTATGGTTGCCATGTTAATCTCCCTCTTCCTTTTCATCATCATCCTCCTTCTCTTCTTCATTAAACTCTTTTTCTGCCCCACTCTCTTCATCATTTCCACCATCATCTTCTTGTTCCTCATTGCTATTGTGACCTCCTTGTTCCTCATCAAACTCTGTATTTGCCTCACTGTTTTCATCATTCCCATTGTCATCTATTTTTTCTTCATTTTTACTATCATCATATTCATTAGATGCATTGGGGGAAGAAGAAAGAGGTAATTTTCTTTGGGGAGAAGGCATAGGTGGAGGTGATGGAGGAGTGGAGGTAAGTGAGTGTGCAGTGGAAGGCAAATTTTGCTGAATGAAGGCTTGGGGATATGCAAATACATCATGTGAGATAAAAACCTCCCAAGGAATTCCCTGCTGCTCTAGCTGGTGCAAAATAATCATCTTAATCAAGGAGTGGTGAAAAAGGTTTTGCATTTGGTGGGCATAACTCCTCTTCTTGACCACTGAAGCCATCTTGTCAATGCTCCAGTAGAGATAGTATGGTAGGTTTAAAAATTTAACCCTGGTGAAGTGCATTAGCAGCCTTATGTGATATGAATAAACACTAGAGTACCTCCCCTCACAAGTGAAGTATTTGATGATCTACCTCATTAGTAGGGCATATCTCTAGTAGGTGGGAGAAGGGGAAAACATCCTTGCAACCTTTTTAACAACTAGTAGCGTAAGGCCAATTTCTTCTGTTTGAACCATCTCTCACCAATATCTGGTATTCCTTTGGCTTTAGCAATGGATTCAGATCATAGTTGAAAATTTACTCGTGCTAGGTTGACCTGGTGGTTTTGTAGGCTGAGAATGAACAACCTAGTCAAAATTGAGTGGTTTTGGACTTGCTTAATCTTCTCACAGAACTGATAGCATCCAACATCTTGAAAACATGCAAGGATCATGGGATATGAGGTAATTTGAATGGTATCCAGAGGCTCAAACCTATTAGTTCTTCCTCCCTTGTGTTTTGGCTTGATAGGCCTTTGGCCTTCATCACTAATATTACTGATCTCTTCCTCAGACATGGTGACTGATTGTGTTCTTAAACAAAATGGTTTTGGCTTGGTAAGAGCTTTTAGGTCTAGGGAGGAAGAATGGGTGATGGCGAGGGAAAAAAATTTAGCAAATGGAGGGAAAAATTAAGTAGGTCTAGGAATGCTTTCAGAGTTTAAAAGGAGGCTTAGCTTGTATTGAGTGTCTTTAGGCTCATGATCACTCTCCAAATGGTAATTCTTGCCCTAGAAGGTCAAAGGTTTTATTGGCATGAAGATTAGGCTTTAGCCAATTTAGGTTTTTTTTAATATTCTCCTTGATTATGAAAAATGTCACTTTAAGGGAAAAGAAGAGGGACAACCAACCTTTTCAAACTTTGTGCAGGATCCTAGAGACAAATCAGAGGAGAAAAAGGTGATTTTGGCAATTTTTTGGCAATTTGACCAAAATTCCTCTGTGCGCATCACCACCTGACAAGACGTTCCTGTCGGGCCTTCCTTGTGCATAGCACTAGGTTGGTTCAGGTGTTTGGTCAGTCTTTGCGTAGCGCCGGAGGGTTTGCGGGCGAGTCGGGCGGGTTAACAAGCCTGTCAGGTCTCCCAGGGCACAGCGCCGTTGAAATGGCAGGCAAGTTGGGCCAATCTAGGTGTGTGCGTAGTGCTTCATCCTGTGCATAGCGCCGACCCTCCGGTGCGTAGCACAATTTGTTTTAACACTACACCTGCCTCCTCTATGCGCGGCGGTGACGACTCTGTGTGTAGCGCCTCCGTCGGTGTGTGGCACCTGAAACTTCCACAATTTTTCACAGAAAAACCTAAAAATCACTTCAACGGCTCTCCTTATCTTTCAAAGTCACAAATGATTTGGGGGAGGTGGTAAAGAAGACTCTTATACTCATTTTTGAAAAATATTTCATGATTAAAACCCACTTTCTAATGTTTTTTTCCCTTCTCCCTTTTTCACCGTCTTTTTGTTCTTTTTTTGTCTTATAGGTGGCAGGACCTCGAGGAAAAATGATTTTTTTCTTTGCTGGATCATATTGATGCTCCCCTTAAATTGACAAAGTCTTCAGCAAGCTCAAACTGTGCCCTTTACCCACATTTGTAAACATGAACCTTTTCTTTAAAAGTAAAGTTCATTTTAACAAATTTTTGAAGAAAAAGGTCAGATAGTGACATTAGTGCTCTGTTTTGAAGGTTTTCTTCACTATGTCCTTTTCATGAACTTCAAAACCTGTAAATAGTAAGGTTGTGACTATTTTGGCACTTTCACCTTGGAGTCTTCAGCCCTGCATATTTTATGCCTTTAATTGCTTGGTGGATAGACTTAAAGAAGAATTTTTCCCTTCCTTTAACTGTCATTCTGTCATGTTTTTCACTATGAATTAGTGGAGACCTTTTGGTGAAAAAACCCTATCAGTTGGCACCAAAAACTTCTTTATCTTTCATATGTGCCACCATTGTGAGATATATTTAGGCTTGTTTGACCTTATAAATTTTCCTGTAGGTAACCATTTTGACAGTCCTGTAGAAGTGTCATTCATGGTGTTGTGGATCATTATCTGCCTATCCTTTTTTATATCTTATTTCGAAAATCAAAAAATCTGGAAATTCGAAAAATATGCTATAGTATGAAATTTTTATACTTTAGCATAAAAAACAAATGCAATGTTTTACAAAGATTGATGTACATTGTTAGGCCTTAGTTTTGGTCTTATTTTGCTCAAAGAAACTTACTAATCCATCTATTTTCCATCCATTTTCCATTCATTTATTCCATTTTGACATATATTTGATATCTATTCAGGTATTTAATTTTAATTTTTCAAATTCTAAAGTTTTTATGAAAGTTTGGTTTTTAGTGCAAAATTGGCAGATTCAGAAATTCCCGTAATAGCTCTATGGTTGATATGGTTGCAGGACACTTGGGCATGAATTGAATGCATGGATGGACAGCTTGGCAACTAGGACTAAGCCACCTATGCTTAGTTCGAACAGAACAAGCTTTATTAGGCCCATTTAGTTCTAGTCAATCATGACTAGTCATTCAGAAATCCCATAGAAATAGGGCAGTTTTGAGATTCTATGGGATTGGCCATATTTCTTGGGATAAGAATAATGAATTCGACTTAGATAGGTGGATGAGAAGTAGATGGGTTTGTTTGAGTAAAAATATATCAGTTTGTTTCATGAGACTTCTTATTTAAAGCCAAAGCTTTGATGGCTTATGTATTATTATTGTTATTGACTTATTATACTTTTATGTGTGACAACTTGGGATTGAGGAGTTAATTTGAAGACTTGTGTTGTTATTCTTTTGCTGTTCAATGCTATGGATGTGTAACTGAAGTTAAGCTTCTGAGATCACTTATCAAGTGTGCAAGGAAAGGGTGGAAGGGCCCCCATTCCAAGCTAAGTACACTTTCTTGTTAACTAGTTTTATTTCCTTGTAATTTGATGATTGTAGAACTGGTTTTTCAAAGCTTTATTTCAGATTGCTTCATGGTTCATGCATAATGATTGATGTCATTAGTTTATAGCTTATTCATCACTTTATCAAGTTGGAAAAACAAATGTATCAAGTTGAGCATCCCTTCTATGAAAATGATGAATTAAAATTGGTTTCTTTTGTTTGTGTGCAAGTAGTTTCTTGTTGAGATTTTTGATATTAAGATGAATGAATTATAATGGAATAATTTACATGTCTCTTAAGTTAAGAGCTTCTTTCATTAATAATTTATCCATCTTAAGTTCTTGGTTTTAATCTCTAATTCATTAAGTGGTAATTGAGGTGAAAGCGGATTTCTTGAGTCAAGAACCATTTCAATATTATTCCTCTTTTTAAACTAATTGAGTTAGAGTTATAGAATGTATTACTTTCAGCTTTTGAATAGCTTATCTTTCAAGGTTGATTATATCTGATCTTCACATATAGTGAACTTGCCTCAAAGCATAAACAACCCGGATTGATAATAAATAATTGTGTTAGTTTAGGTACATAAATTAGCTCAACATTTTGGCGCCGTTGCCGGGGAGGCAAATATCGGCATAGTCAATAGAAAGAAAAAAAGAACACACAAAAACAGTAGTTACACTTTTTAGTTATGTTTCTTTATGCCTAGACATAGAGATCCTCATGGTAGATTTATTAAAAACCCCCCACAAATAGAGATAGGATCATCAAACACCCCAGTTACTGGTAATCCAATCATTGAGGAATTGGCAGAAAAACAAAGAAGTGGACAAAGATTAACTTTGATTGAGAGACAAACTTTGTTAGCTTGGGAAGCAAAGCAAAAACAATCTTCAACTTCTGGAAAACAAAAAGAAATTATCAGAGGAAAAAAATCTTTATTTCCATCCATAAATCCTCCTATCTTCGACCAACCTGAAACTCCACTTAAAATTGAAACAAATCAACCAATGGCAGAAGAGGGACATGGATCTGTTATTCTCACTCCTGAACAACGAGCTCAATATGAAAGACAACAAGCAGAATGGAGAAGAAAGAGAAAGGAGGATGCAAAATAAGAAAATGATAGAAAAATAGAAAATGATCAGAAAAGACAAGAAGATGAGACTACCTTTGGCTTTCCAATAATAGACACAAGTGCAATATTAGGAGAAGAAGTGAAAATGAAAAATATTCCACCTTCTTTATTGCCAAATTTTTATGGAATGTCAACAGAAGATCCTGATTCATTTATGTTTGAATTTGATATTCTATGTAGAACATATGGATAAACTGATGACATTCATAAACTTCGTCTTTTTCCTGCAACATTAAAAGCAGCAGCCTTGAAATGGTTTATGGGTTTAGGAGAACATACAATAGCTTCTTGGGATGATATGAGATCAGTCTTCCTTAAAAAATATCAAGCTTATTGCAGATCTAGAGATTCAAAGGAAGATATTTTTAGAATGACACAACAAGAAGATGAAAGTTTAGAAGAATATTTGGAAAGATTTTTGTATAATCTACAGAAATCTAAACAACACTGTCTAAATCAAGAAACCATTCGAACAATCTTTCTCAAGGGTATAAGAGATGAATACCTTGACATTTTGAATGTGATGGGTAAAGGAGACATCTCAAACCTACCATTCGATGAAATTGTTGACTTATGTCAAAAATATTCTAGAGGAAGAGAAAAAACAGGAAGAAGAGAAGTAAGTTCAAAAGCAGCAAAGTCAGCTGCAGGAGGGATAACAAGAGCTGAAATAGGAAGTTTATTGGAGAATTTCAAAACAGATCTTTTGAGTACATTAGGGACACAAGTAGATGTGCTAAAGGCAAATAAGAGAAAAGAAGAACAAGAACAAGCTCTAGCAATCTTTTGTCCCAAATGTAGAAACAAACATCCATTAAGAGAATGTCCTTTGGATAGTGTTCAGAGTGTTCAGGTTTGTGGTCTTTGTACAGAAAAGCATTCCACAGAAAATTGTTTAAAATTGAAAGAATTACAAATGAATTCAATGGAAGAAGTGCCAGGAATGGAAGGTTTTTATTATGTAGCACCACGAAGACCATGGAAACCTAGGATGCCTCAACAAAATCAGCAACACTTCCCTCAACAAAATTACCTCTATCCACCTCAAAATCCTTGGACCCCTCCAATGCCATGGCAAGCTTGGCCTCCACAACAATATCCACAACAACCTGCACAAGGTTGGAGAGGATATGGTTATGGAAACCAGCCACCTCAACAATATCAACAACAATACCAGCAACAATACCAACAGCCATTCACATATCCACAATATCCTCAATCCATACCATTTCAACAACAACATTCTGCATATCCACAATCCATTCCATATCCGTAGCAGAATCCTCCACCGTTGTTGACCCAACCACAACAGTTGCAGCTACCCACAAATCAACCCAGACCAACTCAATTACCAGCCCAACCAATTGCAAATCCGAATAATAAGGTGGAAAAAGCTGCATACACTGTAGAGGAAGCAACATGTTTTCCCACATATTCAATTCTTCCTCTTAATGAAGTCCATCTAAGGTCTGGAAAAGTGCTTAAAAAAGATTCTCCTCCAATTATAGAAGAACCAACCGAACAAGGAGAATCACCTGAAACATCACAAACTAAGATACAAATTCAGAAAGGAACAAACATTACAACTCAAACACCACCTTATCCTGAAAGGTTAGTGGAACAACAAAAAGAAATAACCCTTCTTGAATTTGATATTTTAGATGAGTTAAAAAATGCTTATGTAAAAATTCCTTTGTTGAAGGCAATTAAAGAAATACCAATATATGCTAAAACAATAAAGGAATTGTGCATTAAGAAATCACAGAAAAAGAAGAAGGATCCTACTACAATCCAAGTCATTGGTAAACTAGCAAGCCTCATGTCTACTGAAACCAAAGTAGAAAAATATATTGATCCTGGTATCCCTATGGTTACTATATCAATAAATAATTTCTCAGTACCAAACACATTAATAGACTTGGGAGCAGCTATCAATGTAATGACAATGGAGAAAATGAAAACTTTGCATTTGAACAACATTAGATCAACCTCTACAATCTTAGAATTAGCAGACAGATCTAAAGTTGTTCCTGAAGGAATATTGGAAGATATTATAGTCTCTTTGGATTCATGGGAGTATCCTGTTGACTTCCTTATTCTGCAACCAAAAACAAATTTGGGAGGACATCCTCTAATCTTAGGAAGACCATGGTTAGCTACCGCCGATGCCTTTATAGGATGCAGATCAGGAAGCATGATTATTTCACATGGAGATGAAAGGAAACATATTGCTCTTTATTCACCTACACAGTCAACTTCTTTAGAATCAGTACTTGAAGCTCAAGAAAAACAACAAACTAAATCATTTTTAAGTATAAATAAATTCTTTGATTTAAGAGAAGAAGAAGAGAATGAAGACTTAATGGATCTTTTCATTTCAGAACCAAGTATTTCAGAGCAGCTTAGAGAAGTCCAATATGAAGCTGCCAATAATCTTTTGAATCAATGCTTTCAGGAAACTTGTACTGTTCAAACTTTGCGGAATTCTTTTATAGACATCTTTCCTGTAAACACAATCTCTAATCCAACAATAAAAACAATTGAGATAAGTCCTGGAAAACATTTAAACATTGGAAATGAGTTGCAATCAGAACAAGAGCAAGAGGTAATTGCATTATTACAGAAATATTCAAAATCTTTTGCCTGGGATTATACTGACATGCAAGGAATCCATCCTAACACATGTGTCCACCACATCTATACAGATGAACAAATCAAACCTGTAAGACAACCTCAAAGACGAATGAATCCTATGATGAAAGAAATAGTGAAAGATGAACTGCAAAAATTGTTAAATGTTGGATTCATCTATCCTATTTCAGATAGTCAATGGGTTTCTCCACTGGTTATTGTACCAAAGAAAAATGGAAAGTGGAGGGTATGTGTGGATTATCGAGAACTAAACAAAGCTACACTCAAGGATAATTTTCCTCTACCATTTATTGATCAAGTGTTAGATTCATTAGCTGGAAAGAAATTCTTCTCTTTCTTAGATGGGTTTAGCGGGTACAACCAGATTAGAATAGCAACAGAAGACCAAGACAAGACAACATTCACTTGCCCATGGGGAACCTATGCATATAATGTTTTGCCAGTGCTTGCAATTTTTGCTGATCTAATCCATGAATGTGTAGTGGTTTATATGGATGACTTTACAGTTTATGGAAACACATATAATGATTGCCTAAATAATCTTGAGAAAGTGCTGAAACGATGCATTGAAACAAATTTGTCATTAAGCAATGAGAAATGCTATATAATGTTGACAGAAGGAATAGTTTTGGGACACCATATTTCTGCTTCAGGAATTAAAGTGGATCCAGCAAAAATTCAAGTCCTAGTAAACTTAATACCTCCTACAACACAGAAAGAGGTAAGAAGTTTCTTAGGCTATGCAGGCTATTATAGACGATTCATTGAAAACTTCAGTAAAATAGCCCAACCTCTATTTAAATTATTAGCAAAAGATATTGAATTTCACTGGACAAATAACTGTCAAAATGCATTTCAAAATCTGAAAGAAAAATTATCAGTTGCACCCATTCTCCGTGGACCAAATTGGTCTTTTCCATTTCATATATCAACTGATGCATCTGATACTGCAATAGGTGCCTCCCTTGGACAGAAAGAGAACTTGTTCAATTATGCAATATACTTTATAAGCAAGAATCTAACACCTGCAGAATTGAACTATACAGTCACCGAGAAAGAAATGTTAGCCGTTATACATGCAGTAAACAAATTCAGACATTATATAACAAGATATCAAGTTTTCATTCATACAGATCATTCAGCAATCAAATACTTGATGAATAAACCTATAACCAATGGAAGAATAACAAGATGGTTACTGTTACTGCAAGAATTTAATATCACAATACAAGATCGGCCAGGCAAGGAAAATCAAGTAGCTGACTTTCTGTCCCGCATACATTCACCCAATGATCCAAATCCGGTTGCAGATAACTTTCCCGATGAACATATGTTTGCTATCACAGTAAAAACACCATGGTTTGCAGACATGGCAAACTATTTATCTTCTGGAAAGTTACCAACCCAATTCACTAAAAAGCAAAGACACAAAATTGTTAGAGAAAGTTCTAGGTATAGTTGGGTAAATGGTGATTTATTTTATACTGGTTCAGATTTGATAATTAGAAAATGTGTGCGAGAAGATGAAATATTAGATATTCTAAAGGCATGTCACGATGAACCATGTGGTGGCCATTTTGCAGATAAACGAACAGCATATAAGGTGCTGCAACTGGGCTACTACTGGCCATCCATCTTCAAAGACTCTAAGAAATATGTCAAGCAATGTGACAGTTGCCAAAGAACGAGGAGACCAATCACAAGAGATGAGATGCCGCTGAAGCCACAGGTCCTCATAGAACCATTTGAGCAATGGGCACTTGACTTTGTTGGACCCATCAATCCATCATAAAATGGAAAGAAGTACATCTTAGTATGTACAGATTATGTAACCAAGTGGGCAGAGGCTAAAGCAGTGAATAGAGCAACAGAAGATACAGTGGTCAACTTTCTTTTTAAAGAAATCTTTGTCAGATATGGAGTACCTAGACAAATTGTAACAGATCAAGGAACACAATTTACATCAAAACTGGTACGAGATATAACAGAGAAGTACAAGATCAAACACAGAAAATCTACACCATATCATCCTCAAGCAAATGGGCAGGTTGAATCAACAAATAAAGTCCTAGAGAATATCATGACAAAAACAGTACAGCTGAACAGAAAAGATTGGTCTGAAAAATTACAAGATGCACTATGGGCCTATAGAATTACATGGAAGAATACAACTGGTTTTAGTCCATACCAATTAGTATATGGAAAAGAGGCCTTATTGCCTATAGAGTTTCAAATACAAACATACAGACTAGCAGCTGAATTAGGACTAGACCTGACAGAAGCACAATAGCAGCGGATCATGGAACTAAATCAGTTGGATGAGCATCGTCAACAAGCCATAGAACATACTACATTGGTGCAACAACAAAGAATGAAATGGCACGACAGATATATCAAAACAAAGACATTTCGCAAGGGAGATTGGGCATTACTTTTTGATTCCAAGTTCAAAGATTTCAAAGCAAAGTTCACAACACACTGGCTAGGCCCATATGAAATTGATGAAATCTTCGACAATGGAGCAGTCAAAATCAAGACAATTGACCAGGATTCCACCTCCTTTATAGTGAATGGACATAGGCTCAAAGTTTATAATAGGCCTATCAGTAAAGAAGCATTTATGAAACAACTGACAGAAGATACAGAACTGGAAGTCATGGCACACCAGGCTCAGCCATCTTCCAGTCCTGTAGTTGAATAAAAAATAATATAAAAAAAAAAAAAAAAAAAAATTTGTTTGCTAGTGAAAACCAGGCAACTGGCACTATGCAAACACGAATTCATAGGGGAAAATCAAGGCAACTTGGACTCTATGAATTCCTTTTCTTGTTCTACTGTTCTCACATAATTTCAATACAGGTACTCTCCATCAACAACTGACTTGAGGACAAGTCATATCTTAAACAAGGGGGAGACTTGTATTAGATCTTTAGCTGGAGAGCTGAAGTATAGAAGGAACTTGTATTGTCAACAGAGGGACCTGAAAGAAGAAATCAATACAGAGGGACCTGAGAGACCTGCCAATGTCAAAATAACATGTGCATATTATGTAAGCAGTGCAGAGGGACCTGAAACAAAGAATCATTACAAAGGGACCTGATTTTTCAATTCAAGAACCAGAGCATGAAGAACAAGGAGCAGCAATAAAATTTACTTTTTGATTCATCTACAACATCTGACTTCATTCCACCTGTACAAACAACATCCAGGGAAGTATATGTATAGTCATTTTGTGCTTAAAATTCAAATTTTTCTTAGGAATTTTTAGTTTTTGTTAAGTTAAAGTTAGTACCTGAGGATATTCATAATACCCCTATACATATCCTATATTCATAATACCCCTATACATATCCTATATTCATAATACCCCTATACATATTCCATTTCATTCATACACATTTCCCATACATATTCCCTATAATCCTAAGTATTTTTCTTTAAGAGCAAAAGACCAAGCTAGGACAACTTTTTCTACCTGCATATTCAAATCAAGCATTAGTATGGAGATGATTTTAAACATGACCTAAGATGGTCATTTTAAAATCATAAAGATGTGCATAGAAGGCAAAACAAATAATGCGCTATATTAAACTATATACCATAGTGTAAATAAGGAATGCGTTAAAACCATCTATATAAAAATTCAGCGCAAAGGATATAAGGTTAATACGCAAAAGATATAAGGTTAATGGTATATAAAATCAACGTGCATATGGTATAAGGATAAGCGAAGGTATATGGCGCATACAAAATGAAGGACGGGCACGATTGTTATGATCTAGTTGACAGGCTTGTATGATTGACAGGGTATGGTGAAATAATAATTGCATATACAACGCAGGAGTATCATTGCACGTATGGACACACGGCGGAAGTAATAGTTCATGTAGAAGGTGGCAATGATACGGGTATATCATTCAAAGTAAAACGCGTTGGTGTCAATGATACGGGTATATCATTCAAAGTAAAACGCGTTGGTGGCAATGATACGTGCATATCATTCAAAAAATAGCACACGACAATGGAAATCATACGTGCACGGTGGTGACAATACAGGCATATCATTCAAACATAGCATACGCCGGTGGTGGTAATACGTGTATATCATTTAAACATAGCACAAGGCGGAGGCATCCTCATGACACAGTCGGGCGACTGGTCAAAGAGGACAGCCATACCAACTGCGCATCATAACACCAATAGGCACGGTACAACCATGAACTCGGTCAATTCATGACCGTTTAGACCTCATTCCTCATTGCCATAGCTCAGAAGGAAGGCGTTCTGAAACAAAACATCAATCCGGAGAGAAGAGAAGGCGTTTGAAGCAGCGGAATAGTGAAAATCGCTCCGGAAAAGCAAGAAGGCGAATTTAAGAAAGGAAATTGCTCCGGGTTCAACGATCAGAGATAGCAGATTTTCAGGATTAAGTCAGGTAACAGTGAAGTTCATTTACACTCAGTGATTATGGAATATTGCTTGTCATTAACTTTTAGATCCTGTGCTTTGCCACCAGCTCAATTAACCGAAGTAATAGGGATTTGGAGCGCTCGGTTACACTCCACGCGCTCGTTGACAGTCAGGTAACTACAAATCCGTGATTATCTCCAGATTGACAGCACTTAAGGATTGTTGATAGATTTTGATGCGCAGCATTTTGATGGAAACTCATTGCATGAGTAACACGTTAAGAGTTTTAACGGAATGCTGTGATTGAAGTAGCATGGCAGTGGTTGTTGACTAATTGCGCACTAAACCGTGTTCTCCTAAGTGAATTGTGCGCATTAATATTTTCACAAACAGTTAACATGAAAACGAAAAACGCCATAAACACTTGCTACCACTGCGTTTTTGTTTTTGTTTTTGACTAAAAAAGGGATCGAATGCCTGATTGTCACATTGAACTGTGGTTGCCAAAGGGAGTCGGGTTGCTGAAGCCGTGTTTATATTTGGGTTGAGGCCGAGAGCTTTTTGCATATTTATGATTTTTATGCTGAGCCTGCAAGCAATAATTTTTGCAAACACCTTTGCTTAAGCCGAAAACATTGCGGAAATTTTGATAAGGCCGAGAGCACTCTTTAGTTTTTTTATTTTATATATACACAGTAAATCATGTTTGTGTGATTTGTGATGTTGCGTGTGTATTTAATTTAAAAAAACAGAGACCAGTGTATTAACAGAAGTATACAGGTGTGTTTGCATTAAACAGGGAATTCAGAGAGTGCTATTGCAAGGGAATATATCAGAGGTTAAAAAGTGCAGAGTTGAGTTGAGTCAGAAGAGGAAGGTAAGCTTCTTTGCTTACTGAATTTCATTTTAAAAAACGATAGTCATAATTTTTATTAAAATGAAGTTAGTAACAGCAGAGGCCTACATTGATTGGTTTACAGAAACAATGGCAAACAGGGTAGAGCCAAAATTTCAAATAGAAAGCTGGGGAAAAGAGACTATAGAAAAACTTTATCAGGCAGGGATGATAGGCTTCTTACAGAAATTTAATGGCCATTCTGAGGAGATAACCAAAGATTTTATAAAGAATTTCAATCAAGACCAGACTCGAGTAGGAGAAATCATTGTTCCAGTAACCCAAGAATACTTGTCCAAAGCCTTAGATTTGCCAATGCTAGGGGAGAAGTATTACAAAGGGCTACACTTCAAGGAGAAAGAATGGACTTTCTTCCTTGAGAAAAACCGGAAGGGGACATTTGATAGGACAAAAGGTATACCCAGGGAATGGTTTAATGAGCCATGGGGAGAATTGGTCTTGATCATCCAAAAGTTTTTGACTTGTGACCGAGGATATAGTGTTGCCCATTTATATCATGTTAAACTTCTACAACACATTAAGGGGGAAGATAGGATTAATTTACCTTATTTCCTATATAAAAGCCTCTTAAGAATGATTGAAACAGCAAGACATGAAAACAGGCTTAAGGCAGGACAGATGTATCATCAAGGATTGATTAAAATCCTAGTTGAGTATCAAGTGAGATTGTAGGGCATAGTGTGGAGAGAATTCATGGTTAAAAATCATTTTACTGAACAAATTAAAGAGGTACAAGATAAAACAGAGCAGGAAAGTAAAGGAGTGATGAATTCACCCTTATATCCTAGAACAAGAGCCAAACAGCAAAATAACATGGCCATGGATAATGAAATATCTGTGATGTCTATTCCCAAAAGATTTACAAATAAAAGTCCCATTAATTTAGACAGGGAAGAAGAAACATATTTTCCAAGACCACAAGAAGAAAATAACATTCCACAAGAAGAATTTGAGAGGGATTCTTCATATGATGATGAAGCAGCAGCATCATTAATGAAAACAACTCAAGATTTTGAAAAAGAAATCAATGATGGAAAAATCAGGGATTTAACTGACCAATTAGAAATTAGCAAAATTGTGGAAAAACAATTAAAAGAAGAGAACAAAGCAAACAAGAAAGATAATGCTAAATTGGTCAAAACAAATGAAAAATTGAAAGAAGAGTTGGGGAGATTGAAAAGGAAAAATGATCTAATTTCTAAACAAGCATTTAAGTGGTTGAAGGAAAAGAACATGTGGCAGGCCAAGTATGAAAAACAGAAGGTTAAAGCAGCTTTGTTCAAAGAAAGACATGACACAGGTTTGGATTGTTTGGCAAGGGCAGCACAACAGGAAGCATCCACAGGTACAACATCTACTTCAGAAAGAAGAAGGTCAAAGAGGAACAGATAAGCATGGGGACATGCTTGATGATAAGCAAGGGAGAGATGTTGGGCCTTAGTTTTGGTCTTATTTTGCTCAAAGAAACTTACTAATCCATCTATTTTCCATCCATTTTCCATTCATTTATTCCATTTTGACATATATTTGATATCTATTCAGGTATTTAATTTTAATTTTTCAAATTCTAAAGTTTTTATGAAAGTTTGGTTTTTAGTGCAAAATTTGCAGATTCAGAAATTCCCGTAATAGCTCTATGGTTGATATGGTTGCAGGACACTTGGGCACGAATTGAATGCATGGATGGACAGCTTGGCAACTAGGACTAAGCCACCTATGCTTAGTTCGAACAGAACAAGTTTTATTAGGCCCATTTAGTTCTAGTCAATCATGACTAGTCATTCAGAAATCCCATAGAAATAGGGCAGTTTTGAGATTCTATGGGATTGGCCATATTTCTTGGGATAAGAATAATGAATTAGACTTAGATAGGTGGATGAGAAGTAGATGGGTTTGTTTGAGTAAAAATAGATCAGTTTGTTCATGAGACTTCTTATTTAAAGCCAAAGCTTTGATGGCTTATGTATTAGGATTATTATTGACTTATATACTTTTATATTGTGACAATTTTGGATTGAGAAGTTAATTTGAAGACTTGTGCTGTTATCATTTTGCTGTTCAATGTTATGGATGTGTAACTGAAGTTAAGCTTCTAAGATCATTTATCAAGTGTGCAAGGCAAGGGTGGAAGGGCCCCCATTCCAAGCTAAGTACACTTTCTTGTTAACTAGTTTTATTTCCTTGTAATTTGATGATTGTAGAACTTGTTTTTCAAAGCTTTATTTCAGATTGCTTCATGGTTCATGCATAATGATTGATGTCATTATTTTATAGCTTATTCATCACTTTATCAAGTTGGAAAAACAGATGTATCAAGTTGAGCATCCCTTCTATGAAAATGATGAATTAAAATTGGTTTCTTTTGTTTGTGTGCAAGTAGTTTCTTGTTGATATTTTTGATATTAAGATGAATGAATTATAATGGAATACTTTACATGTCTCTTAAGTTAAGAGCTTCTTTCATTAATAATTTATCCATCTTAAGTTCTTGGTTTTAATCTCTAATTCATTAAGTGGTAATTGAGGTGAAAGCGGATTTCTTGAGTCAAGAACCATTTCAATATTATTCCTCTTTTTAAACTAATTGAGTTAGAGTTGTAGAATGTATTACTTTCAGTTTTTGAATAGCTTATCTTTCAAGGTTGATTATATCTGATCTTCACATATAGTGAACTTGCCTCAAAGCATAAACAACCCGGATTGATAATAAATAATTGTGTTAGTTTAGGTACATAAATTAGCTCAACATACATAAAGTAGTCACAAAGCTTTATTTCGATACGTATATTCTCAAGCATAAAATTCGAGCAGCTTCCCGAGTGGAAGTCGTGATTGTGAAAGAGTGGTTCCGGATTAGTTACTACGGTGGGGAAAATAGCTCGAAGATTATCAAATCCAGACCCCCCGTAGTCGACTGGTCAAATCTTGGGCGAGCCGTGATCAACGGCTGAGATTCTTTACGGGGGGTATAGGTCGAATTTTTCCACCGTACTCTTGGACCCCCCGTAATGATGTCATCAGGCAACGTGGGAGACAACTGTCATCCACTTCCGAAGCGAACTCCAAGCGTAAGGGATTAAGTTTAGATCATCCAGACTTAACAACAGATCCCCTTGGTATATTACGACCTGCAAGCTTTGTCACTAGCTACCTCTAGTTAGTGCTTATTCTTCCTTTGCAAGAATGGTGGGAGTAGCGCAAGGTGTAGATCATCAACGAAGAAGAATGGATCCTGCAACAAATGAACCGTTATTCACCAACTATACCAGATATTTTGTTGGGACTCTTGACTATATTTTCTATACAGCGGATTCACTTATGGTGGAGTCTCTCTCGCCATAGAGGCGTGTAGGTGGAACATATCGTGGAACATCTACAGGGATTGCTGAGAGGAATAGAAAAAATGGAAGTTATGGAGCACAATAGCGCCGACTTCCTTCTCTCGACGCCCAGTGGCGGTAGCAGGGGACAGTCATATGCACTGATTATCCTCAATTATTAATACTCGCTTCAGTTCTTTGAGGTCGAAGCTATTAATTCACGATTTGTGTCTTTGACAGAAGACTGATACGCTTACTCTCTGATGAAATCAACAATTTTAGGGCTTCTATGTCACACAGAACATAATATTTTCTTGTTACGTGAAGGTACAAACTACAGTGTAATGAAAAAGCGGCTTAAGATTCCATCAGAGCCGAGTCAAAGGTTCTACGATAATACGGGTTCAAAAATTTTAGATCGTCATACACAAAAGGGATGCAACGAGATATTTTATGCATAGCTTTCATGGAAGCACCTGCATATTGGAAGTCTAATTTGGTTCTTCTTATAGTGGGAGCTCTTGGAGGAAGATTTGACCATGAGTTGGAAAATATAAATGTTCTTTATACATTTCCAAACATTCAAATTGTTCTCTTGAGCAATCATAATCTTGTTTATCTTCTTCCCATAGGACCAGATGTTCTCATAGATTAGAAGTTTTAAAATTCTCATTTTATTTTTCAAAACTATGTAAATGTAATTAGACTTTCCGAAGCATGTGCTTCCATAACAGTTAGTGGTTTAAACAATTAGAATTAGTTGGAGCAGTTAGAATCAGTTTCATTACTGGAAACTGTCTTGTGATACTGTATTAAAGGACAATTTCAAGAAAGATGAAGGTTCCGAGTTTTGGACCTTGAAGCCTAATTTTGTACTGAAAAATATTGAATCAATGAAAAGTTTTGCAAGTTTCCATCATTCTATCTGTGTTGAATAGTTTTCCAGTTTTCATTTCGTTTCCATATCTATGAATAAAGTAGAGTGATTTGAGCTGCAGGTCTCTTGATATCTGTGTATCTAAGAGTTAAACATCCTTAATGGGCGCTCCTCTATTTTAACTTTATTGTTGCTCACTTCTTCAGGGTTTTATAATGGTAGATTCTGTTTTAAGCAACATATCAAATTGAAATCCTTTTCTTTCTTTTTCTTCCATTCATTCACTTCAGCATAAAGAGAACATGGCATTGCAGAACTTGTAGGGGTTCGATATTTGGAGATTATATTATTAATATTTGAAGGTTTAATAAACAGAGACAGATATACACTTGTTTGTGACATAATCTTTAATGTCTTGAGCACGGATTCCTTTACACAGCAAGGAATTGTTTCTCAAGGAACAACATAAATTGGCACCGTTGCCGGGGACGAAGATTCGAAGGTTTTCCCTGGGTTTTTGTTTTAAATTTCGTCTGGTTGTTCATAGAGGAGGAAATAGTAAGCTGTGTTTGTTTGAAAATAGCTCTGGCTCCCAAGAAACCTCACACAAGGTCAGATACCTCTCAGCAAATAGCTCTCGCTTTGTCCGATCCTGAGAAGCTTGTTTCAAAGAAGAGCTAGAAACCAAAAATATTTGATACACCAGAAGCTACACTGCTCGCACCAGGCAGCAGTTCACACATTTTCTCATCCAAGAAAGCTTCCAAGAAACTCATTTTCTTGGAAGAAGAATCATCGCCATCACCCGTTCGTTATCAAGAACCCAAATTAGAAGAGCAATATTTGGAGTTTGTGTCATTTCCTTTTATAGAAACTCAGCCCCATATAGCTGCCAGCTCTTCTGCAGTCGTTCATACTCCAACTCCTATATCATTTGTTCCACCTCATTCATCCTATCCTACAACTGGTATTCATTTTACCCCCACAAGGAGCAGTTAACCCGGGCGTAAATATGGCAGTCCCTGCAGCCCCTGCTTTCTTGATGAATAGATATGCACCATTAAATCTAGCCCAACCATTGCATGATATGCCTCAGGAGTACCTGAAGTTGCTCCCTAGATTTACTGGTGAAGATGAAATAACCGCAGAACAACACTTGCCCCTGTTTTGCACATTTGCAGAGAATTTAAATGTTGAACATTTAGATGTTGTAATGAGACTCTTTGTTCAGTCTCTAAGTGGAGAGGCAAGGAAATGGTTCAAAGGATTACCTAATGGTTCCATTAATGATTAGGATACCCTAGAAACGCGTTTCACTGAGAGATGGGGTGAAAAGAGGGACCACGGCTATTCTTTGACAGAATTTAATGCAATCAAGAAGAAATCTAATGAAAATATGAGTGATTTTGTGAAGAGATTTAACAAATTGTATAATAGTTTGCCTGCAGAGATGAAGCCTCCTCCTATTGGAGCTAGGGTTGTTTTTGCTGGTGCATTCGAACCAGAATTCAGTTTCACATTAAGGGAAAGGAGGTCACCTACATTGGAGCAGATTCAAACTGATGCTCTGGAGATTGAGGCTAATATGTCCGCTGCTGGTAAAGTTCAAGATAAAGGAAAAGCTAAAGAAGAAACCTCAGCTCAAGAACAAAGAATTGATGATATGAATAAGGTCATAAAAAATCTGTCTAATAAATTGGTGAAATTGGAAATAGATAGTAAGCCTGCAAGACAGAATAGAGGGGTTTTTAATCCCCAATTTAAAAAACAGCCTCTGCAGATTCTACAAAGAGAGCAGAAAGATCTAGATTAGGTACAAGCACCTTTGTATATAGAGGCGGCTCCATCCCGTTCAGTAGATGATGATGATGAAAGAGAGGATGATGCTCGAATTTATTCTGTGTACATGGAAGATGATGAAACAGAAGAAGAAGTTGAGGAAGAAGAAGTGGAAGAAAATGATCTTTCATTTGATCAAGAAGAGATGGATGATTACTGCAGACAGTTCACAGACTTCATGCAATCCGAATTGCATAAAAAGTACGATTTGAGGTCAAAGAAGAGACTAAGGACTCAAGACAATGAAGAAGAAGAATTAGAAGCAGCACCTGCTCCAATGGCGACTCCATTCCAGAAATAACAAACTAAGAAAGCAGATAAGGGGAAAAAGCCCATGAACGAAGAAAAAGAGAAGGAAAAACAACAAGCAGAAGCTTCTCAAACCAAAGTTAGATATTCTAATATTTTGGAGAGAGTGGTTACTGTTTCTAATCAAAGCCCAAGTTCCAAGAAGGATCAAGAAGAACCTGAAAAGTTGACAAAATCAAATCAAACTTTCAGTTTATTGAAAGAGTTGGAGAAAGTGAAAATTTAAGTACCTCTTCTTGAGTTAATGAAAACCCCTGGCTATAAGAAGGAGGTTGCTGAGTTTATCAATTTATCTCAGTCTGATGAAGTAGGTGATATAGTAAATCTACAGGAAGAGAAACCAGTGGTTACATTTGGACCTCATGTTGAAGAGGTAGATTCATTTGTCCCTCCTTTTTATATATCACTTCTGTTACATGATTTTGTTCTACATAACTGCATGCTAGATTCTGGTGCGTCCCACAATCTGATGCCATTGTGTGTGATGAAAGAGTTGAATTTGCAAATCACTAAGCCATATCGAGATCTTTATTCATTTGATCAAAAAGAGTAAAGTGTGTGGGTCTGATTAAGGATATGGTTGTTACATTGGCTCAAATCCCAGCCAAAAGCATTATGATGGATGTTGTAGTGGCAGATATTCCTGCCAGGTTTGGTATGTTGCTATCTAGATGATGGGGGGCAAAGCTTGGAGGAGTTTTGAAGCTAGATTTTACATATGCTATTATTTCCGTTTTCAATGGTGAAGAAAGGAGGTTATATAGAGAGACTAGATTTCAAAAAACTACTACCAAGAAAGATGCAGGTAATTCACCAATTTATGGCCAAGAGAAGGATGACCTCTCTTGCTTCATGCTGCATGAAGATGCAGAATTTGCTGAAGAATCGCAAGGGCAGCTTCCTTCAGTAATTGTACATAAGAAGTTGCATTCAAACAAGCTATGGAAGTGTTATTTCGATGGTGCGTTTTCCAAAGAAGGTACTGGAGCTGGTTTCATTTTTGTTTCTCCTGAAGGTAACCTTGTGCCTTTTTCTTTCAAATTGGAGTTTGAGTCCACTAATAATGTTGCAGAATATGAAGCATTAATTATTAGTTTGCAGACAGCTAAGCAAATGGGAATTCAATCCATGACTGTGTTTGGGGATTCTGAATTAATTATAAGACATATTAAGAATTTATGTCAAACTAAACATCCCCGGTTAAGAGCATATCACAATGAAGTCTGGGATTTGATTGAAAATTACTTTGAAGCCTTCAACTTACAATTTGTTCCCAGGGAAGAGAATAGAATGGCTGGTTCTTTGGCAGTTGCAGCCAGTACGTTCAAGCCTCCGATCAATCCAAGGCTAAGGTATGAAATTGAGATGAGATATAGACCTTCAATCCCAGACAATATTAAACACTGGCAGGTCTTTGAGGACGATGAACAGATTAAGCAGTTTTTGTTGATGATTGAAGATTTTGAAGGTCATCAGATTGATTTGGAAACTGATGAAGATGAGTGGGCTGGTAAAACTCTGAAAAAGAAGATTGGTGGTCAGGAGATTATTCAGTTGAAAGACAATGTTTTGCCAAGAGGCTTGGTTCCTCTCGAAATACTGTTTGGTGCTAATGACGTTGCAGTGAATCAAAAGAAAGCAAACCATGACGAACAGGTGGAAGATTACAACTTGGGGACTCAACAGGAGCCTAAAATGATCAAATTGTTCAAAGGAATCCCGAAGGACTACAAAGAAAGGTACATAGATCTGTTTAGACAATTCAAAGATGTATTTGCTTGGTCCTATGACGATTTGAAAAAGTATGATAAGGGTATCATACAGCATAAAATCCCACTGAAAGATGGAGTCAAGCCGCATAAACAAAAGCTCCGACAAATCAATCCATTATTGTTGGCTCCGATTGAAAAGGAGGTGAGGAAATTGCTGCAGGCCAAAATAATTGTTCCCCTAAGATATTCAGATTGGGTTTCCAATCTTGTACTAGTCCGAAAGAAAAATGGAGAGATAAGACTGTGCGTAGATTTCAGGAACTTGAACAGGGCTTCATTGAAGGATAATTATCCTTTGCCGAAAATGGATTTTGTCTTACAAAAAGTCACTGGGGCTTATAGATTATCTATGGTGGATGGTTTTTCAGGGTATAATCAGGTTGCTGTGGAGAAGGAAGATAAAAAAAAACTACTTTCACTACACCCTGGGGAACATTCATGTACGCCAGGATGCTGTTTGGCCCGATGAATGCGGGGGCCACGTTACAAAGGGCGATGGATATCGCATTTGTGGGAGATGAGTTTGTGGTAGTTTATTTAGATGATGTCACCATTTTTTCGAGTTCTGATGAAGAGCATCTACAGCATCTGCAGAAAGCCTTCCTGAAGTGTAGAAAGTTGAGATTATCACTGAATCCTAAAAATTCTTTGTTTGCCCTGGAAGAAGGAAAACTGTTGGGCCACATTGTTTCCAAACAAGGAGTGAAGATCGATCCAGCAACGGTCGAAGCAATACATTCAATTCCATTGCCCTGAAGTAAGAAAGACATTCAGAGATTTCTTGGAAAAAATAATTTTCTAAGAAGATTCGTTCCCAATTACGCAGAAATCGTCAAGGAGATAACGGACATGTTGAAAAAAGATGCTGAAGTGAAATGGGACAGAGAAGCGAGAGAGTCTTTCCAAAGGATTAAAGAATCTTTAAAAGAAAAACCTGTTCTTATTAGTCCAGACTATTTGAAGCCCTTTCAAATCTTCTCATTTGCATCTCCTTCAACAATTGCTGCTGTGTTATTACAGAGAAATGAAGAAAAGCATGAAAAGCCTATAGCATATTTTAGTAAAGTTCTCCGAGATGCAGAATTGAAATATAATATATTGGAGAAACAGGTATACGCTCTGGTAAAAGCATTGAAAGCATTCAGAACTTATATCCTTCATTCTCAAATCTTATCATATGTTCCCAATTCAGCTGTAAAAGATGTCCTAGTACAGAGCGATGTGGAAGGTAAAAGGGGAAAATGGATTGCTAAAATCCAAGAATATGACCTGGATGTAAAGCCAACCAAATTGGTCAAAGGATTGGGATTGGCCAAATTATTGACAAAGTCAAATTTCCAAGCATTGGGAATCAATTTGTTGGCCCATGTAGAAGAAGTCGATGGAGAAGCAGGTGATAATCAGTCAAAAACAACAATTAAGTATAAATTTCTCTGCTCAGATTGGTACAAGGATATTTCTCATTATTTATTCTTTCTTTCTTGTCCTCCTTCAATAAGTAGAACTAAATATAGAGCTTTAAAACTTAAGGCTCAGCCTTATGTCATTATTGAAGAAAAACTATATTGGAAGGACCCTGCTGATGTGTTGTTGTTATGTTTGATAGAGGAAGAAGTTTCAGAAGTAATCAAAGAATATCATGAATGCTTGTGTGGAGGTCATTACAGCTGGAAGGTAACTGCTCATAAAATATTCAAATCAGGTTTCTATTGGCCATCTGTGTTTGTTGACGTTTATAAAGCAGTTAAAAGTTGTCAAAAATGCCAAGTATTTGCAGAAAAGAAAAAGCTAGCTCCATTACCTCTTCTCCCTATTTTTATTGAAGAACCTTTTAGACAATGGGGGTTGGATTTCATTGGAGAAATCAATCCACCATCCAGTGGGAAATATAAGTGGATCCTTACTGCTACAGATTATTTTACAAAGTGGGTGGAGGCAATCCCCACCAGGAAGGCAAATGACTTGGTTGTTATGAAGTTTCTAGTGGAGAATATCTTTAGCAGGTTTGGATGTCCAGTGAAGATCGTGACAGATAATGCCCAAGTTTTCAGCTCACTCAGGTTTATTAATTTTTGTCATACTTACAGTGTGATATTGTCTCATTCTACAGCTTATCATCCATAGGGAAATGGATTGGAAAAATCTTCTAACAAAACATTGGTAAGAATTTTGAAGAAGACAATCAATTAAAATCAGAAGAATTGGGATACAAAGTTAGTTTTTGCTCTATGGGCAACAAGGATGACCACTAGGAGGTCTATTGGAAAGTCTCCTTATGAGCTCGTATATGGTACACAAGCATTGTTTCCCACACAGTTGGTAAAACCTGTGATTTCTTTCCTCCAAGATGCTCAAGCAGAACCAAATGCCATGATCAGAAGAATGAACAATGTGATGGAGCTAAGTGAAAACAGAAATCAAGTTCGGGACAACTTGCTCACTTATCAGCAGAAGATGAAGGCAATATTTGATAGGAAAGCAAAAGAAATCATGTTTCAGAAGGGAGACTTAGTATTGAGATGGGATACACGAAGGGAAGACAAAGGGAAACACGGCAAATTTGATCCCTTGTGGTATGGCCCATTCAAAATTAATGAAGTCAGAGGAAATAATACTTTTATGCTGAAAAATCTTGAAGGAGAAGTGCTGGATATGCCTGTGAATGGGCAATATCTCAAGCATTATTTTCGGCATTAAGCAGCTGTTTGCTCATCATTGTATATATCCAGTGTGATCATTGTACATTTCCATCAAGCAATGTGTGACTCCATGCCCGAGGTGAAGGCACTAATCTGCAGGTTCTTAGTGTTTCGTGGTAAAAACACTATCCCCAAGTGGAGCCAGATGTTGTGGATCATTATCTGCATATCCTTTTTTATATTTTATTTCGAAAATCAAAAAATCTGGAAATTCAAAAAATATGCTATAGTATGAAATTTTTATACTTTAGCATAAAAAACAAATGCAATGTTTTACAAAGATTGATGTACATAAAGTAGTCACAAAGCTTTATTTCAATACGTATATTCTCAAGCATAAAATTTGAGCAGCTTCCCGAGTGGAAGTCGTGATCGTGAAAGAGTGGTTCCGGATTAGTTACTACGGTGGGGAAAATAGCTCGAAGATTATCAAAACCAGACCCCCCATATTTGACTGGTCAAATCTTGGGCGAGCTGTGATCAACGGCTGAGATTCTTTATGGGGGATATAGGTCGAAGTTTTCCACCGTACTCCTGGACCCCCCGTAATGACGTCATCAGGCAACGTGGGAAACATCTGTCAAGGTTTATACACGTCATTTTTGCATTTATTGCAGATCTTCGTAACTATTAAATGGCCCATTGTCTCATTCTCATTTGTCTGTGGTTCTTTTTCCTTTGAGTCGTGCTCCCACCATCTTTCTGTTGTCCAAATACCCCACGAATTATTTGTACACCTTGCTCGTGTTTGACACACAACAGAATGCTCTTCTTGTTGCATGGGTTATCTCATCGCAGAATGGATTGGTTAATCTTCACATTACTAAAAAGGGTAAAATTATGTTACTGGAATATGGCTTCTCTGAAAAATTCTAGTCTTGTAAATAACTGTAGGTTGGAGCACATGTATGAAACATCTGTAGACAAAGCAAAGAGACTTCTTGAAGACCATTGTGTTCGGGATGAGCACATTGAAAATGCATTCTGGGTTCAGAGTCAGTCATCATCGAATGCATACCTTGTGTTGTTTTCAGGGCAGACTTTCAGTTCATGTAATTGCCCATGGGCGTTGAGAGGCAACATTTTGGCGTTGAAGAAGATGGTGTTGTAAATGCCAATGATAAAAATACAAAGAAGAATAGGTTTTCCTTCATGCTGGACTGAGAAAGGAGATATCATGTCATGGAAGTTTTATGAAGATCAGTTAACATTTACAAAAAGCAGAGCAGATGGCAAGCATGAAAAGACACAAGTGCTAAAGGGAGAAACGGTGTTTAACTTCTTACAAAGGCATTTCCATCTGCTATGGATGGTGAAGACATTATTCACAGGAAGTCTTACTCACAGTCAGGCTGTTGCATTTAGATTGGAATATCTTAGTTACAAGAATGCTTCGACAACTCAGGATAAGCTATGGAAAGAATGCAAGAGATTTTCAATGGACACAGCAACTCCAGCCGCTCAGCCACAAGTAGCCGTTCAGCCACAAGTAGTTCCATTCAATGGACTAGAATTGAAGAAACATTTGTAAGGTATGGAGTTCCGCGACAAATTGTTACAGACTAGGGAGCACAATTCACCTCCAAACTTGTAAGGGATCTGACAGAAAAGTACAAGATCAAACATAGAAAATCTACTCCATACCATCCTCAAGTGAATGGACAAGTGGAGTTCACTAACAAAGCTTTGGAGAATATCATGAAAAAAACTATGCAGATGAATAGAAAAGACTGGTTGGAAAAGTTGAGAGATGCACTATGGGCCTACAGGATGACATGGAAGAACACAACTATATTTAGTCCATACTAGTTGGTATACGGTAAGGAATTCATGTTAGCCCTAGAATTTCAAATACATACATATAAAATTGCAACAAAGCTGGGAATGGAACTATCTAAAGCACAAGCACAAAGAGTGATTCAATTAAATGAACTGATGAACTAAGACAGTAGGCAGTGGAACATACATCATTAGTGCAAGAGCAGAGAATAAAATGGCATGATCGATTCATCAAGAATAAAAAATTTCAAAAGGGAGACTGGGCACTATTGTTTGACTCCAAGTTTAAAGATTTCAAGGCAAAGTTTACAACTCATTGGCTTGGGCCATATGAGATAGAACAGATCTTTGACAGAGTAAAAGCAATAGATGAAGCTTCAATTTCATTTGTAGTGAATGGACATAGGCTTAAAGTCTACAATAAACCTATCAATAAAGAATATTTTATGAAAATAATTTCAACAGAAACTGATATGGAAATAATGAAAATAATAATATGCCTTCCTTAGTTCCAGAAGAATAATATATATATATATATATATAGATATAGATATAGATATATATATATATATATATATATATATATATATATATATATATATATATATATATATAATAAAAGAGTTTGGTTGTGAAAATCCAGGAGACTGGCACGATACAAACTCGAATTCATATCGAAAGACCAACTTGGTGGACAATAGGAATTATGTATTTTGTTTTGTTTTTACTTCAGTATGATTTTGTAGAGTTAATCCTCCAAAGACATGCAAGACTTGAGGACAAGTCTTAACATCAGCAAGGGGGAAGTTTGTAATAAAACTATGTAAATAGTTTGAGCAGCTGAACTGAAGAAGGAACCTAAATTACATGTCAGAAGGGACCTGAAACATTATTTATAAAATAAAAACCACTAATGAACAATAGCTCAATATGCATAAAATAATAATAGAAGAGTCTCCTAACTAAGGAGGTCCTAGTTGTCCTTCATTACAGATTCATTCATCATTAATGCCATTGTTAGAAAATAGGAACTTCAGAAAATCACTTAAAAGCAGGAAAGATGAATTCTAGTTCTAGTTCTTGATCAGATAGAAGGAATGTTTAACTTAAAATTTGGGTTCCCCTTCATATGCATAATATAAATTAGAATTATATTCATCAACAATCATAACACATCATCATACATCTAATTAACAGATTAAGCATAAAACAAAACTAGTTCAGGAAATTGCAACTAAATTAACCAGAAAGTGCACTTGGCTCGGTGTGGGGGCCCTCCACTCTTGCCTCACAAAATTTGAGTAATTTCAGCTACTAAAAATCATTCAAGCATTCACCATATAAGACAAAAGAAAAGGAAATAGAACAAGTTCTTCAATTAGCTCCCAAAGTTTCATAAATATCAAAGTGAAGTTATACAAATTCTACACATGAATGCCTTCAATGTCTTAGGCTTAAATAGAGAAAATATGAAACAAACTCATCTAAAATGTCTCCTACAACCATTTTTATCCTTAACCTATATATTCAGGTCGATATCATCCATCTAATCTCTCAAAATATGGAAAATCCCATAAAATGCTAAATTTAACCTATTTCCTAGGGATTTCCATAAAAATAGGTCATGTTTGACCGCCTTTGATCGGGCCTGTTTAAGCTCGGTTTGTTTGAAACAATAGGTTTACATCCACTATTAGTTCCCAATATTTCTATAAATTTATCTAGCTCGAGCCCAGGTGTCCTGCAAATATGACATCAATGAAGTCGTTACGAGAATTTCTGGTATGGTCCAAAAATGCACTTAAAATTCATTTTTTATAAAAACTTCTAAAATTTGCAAAACTTAATTTATATACCTGGATATGATGGTATATGGAAAAAATAGAGTGAATATGATGGTATATGGATGGATAGCATGGTAATAAAGTGTATTTACTAAAACAAACTTGGATAAAAAATGAGGGCCAACATCTCCCCCATGTGAATGTACAAGCATGTCCTCATTCTTACCTCTTTATCTTGGACCTCCTGAGTTCTGATGTTGATACTGTACCTGATCCAAATGCTTCCTGATGCTATTCTTTCAAAAGAGAATCTATACCTTTATATTGTTCCTCTTTGTAGATCGAAACCTTGACTTTCTATTTTTCACACTTGATCTTCCATGAGTTTTTCTCTTTGAGCCATCTGAATGCTTGAATGGAAAGAAGATTATGATTTTATTTCAATTTTCCCACTTCCTCGTTCATTTTCCCATTTTCCTTGATCAACTTTTCATTATTTTTCTTGTATGTACTATTTTCTCTCTTCAAATGCGTCTCCAATATCCTGCTTACCTCCAATTGATCACTCAATTCTTTGATTTTGCTAAGGTTTTGCTCCTTTTCTTATTCTGTGGTGTCTTTAGAAAATGAATTGGCTTCAATCTCATCATCATCAAAATATGAGTCTCTTTCTAGTGTGATTTCATAGACCGACTTCTGCAATCTTTCAAAAATTTCATTAGCTTGTTTTGTTATGGGAGATGTTTCAACAATTTGCACCTTAGGTTCTTTTTCCTTATTGCTTATGTCTGTAGGACTCTTTATTCTTTGTCTCCCGGGAATGGATAGGAAGGATGCCTCTCTTTCAATCATGATTGTATCTTGTTTCTTTTTGGACCTTTTTCTTGGATAAATGGGTGAATTCATTATACTCTTTGATTCCTGAACTAGTTTTATTTTTTCTTCTATGGTTTGTTCTATAAAATGATGTTGAGTTAGGAACTCTCTCCACATCACACCCTTGGTTCTCAACGGATACTCAACAAGAATTTTAATGAGTCCTTGATGGTGGATTTGTTCCTCTTTGGGTTTGGTTTCACTCTTAACATTTTCTATCATTTTGATCAAATTTTTAGAGAAAAAGTGTGGAAAATTGATTTTCATATCTCCCTTGATGTGCTGAAGCAATCTAATATGAGAGAGGTGCACTATACTGTGCCTACTGTCACATGTGAAGAATTTCTAAATGATCAACACTAACTCTGCCCAAGGCTCATTAAACCATCCCCTTGGAATTCCCTTAGTTTTTTCAAATGATCCCTTTCTATTTTTCTCTACAAAGAAAGTCCATCCCTTATCCTTAAAGTGCATACCCTTGTGATACTGTTCTCCTGATAATGGAAAATCTAAGGCTTGAAAAATTGAATCTAGATTTAATGGGATGACTAAGTTTCCCACCATATTTTTCCTTTGTGTGTAATTATTTATGAACTCCCTTGTAATGCTCTCATTATGCCCATTAAACTTCTGAAGGAAACCTATTAGACCAACTTGGTAAATTTTTTCTATTGTGTCTTTCTCCCAATGCTCGATTTGGAAGCCTTTTGGTTCTATCCCTATTCCCATGTGTTCTAAAAACCAATTAATGTATCCTTCCACTGTCATCATTCTCATTTTGAAAAATAAAAATTTATGCACTAGAAATTGTTGACATATGCATTATGGTGGTAAGGCTTACCTCTTTTTGATGCCCTTGAAAAAGAAGTGAAACCAATCCTCTTCAACCTTTGTTCTCTTAAAAAAAATGAACTCATTGCTTCCACAAACACAAAATTTGATATAGAAAGATTATAAAAACATAATAAACATGTTTTTATTAATCTATTTCTCTTATTCTATCCTTTGTTTCAACAAAATTTTAAAAACTCCTCTGTCTCTGATGTAGAATTTTCTGTTTCTGAGTTGACTTCTGTAAAAAAATTAAAAAAAAATTATACCACAATGTCTTTTTGTTCTTCGAATTCACACAAAATTCCTCCTCTCTTAAGACAAAATCATCATGCATTCAGTCCTAAATGACCTAGGATTACTGTGTGCAACATTTTTTCAAAGAATGACTCATTGTATATATGTCAACATTCATCAAATAACTCATGAAATGGGTTCACTGTGTTTTCAAAATCCATAAAAATTTTCTCTCTATATACAAAAAAAATATTTTTACCATGTTTTTATTGCTTCTTAACCCATAATTCAATCTCTATCTTTGCCAAAATTAATCAAAATTCACTTCTCTGTTTCAAAAATTCTCTTTGTGTACATAAATGAAACGAATTTTCCCATACAAACCATTCACAAATGATGCCACTGTGTGTTAAAAACAACATTATATTCTCTGTATGTATCAAAATAAAAATCAAAGACTGTGTTTTCACATACAATCACACATGAAGAAATTGTGAATTTACCTGATATGGGAGTAATTTTCGTGATATCTCTGAGATAACTTGAGTTCCTGTGTTTAGACAACGCCATTTCAATCAGAAATCTCCCTCAATATTTCCAAGGATTTGTTCATTAAATCAATGAAAAATATGTTTCTATTGGTGGCAAAGTTAAGTGAACGGTGGTAGTGGCAAGTTATGTGGCAGTGACAAGTTTAAACGGTGGCAGACGCACTCATTTATAACTCATATTTTCAACTTGTGTTCACACAAAATCTAGAGATTTGTTTATCTAAATATCTGTTGCTCTTAATGAGAAAAATCTGGGTTTTTTTTCTTACCTTCTTGCTCCACGAATCTCTGCACTTTGGTGGTGTCTTTGATTAACACGACTTCCAGATCTCTTAGCTCAAATCCCAGTCAACTATGCTCCTCTTCTTATCTCTCTGTTCTTCTGTTGCTATATCTTATGCTGGCTTTTCCCAGCATGATTTCCTCTGTTTCTTTCACAGCCTTTCTACGTTTTTCTCCGTCAATTCGTTCTTCACAGGGTATTTCGAATGCATGTCGATGGTTTGCACGACATTCAACTCCCTCACTGAGACTGCAATGGCTATGATGGTGAAGAAAACGCGGTTTTACAAAGGTGTGTAGTTTGAAAATTGCGGAGGCTCTTACCAATTACATAGGGTTTGTTTGAATGTTGAATCACTGTGTTTTTAAATTTGTTTGATCGTTTCTCATTCGCTGAACTCTGACTGTGATGCCTTCGTGGCTTAAACTTTCTGACTTGATTTGCGTACTTGCTCCACGGTCTATACCTTCATCATCCACGTTCTCGGTTTTACTTATTACGTTGCCCTTCTCTCAACTTTAATTTATGACATATGCTGACCATGTTCTTTACTACCTTCTATTTCCATCAAAATGCATCATACCCATCGAAAATGCATCATTTATTTTCATACCCACGCATCATATCTTCATTCATTCCATTGTATCATTTCAACTTAGGTTAGCTCATTGCATTTGCACTTTAGTTTTTATCATAATTGCATTTTCCACCACATAAATCATTTCATACCTTAGCTTGTCATATATGCATACTATCGCGCCATTCTATCAAATGATTTTTGCATTTTGTACTTTGTAGCTTACGTTTTGATCTTTGTATTGTTTAATTTAATTTTAAAAATTACCATAGAATGGTCATGTTTTTAAAATTAAATTTTTACCATGACACTAACCTTTGTTTATTTTTGTAGGTCCAACAAGAGTTTGATAATTTATCTTTTCATTTATGATCCTGATGTTTAAGAAAATTAGGGCTGATGTAATATGGTATATGGAATATGGCATATGGAATGATAGTTAAATGGGTAGGATTAATGGATATGGATAAAATATAGTGGTTATAATAATGAATATGGATAGGAATATAATGAAACGAAGTTAGTGAAATATAGGTAATGAAATGTAGGTAAAATGTGCATATCAAGTACTAAATTAGTCTTAAAAATCTCTGGAATATTTTTAAAAAAACTCGAAATTTTAAGAATAAAATTTTCACTTATTGTACTTGTACTCCCATAAATTGTTTGATTTCAATGATGTCCTTCAGTCAAATGATGGTCAACGTTGTCTTTATTGTCATAATGATGGCTCTTCCAGGATATGAAATGTAGAGACTTATTTCTGCTTCAAGTTTTCGCATCTGGTTATTGATTTAGGATGATATTGTTTAGGTCCCTTCTTCAGTTTGTATTTGATGTTTCAGGTCCCTTATCACATATGATTTTCAACAATGCTTCAAGTTTCTTCTGTCATATGATACAAGTCACTTCTGGATAATATTCTCAATGATATCTCAGGTCCCTTCTGCACAATATTTTCAATGATGTATCAGGTCCCTTCTGAATAGTATGTCCAATGATGTATCAGGTCCCTTTGTACTTGTAATTCAGGTTCCTTCTTCAATTCAGCTGCTCAAACTATTTACATAGTTTTATTACAAGCTTCTCCCTTGCTGATGTTAAGACTTGTCTTCAAGTCTTGCATGTCTTGGAGGATTGAATCTGAAAAATAATAGTGAATTAAAAACAAAATAAAAAATAGAATTCATATTGGCCAAACAAGTTGGTTTTCCGATATGAATTCGAGTTTGTATTGTGCCAGTCTCTTGGATTTTCACAACCAATATATATATATATATATATATATATATATATATATATATATATATATATATATATATATATATATATATATATATATATATATATATATATATATATATATATATATATATATATATTATTCTTCTGGAGTTATGGAAGGCATATTGCTATGTTGCTCCATTAGTTACAGATCAGTATCTGTTTAAATTCTTTTCATAAAATCCCCTTTATTTATAGGCTTATTGTAGACTTTAAGCCTATGTCCATTAACTACAAATGAAATAGATGCTTCTTCAATTGTTTTTATTTTTACAGCTCTATTTTCAAATATTTCTTCGATCTCATATGACCCAAGCCAATGAGTTGTCAACTTTGCTTTGAATTATTTAAACTTGGAGTCGAACAATAGTGTTGATTATCCCTTTTGAAACACTTTATTCTTGATAAATCGATCATGCCATTTTATTCTTTGGTTGTTCTTGCTAATGATGCATGTTCCCTTGCTGACAATACTCATCTCATCCGAGTTGATTTAATTCTGCTTTGATTCTTTTGTGCTTGAGGACCATTTAAAACCTTGCTATTTGAACACTAGCCAAAAAATGGATAATTAAATTACTAAAAAGCATTACTAAAATTTTCATATAATTAACCAACCTTTTGTTGGTGATACATTAGTAATGTTCAGTATCTTATAACGCGACTAATTTTAATCGTTTTTAATGATCGTTAATTGGTTGTATGTTTATCATCTAATCATATATTTAGTCATAAAATTAGTCATTAATTTAGTCATTATTATACCGCGATTGTGACCAAATACATCAAATTATGTTACTATGTAGTCTTTCGAGAAAACAAATTAATGACGAAAGAAATTTGACCAAGAAATGTTGTTTGTGTTACTTAAGATACTATAAATTATTATAATAGTCATATATATGCAAATTTTAGTCATCATTTGAAACCAATTAGTGACCAAATAAATATGACTAAATTTTAATGGTGTTATAAAAGACAACGTAATTAGCTACTAATAGTGTAAGTATATCTTAAAATTTAGTCATCATTTGTAACCACAAATTTATAGTTGTGGTAGTCATTTATCTTTTAGTAGTTCATATTCATTGTTATATAAGCGACCAATTTAGTAGTTGTATATATTTTGTTTACTTTTAATAATCATTATAAATGTTTAATTTAGTCATATATTCATTTTTATTTGTATTCATCGCAGATAAATTATCATTACTAATTTAATAGTTTTAGATTGATTTATGTGTTCTTGTATATCAACATAAATTAATAAGTATGATTTTGTGACTAAATTAAAAAATATCATACAATGTCCATGTTCATTTAATATAAAAATGCAAAATTTCATATGTTAATTACAATACTAAACAATAATAATACCTCAAGCGAGAACTATTACCTCAACGAGAACTATAACCAAAAAAACATCAAAAAACCATGAAAAAACAACTTCGAAAATGAAAAGTTGTATTGGAATAACCTTCTTTTTTTTAGAGTAAATTTTATTATTTTCAAAAATGCAAGTAAGCCAATTTTTTTTTGCGTCTAAAAAAACACTCTCAAAATGAAACATTGTATTGTGGAATAACTTGGTTTTTTTAGGAAGTAAATTTTCGACATTTTGAAAAATAGAAGTAAAAACGAATTTTTTTTTATTGCAAAAACCACCGAAAACGGAAAGTGGTTAAACAAAAATTTTAAAATAATAAAAAATTATAATATATTTAAAAAAAATAGAAGAAAAAAAATTTTAATAATTACAAAAAGACTATATGTTTCATTATATTGTATAATAATAATAATAATAATTAAATTTCAAACATTAAAGAAAAACCTAAAATTTAAGAAACAAAAATAAACATTTTTAAAAGATTAAAATTTAAAAAATATATAAAAAAACAAAACCAAAAAAAAAAACAACCAAGTTTAAAAGGAAATTATAAAAAGTAAAATATGCAAATTAAATTTTAAAATAAAACGAATATATATATATAAACTTAAAATTAAAAATATATATATTAGATTCTAAAAAAATTAATACTAAAATAAATTAAATTTAAACAAAAATATTAAATTTTGATAGTAGAAGTGATAGATGGTGAATGCGTCCTTGAGACACCAATCTTTGGTCTATTGGACCTAAAGAAAAAAGTTATTAGTTTGATTTAAATTTTATTCCTATGCTCAAAATGCTTGGGAAAACCTCGAGCTCTTTATAATTTTGACAACTTAAAAAAAACTGAAGATTGATGTGCAAACAAGATTATGAGAAATTAGCTCTAATGTGGTTATGCAGGCAATCTAAAGAGGAAGTGATTTTCATCGATGTTCATATTCTCACAAAGATGAGGGAACATTTCCATCCATGGTGTTTTAGGAAGCGTCCAGCGACACATTTCACTATGAATAAAACAAACAAACATTGTTAAAATGAAAATTTAAAAGTTTAAAAATCGATTATAAATACAAAATTTCATCAATTAAAAAAATAAATTTAAAAAAAAAACAAAATTTAAAATAATAATTCATCCAATTTAAAAAAAAATTAAAAATTTATTGAATATTATAAAATTTAATTCAAAAAATTTAATAATAAAAGAAAAAATTAAAAATCAGTAATTCAATTTAAAAAATAAATAAATAAATAAATTGGATTAGGTATAGGTGTATTGATGTGTGGCGAAACAACTAAGCGGCGAGAGGCTAAGCAATTGACGCTACTTCCCCTGAGTAACCACCCATACTGATACAAATCAAATTATTTATTTATTTTTTTAAATGTTTTAATTTTTTTAAATTTAGTATTTTTATTTTTAAATTTAATTTAATATTATATTTTAATTTTTAATTTGTATTTTGTTATTAGATTTAATATTTGTTTTGCCAATTTTTTTAATTTGTTATTTTTTTCAATTTTTTTTTTTTTAGGTTTAATTTTTATATTTTTTAAATTTTAATCTTTTCTTTTCTTTTCTTTTTAATTTAATATTTTTAAATTCTTATTTTTTAAAATTGAAATTTAATTTATTTTATTAAATATATTAAATTTATTTTAAAATCTTTATTTTATCTTATTTTATTTTCATTTTAAAATTTTATAAAAGGTTTAATTAAAAAAAAAACCATTAAATTTATATATATTTGTTTTTAATTATTTGCAAATGTTTTTTTGTATTTTTTGTTTTGTAGCCGAGTTTTTTAATTTAAATTTTTTATTTAAATTTGTATGATAAATTTTTTTTTAATTATTATTATTATTATTTTAGTTTAAATTTAAATTATTTTTATTTTATATTTATTTAATTTGTAATTTTAATTATTTTTAAATTTTCTATTTTATTTTTGTTTTTTAATTAAATGGTTTTTTTAATAACCCAAAAATAAATGTTTTGATTTTTCTTTTGGTTCAATTTTTGTTTTTTTTTCTTTAAATTATGTGTTTTTTTCTTATTTTTTTTAATACAATTTTTGAATATTTATGTTTTTTTATTTTTGTTTTATTTATTTATTTTGCTTAAACTTTTTTATTTTTCAAGTCAATTTTGTTTGTTTACATTTTATTGGTTTTTTTATTGTTTATAAATATTTTTTTATCGAGATTTTTTTGTCGTGTTTTTCTTATTTAATTTTTATGTTTTATTTTCAACATGAAAATCAACACTCCTAAAAGGTTGATGCTACATCAATAAATTTCAAAATTCGATAAACACTAACATTTTAAAACAAACATTCATACTTCATAAATAAAATATTGAAGTGTCAAAAATATGCCGCGAAGAAAAAAAAGAGTGATTACGCATCACCACTTTCAAAATCGAGTGCTTTTTTGCTACCAAAAAGTAGGCGCAATTCGTTACCTATTTTGTGGTAACAATGAAAACTATAAATAATTTCAACGTAATCAATTATATTCTCAAATGTTAAAGTATTACAATATGAGTTTCCAACTTAATATTGGCGGGACTACAATTTATACATGAAATGATGTTTCATCACTTCAAAACACTATCAATATGTTGTCAGAGCAACAAAATTAGATGCAACCTCTGCAGACTTGACCATCTGATCTCTATGTGTGTGTATTATGCGGGATATTGGCTCTAAGGGTATCACTGAACCAGACCTCTTCTCTCTCTATCTTTGTATTTTTAAAGCTCCAATGTTATTTCTCTCGTCTTTATTCAATTCCTACTTCTTACCATCAATAAGTTCTTTTTATGAAAACAAAAGAAGATACAATAAGTTCAATGCATGAAAGACAATGAAAACTAGAATATAAACTAAAGTAGATTATAAATATTTTATATGACATATACCTCCACATGTGATAATAAAGCCATTTTCCCCCATACAAGCAAGAAAACTTTCGTTCAGTTTTCTTCCATTGAAGCGATAGTGGCCACTATAAACTAATGACGATTGTCGCTATCTTAATAACAAATAAAATGTCACAATAGAAAATAACAACAACCTTTAGTATCAACATTCTGGAAGGCTTAGGCACAATCATTGCCAAATAAGTTACGCTGCCAAAAACCAATTGTAATTAACAGCGAAACAAATAATCTATATAATGTTTAATCCTGTTCGTTTTATTCATAACAACATTTCATTTTCTAGCATGAACATGGCATAGACAGTAAAGTATATAAATAACGTAAACTCAAATTAACAACATTAAAGTAAACTTTTATTTTAACAGCTATCTGAAAGTTCCAATCAATATTGTGTAATACTAATTTCATCTTAAACTTTAGCTTCATTGTTCCAAATGGACATGATCACGAATATTTCAATTACATAGTTAAAAGGAAAAACAAAATAAAAAAGCGTTCCAAAATACAATCAAGCAAGTAAAGAGATATCCATGGAATGGACATTGAAATCATAAAAGTGTTTACCTATCAATAATCTCTTGTCTGGCATTCCTAAAACATTTTTCTTGAAATAACCATGAGGTGAAAGAATCACAAATTAAAACAACCGAATCCCTACAAACATTTCGAAGTCAATGGCTTAGGTGCACGAAGGATCTCTAACAACAAACAAAACATATCCAAGCCATTTTTGCATTGTCTCCCCATCATTTTCCAATCACATTTCCTATAACCTACTCACGTGAGAGTCAAGTGGCAATCAAACGAATGCATTGACATATGTTCTTTTTTATATATATATATATATATATATATATATATATATATATATATATATATATATATATATATAATTTGAATATAAGGCATTATTTGTTCTTATATATATATATATAATTTGAATATAATTTGTTTCGAGAATATATTAATTCTTATTTAAATCCTTCCTAACATATGAGAAGGTATCAATCAAGTAAGACATTAGAAAATTGACCTCAATGAGCTCCTCAATCAATTTCTACAATATCAATATTTTTTCTTATTGCAATATCTTGGGTAGAAAAAAAGAAAATATATGAAAAATAAAAATCCACGTATTACTTATATTCAAACTTTGTATATAGTATCATTCTTGAAAAGAGCTTGTTTTAAGATATTCTCTTGCCTTCTACTAAACTATAGCTTGGCTAAACTTTGTATCCTTTCATTCAACATCAATTTACGCAAGATAAAATGTCACACATTATTCTTTCCCATTTCTCAACATACTATGAGTAAATTTGAAGTCAAGTAAGCCAAGCAAGCCCTTTTCTAACAAAACAAGCAAAAAACAAAGTGCCTCTATGCTTGCATTGTAATATCGTGACAGAAAAAGAGAGTGCACCATTTTTGTTGCTTCACTTTTGTCTATTTTTGTTATGAAAGTGCTCGAGCTTCAGAACCAACAAATGTGAGGAAGTTGTAAATGTGAAAAAATGTAGTTGACCTTTGTAGACTTCTTCAAAATGATGTAAATTAGCAGCATCTGGTGGCACTTTTTACTTGTTCCATCTCAGCATTCTAGACCCAAGTTGTATCACAAGTTCAAGTGAACCAAACTTTGACTCCCATAATTCCTTCCGAATTTCAAAGAAACATTGTTAAGTGTTATTCATGATTATTATGTTAAAATGTACTTTAAAAATAAAAAGGATTTGTTTCATGAACTTAATATATGACATTAAAATATAAATTAAAAATAAAAACAATAATATTTATTTTAAATAAAATATTTTAATATTTATTATATACATATAGGAATATCTTCTAGAACCATATGAATTGTCACCTTTCATGCCTTTCATCTTAAACATTCCATACCCAAAAGGTGTATCCTTATTTAGGCATGGCATGGTGAACTGGATTGTGTTATAGCTATCAATTTGCATGTTCCTAAAAACATATCATGAGATGAAAAAATTAAGTGAAAATATGGAACAAATGTTCAAGAAAACAAAGCTTTGTGCCTTTATGAAAAAGAATCAAATCATTATCCAAAAATCAACGATTGGCATTGTGTGTGTACATGCATTATAAATTCTAACCAGCTTGACAATATGAAGCGTATTAACATGGCAATATAAAGTATTGTATTAATATGAAAGTATAAAGCGTAATATGGAAATATAAAGTATTATTAATAACCAGAAAATATAAAGAATATGTCTTATCATTAAAATTATGAGCAAAATAATTCTCTATCTTGAATATAATTAGAATAGACATCTACAAAGGATAGAGTACATGAAAACAACTCAAACGAGACATCAAAATGCTACGCTCCCTTGAATAAATTATAAAATAACCACTTACAACGGACTATATACAGCATAAAACTAATTAATGAAAATAAGATTAAATAATAACATAGATAAAATATTGGAAACCCCATTTAAATAGTAACTAGGAAATTAATGTGGAGAAAAACTTCCAACATGTGGTGAAATCATATCAAAATTGAACCTCTCTTCCATCACATGGAGGAATTAATGTATATGGATAATTCTCAACCAAAAAATATTTTAATATTGTTATTGAACAAGTTGAGGACACGTGAATGTGTTTCTCGCCTGGGTGTTGAACAATTTAGTATGTCATAGCGTCTATGAAACACCAATTAATCTCAAAATATACCACATTAAGGAAATCTTGAAAGGAGATCTATTAAAATTATTGATTGTATCTTATATTTTTAGTATAATGCTTCTATTTAGTACACAATAGTAGCAGATAACAATCCAGAGGTAAGGCGGTAGTTTTCCTTGGCGAAGATGTCCAAATTAGGTAGTTATTGGCATAGCCGGAAAAACATTATGACCATTATGGTTTGCTCTAAGCAAGGTCATACTCTTTGTCAAAGATAAAATGACCTCATATACACTTGACATTTATAATTGGCTTGACTTATTCTTGAACTCCTGGCTTCCTAGAGACACAAAGGCTAGAGGGCCCAACTAACCATCTCTCCATTAGACTAAAGCCCAAGAGGTTGGACATTGCATGTAACAACAACCCACTTTCACCAACTATTTTTTCCTCCCATGTTGCATATAAATTTGTTTATAGAATTACAAATTACTTTGATGTAGATGTTATTGACAAATCAAAAAGAAATTGACTAGCATATCAAATGGTAGAATCAATAAGTGGAAAAATAAATAACCAACATTAAATTTATTCATCTCTTGTTCTCTTGGAAAAATGTAAAGCTAGGATTGAGTTTCAATCCCCACAACATCATATCTGCATTTAATGACTTTGGGGTAAGCTGGACAAATAGCAGTGCCAACTTCTAATTCATAAATACAATAAACCTAACATTTTGATGGAATTTTTATTGAATCATTATACAACTCTTGGTTTTAGGCCCAGTTCAGCTCAATTCGGGTGAGTTATGTTCGTTCAAGCACCTTTCCAATGGGAGGTCATGGGTTGAATTATCGCCAACCTCTTGAGGTTATTCTATGCTAATGAGACAAGGATAAGTGATCTAACCGGGTGGATACTTGAATAACTTTGTAGACGGCTGCTTGATCCAGATCTACAGTGTGAACCACATTGAGAAATATCTCGGTTATTATACACTTTTAAGAAGAGTTTGGAAGGATAATTCTTGGATTCAGCATTGTTCAAAAGGAAGAAAATTTTGGACTCTATCTTGGAATCAGAATGTACAGGATCTCTTACAATCCATTCAAGGACTCAATGTTGCACGAGTTTGTAGGAAATCTCATTCCCCACCATGCAAAAATGAAACCCTTGATAGAGGTGTACGGAGTGATGTGGAAATAAATTAATCAAATGATTTCAATTATTAAATGTTGTATGCATGAAGACGAATAAGTGTTTTCAAATGATTTTTTTTTTGGGTGTCTCAAGGAGGATGTACAAGTTTTGTGGGATCTCAATTTAACCTTAAGCATATCAGAGGTTTTGGGGATGTGATTGAAAAAACAAAATAACTAAATATTTAAACATAAAAATAGGAATAGGAAGTGTCTAGGATATATGGAGCCACTCGGCCTTGTTCAGACATGTATAGGAACTAGTGACTAGCGTCTAGAAAATTTATTGGCTTCAAAAGATTCTTCTAAATTGCGAGATAAAATAATGTCGTGGGTTGAGGTAACGAAGGAGCTCAAATCACAAAAAACCAAGTCTGGGATAACTAGGGTTTCATGTCCATGATAACTCTCTCTACCAAATAGTACGCAAACATGGCTACCACCTAAGTGGGACCACATATACAAATCAAATTGAAAAACAAGATTGTAAACCTACCAATCCTTTAAAGCTAACCTATGGCGTTGGAATAGGAAGAGTGTGGAGTGTTGGTTGATAAGAGTGGGTTGGATATGATGACAAGTCTAAAGATAAATCTAGTTTCAATTTGTGTCATCTTTGAAAACTAAAGAAACAAGCGCATATATTGTATTTAAATAATTAAGAAGAAATAAATAAATAAATAAATTGATATTCATAGAATAATGTTGAAGTTTGAAAGGATCATGAGAGGAAGATAAAAGGGTTTATCTGGCTGACTTATAAATAGGGGAATGTTGGAATGAAGAAGAGATAAATGGAGGATAGAAAACACCAAGCTTTTTCACCATTATGCACATTACAAACCATGGGAAAATCATCAAACACAATATGGAAAATAAAAAATTGTAGAAATTAGATCATAAAATAACTTTTAAGGAGTTATAAATGTAACAACTTCAAGAAATATACAAAGAAACAAATAGGCCAAATATTGCCTAAACCCTACAAATGAAAACCTACTTTCATAGCCTTGCATGGAAGGAAAATGGTCAAAAACAATGAAGAAGTCATAAAGGAGGAGTGGAAAGCAATATTAGAATATTTTAACAAACATAAGAGTCTTTGTTCAAATGGTAGACAATAAGGCTTTTCATATATTTTTATGAACTATTGGAAAAGCTCGGGTGATAGAAGAGGTCAAAAAGTCTATAAAGGTTTTAGGATATTTTGAACTCAATATTCAACAACTTTATTCTAGATGAAATAGAGTAAACATAGCACATTTACCTACTTTTTTGGTAGCATAAAAAAGCACCCGATTTTGAAAAGTGGTGATACGAGAATCACCTTTTTTTGGAGCACTTTTTACCTCTAATATTTTCTGTTTATGAAGTATGAATATTTGTTTTAAAATGTTAGTGATTTTCATGCTAATTTTGAAACGTATTGATGCAGCATCAACTTTTTTTTTTAGAGCGGTCATTTTCATGCTAATTTTGAAACGTATTGATGCAGCATCAACCTTTTTTTTTTAAAGTGGTGATTTTCATGTTGGTAATAAAACACAAAACTTGGATAAAAATATATATATATAAAAACAATATAAAAAACCAATAAAAATGTAAAAAAAAAACAAAATTAACTCATAAAAATAAAAAATTTAAACAAAAATAAATAAATAAAACAAAAATATTCGAAAATTATATAAAAAGAAATGACAAAATTTGAAAAAAAAACACATAATTTAAAGAAAAAAACAAAAATTAACAAAAAAAAATTTAAAAAAAAAAACATCAAAAACAGTTTTTTCTAAGTTATTAAAAAAATCCATATAATTAAAATAGAAAATTTAAAAATAATCTAAATTACAAAATTAAAATTTAGATAAAAAAAATAAAATACAAAAAAGAAAAAATTAAATTTAAAAATTTAAATTAAAAAAATAATAATAAGAAGAAAAAAAAAATACAAAATTTAAAATTAACAAAAAATAAAAAATAAATGAAATTAAATTAAAAAGAAAATTAAAATAAAAGAATTATAATAAAAAACTATCATTAAAAAACAAAAAAAATGAAAAAAACCACGTGCAAATAATTAAAAAACAAATATCCATAAATTTGTTGTTTTTTTTTAAATGAAACAATTTATAAATTTTAAAAATAAAAAGCCAATTAAACTAAAAGATTTTAAAAAAAATATTAAATTAAATTAAAATTTAATAAATTTAATGAATAAATTTTAAATTTTAAAAAATAATTAATCTAAAATATTAAATTTAAAAACAAAATTAAAAAAAATTAAATTTAAAATAAAAAAATTTGAATTACAAAAAAAATAATAATTTAAATTTTTTGAATTTAAAAAAAAAATCAAATTAAAATATATATATATATTAAAAATTAAAAAAAATTAAAAAAATAAAAGAATTTTTTGATCGTGGTGGCATCGCCAGTCGGACTCTTGCCCAGGTGGTGGCGGAGGCCAACCGCTGGGCGGGCGGGGGGCTGCAGCCCACCACCCACCCAGCGGCTGGCCTCCATCGCCAGTCGGACTCTTGCCTAGGTGGTGGTGGAGGCCAACCGCTGGGCGGGCGGGGGGCTGCAGCCCACCACCCACCCAGCGGCTAGCCTCCGCCGCCACCTGGGTGGGAGGCCGATTTCGGGAATTGCCCTCCCGCGGCAGGAGACCGATTTCAGGAATCGCCCTCCTGCCGCGGGAGGCCGATTCCGGGAATCGCCCTTCCGCCGTGGGAGGCCGATTCCGAGAATCGCCCTCCCGCCACGAGAGGCCAATTCTGGAAATCTCCCTCAGGCCGATTCCGGGAATCGCCCTCCTGCAGCGAGAGGCCGATTCTAGGAATCGCCCTCCCGCCGATTCCGGGAATCGCCCTGAGGCTGATTCCGGGAATCACCCTGAGACTGATTCCGGGAATCGCCCTCCCGCATCCTCAGGCCGATTCCGGGAGTCGCCCTGAGGCCGATTCTGGGAATCGCCCTCCCACCGCGGGAGGCCTATTCCGAGAATCACCTTGAGACCTATTCCGGGAATCGGCCTCAGGGTGATTCCCGAAATCGGCCTCCCGCCACGGGAGGGCGATTTCCGGAACCGACCTCCTGCCACGGGACCGGCCTCCCGCCACGGGATTCTCGGCACCACCACAATCAAAAAATTCTTTTTTATTTTTTATTTTTTTAATATATATATATATATATATTTTAATTTATTTCTTTTTATTTTTTTTTAATTCAAAAAATTTAAAAAAAAAAATTTAATTTAATTTTTATATTTCAAATTTAATTTGTTTTAATTTTTTTTTGTTTTTTTATTTTATTTTTTATTTTATTTTTTTTAATTTTATTCATTTTTTTTTCCTAAATTTTGTTAATAATTTTTATTAAATTTTGTATTTTTTTTTAAATTTAATTGGTTTTTTTTTTCATATTTTTTTTTATTATTAAATTTTATGTTTAGTTTTTTCATTTAATTTTTTAAAATTTAGTAACGTTGTTTTATTTATTTATTTATTTATTTGAATTTAATATTTGTTTTTAATTTTTATTTTTTTATTATTATTTTTTTAATTACATAAAAAAATTATATTTTTTTTATTTCAGTGTATTTAAAATTAAATTTTTTTTTTCAGTTAAACTTAATATTTTCAAATTAATTTGTTTATTATTTTATTTTTTATTTAATATATTTTTTTTTTAATTTATTTTTTTCAAATTTTCAATTTTAATTGATTTTTAAAGTTTTTTAACTTTTTATTTTAACAATGTTTTTTTTTTCTTTATATTTAAAATTTAATTTTTATTTCAAAATTTATTTGTTTATTCATTTATTTATTAAAATTTAATATTTTTTTTTTAAATTTAATTTGTTTTTTTTTCTAAGTTAGAGTAATCTATTAACAGCGAAAAATATAGTACATCTGGCCTAGGCCATAACTGTGCCTACGAAGAGGCAATTTGACGAGCAACAGACTAGATTAGTGGCCGCCTCGTAAGGGGAAATTCGGCCTTAAAATCCAAGACCCAAAAAATCCCACTAGGGGATTTAGTCGGAATGTTCTCTACTTTAAACTAGATAAGTAGCTATAAGTTGACCTAGACTATAAAAAGATCGGACCTTCGTAAAGACCCAAACTAGTCTTCGGCGGGAAAATCGACGAGTTGAAAGAAACATTGAAACAGCAAAACACTCCCTCAGAGAGGGCCGAGAAAAAACAAAAGAGACAAGAAAGGAGGGTCGGATTACTAATCAGTAGCAACCTCCTCGATCCTGCATCCGAAATCTTCTGGTTCGCTTTGAGCATGGGAGAATTCAACATTGTGGTGGACAGCAGTGGGAGATTCAGTGACAGTTGCCTGAACGCGAACTGAGTCATCCTGCAAAGACGCCCTGGTAACCTCAGGCTGACCCCTCGTGTCCTGCTGCATCGTGTCCATATGAGCGCCGTCGACTGGAGCTTGCTCTTCCGGTGGATTCTCCGGCAGGGGCTCCTCCAAGAAGACCACCGAGATGGCCACAGTTACGCGTGGTCTGTTGAGAGCACAATCGAACGAGAAGAGGGCAGTATGCGACTAGGCAGGCAACGCATCACCTGAAGGCGAGTCAAGCCTGCGGCCTGAGCGGAGCAAGCGCCCACGGAAGAGGCGAGGGAGGCTGCCAGAAGGTGCAGAGGTGTCAGACGGGGAAGAAGAAAAGGAAGGAGAATATCTTCTGGCAGAACGAGAAGACCCCCTCCTGCACCTCATCCTCTGCCGAAGCCTAGGCATTTTAGCAGCTTTAACCGGACAGGAGCTCTGAAGCGACTGAGTGTTGATAGGGCACGTCGCGGGTGGAATGCCCATAACCACCGTCGCAGACAAACAAGAGCCAGCTATAGAAATGTGAATGCTGTCATCGGGCTGCAAGCAACAGGTTAGACGACTTCGCTTCCCTGTGGTGGTGCGCTCTCTGGCTCTGTCCATAACCGAATTACATTGCAAATTCATCGGCTGGGGGACTAGCGGATCCATGGCATTTAACATTCCTTTCCTGCAACACTCAGAACGCCGCATTGAATGACCAGGCTTGCAAATCTTATGCGAGATGTTGTTGCGGCAGTCGAGGCTGCCTCGAACATCCCCTGCGATGGTGAGAATCGCCTCCATTTCAAACGCCATTAAGAGCATGCGGTGAAGTATTAACTGCGGGCAGGTGGTCTCAATGCAGCCGTGAGGGAAGGCATGTGGCCTCCCGTCTAACTGCCTTGCGTCCTGTCACCCTCATTAACTACACTAACACCCGCATCCGGGGTTAAATTTAATTTGTTATTTTAATATATTTTTTTTTTAATTTAATAAAATCTAATATATATATTTTTAATTTAAGTTCATATATATATATATATATATATATTATTTTTTGTAATTTAAATTTAATATATTTTTTAAAATCTATTTGTTTTTTTAATATATATTTCTTTAAATTTTTTTATTTTTTTTTAAATTTAATTTTTTTTTTTAATTTAATAAACATTTTCTTTTTCTTTTTTAAATTTAATTTCTATATTTTATTTTTTATAATTTCTTTCTTTTTTAACTTGTTTTTCTTTTTAATTTAATATTTTTATTTTGTTTTTTTTTTTATTTTTTTATTTCTAAATATTTTGAAATTTTAATCTTTAATTTTTTTTAATTTTTAATTTTTAATTTTTTTCATAAATTTTAGGGTTTTTTTAATGTTTGAATTAAAATTTTTATTTTGTTTTTATTTTTATTTTTTTATTCCTATATATTTTTAAATTTTAAGCTTTAAAATATTTTTATTTTTTAAATTTATTTTTTTCTTAAATTTTAGGTTTTTTTTAATGTTTGAATTTTAAAAATTAAAAAATGTTATTTCTATTTTTTAAAATGTCAAAAATATGACACAATTTTTTTTTTGTTATTCCAGCATCAACTGGTTTTGTTTTGAGGGTGTTTTTTCAATCCTTTTTTCAAGAAACAATTTTGTTTTTAGCATAATTTTATAAAATTTTGAAATTTGACCTTCAAAAAAAACCAAGTGCGTTCTGGAATACACTTTTTTTGTTTTTGGGGTGTTTTTTCATGTTTTTTGAGTCTTTTTGGGCTAGAGTTCCCATTTTGAGGTCAGGTTACCTATTTCATCGGTAACAGTGTTTTAGGTGATTAACATGATTGCTTCTGTGCATAGAGTAAACAATAATGTCATCTAAGTATATAACAACTGAGCTATTGATTAGTCCTCTGAAAGCTATATCCATAGAACGTTGAAATGTAGCACCGGCATTAATCAACCCAAAAGGCATTTTTTGGTATGTGTATGTTCCCCACTTTGTTCTAAATGTTGTCTTTAATCTATCATCTGGATATACCATAATCTGATTATATCTTGAGAATCCATCGAGAAAAGACATCAATTCAGATCCTACAACTGACTGTAATATCTGTTCCATGGTAGGAAAAGGAAAATTATCTTTTTGGCAAGCTTTATTCAAATTTCTAAAGTCTATGCAAATCCTAATGTCTCCATTCTTCTTTCTAACTGGGACCATGTTTGACACCCATTTCGAATTTCTAACATGAAAAATAACTTTGGCTTTGAGCATTTTATTTAATTCAGATTTAATTTGACTTTCTAAATTTGGGTGGATCTTTCTAAGTTTTTGTTGAACAGGCTTATCATCTGAGGTCATAGGTATGGTATGCTGAATTATGGAAGTATCATATGTCTTAAGATCTGAATAATCCCATGCAAATATATCTTTATATGTTTTCAACAACTTAATGAATGACATCCTTTCTTCAGGTTTTAAACCAAGACCTAAGTTGATGTTTTGAGGTTTTCCTGGTGTACCAAGATTAATCAATTCAAATTTTAGAGTAGAACTCTGGGTTTTTGAATTGATGATCTTTTTGAACCTATCTTTGAAATCATAGAGATCTTCCATTTTGACTACAGATTTGGGAATTGGATTAGTATTTTGTTTATCTTCAATCTGTAAGTCATGTTCATGTTCATCTACGATTTGACCTTCATAATCTCTATCTGATTTAAGAAATTCTATTATATCTGCATCATTGTTAAATACTCTCCAATTCGCTACATTATCAGGAATAGAAGGCCTAAAAATGAACTCAATTGAAAATCTGTCTGGGCTAAATTCTTTAGATGGTATAAGTTTAGATGCTACATTAGCAAGTAAATCAACGCTTGCATTTTGTAATCTAGGAACTGTGGAGATATTAAATGCATAAAAATGGGATGTAAGACTATGAGCTAAGGTTTGGTAATGTTTCAAATGTCCAGAAATACAATGAATTGTATTTCTGACTTGTCTAACAAATATTTCAGAATCTCCATATACCTGCAAATATTTAACATTCAAACTAATAGCTTTGTACAGACCTTGTATCAATGCTTCATATTCAACGGTATTATTGGTGCATTGAAATTCGAGTCTACAAGCTAGCATTGTTTTCTCTCCTTGTGGATTGATTAAAACGAAACCTGCTCCTGCACCATCTTTATATTTTTAATCATCAAAGTATAAAGTCCAAAATAAAGAATTTTTTGAAATTTTATTGCTAAGATTAACACATCTAGAAGTGTCTGTTTGAGAAAAATTTTCAATTTGAGAAATAGCAGTGTTTGTTGAAAAAGGTGAAATCTGGGCATTGAACGATCCAAGAAATTATTCAGTCGAATAATTTCCAATAATATTATTGGTGAAAGCTACAGGTTCATTTGTTTCTTCTAGTTCAGTGACTATATGTTTCATAAATTTTTCACGATCAACTCGGATTTGATTTGGTTTACCATTGTATGGTAACCACATGTGTAACCAATCAGCAGAAAAATATCCATGTAAATTTTTAAACCAATCCCTTCTTAAAATAAGACCATAAAATTCTGGGATGTCTGCGACCAAAATATTGATTACTTGCAGTACCTTTGGATTGGATGATAATCTAATGGATACTAACAGCATTTCTCCAATGACTTCTACTTTTGTTCTATCTAATTGAACTATATGTACCAACAAATTTTTGAGGAGTGATATTCAATTTTGTACACACTGTTCTTGGCATGATGTTTGAAGAAGCTCCTGAATCAATAAGACAATTATGAATTTTTTTTTGAAAATCTCTTAAGTCAAAAGTAAAGGAGGAGTGTGAGAAATAGATCTATCACCAATTAAGACCAGATCATTGGTATTTACTTTTTTTGGAGATGATGGAGGTTTTCCCATATCTTTAGAAGCTTGAGATATAATCAGTGGTTGTATAGGATCTACAGGGATTGCCTTGAGTTCTCTAAGTAAAAAAATTTGTTGTTGTTTGAGTTTGGTAATTTCATGTAATGAAATATTTGCTTTGGTATTTTTCATATCTTCGAATATATTATATTCCACTGTATCTGAAACTATCAAAGTTTTGGAAGTTGTAATAGGATCAGATGAAATAGGATCTGTTTGGATAGTTTTAGATTTTTTGACTATTGTTTTCTCCTTTGTGGGGAGAGATTTCTGTTTCTGATTTGATATAGTTGAATCAGAAGAATATTTGCTTCTAGTAGACACATGCATAGCTTATCTTTCTTATTTTGAGGGGAGAATGAAATCCCATAACCCATTCAGTTCAACTTCTTCCTCAGACTCTAGTTCTTGTTCAGATGGTGAGGGATCTTCAGTATCTTGATCAGATTCGGCATTTGAAATAACATTTGGAGGCTGAGAAGTTAAAGAAGGATTTTTCTTAAATGGGCAAAATGATTTCTTAGGAGCTGATGATTCAGAAACGTGTTTCTTTATGTCAATCATGTCATTTGGCATAGTCTTTAACACTTTTTGAAGACCTTCAAGGTCAAATGGATCTTTCGAGACTTTCTTTTTAGAATCCTGACTAAATGTCACTTTCTTAGATTTTATGTCTTCTATCTCTGATCTTTTTTCTAATGCTAGGATTCTTTTCTCTACAGCAAGAGCTTCTTTCATGTTTTGTAAAAGGGTAGCTTTACCAGCTCTATCTACAAAAATAGCTATATTAGAAGGTAAAGAGGAAATATACCACTCTATTTTTATATCAATAGTAGGTTTGGAAGCGGTTAGGATTTTGTTTAATAACTTGTTAAATCTAGAGTTGAAATCCTTGATCCTTTCACCTGAATTTGTCTTTAGATTAGAAAGAGCATTGATTAAAGATGCAATAGTTCTATCATCTCCAAATTTTGCAAGGAAAACTTGCTCAAAAGTTTCCCAATCGGCAATTGATCCTGCTGGAAGTGAAAAGTACCAGGATCCTGCAGATCCTTGTAAAGTATAAGGAAACAATCTAACTACAATATCTTCATGAGCAACTCCGTTCATATTCATGGCTAGCATAAAATTATTGATATGTTCTTTGGAAGGAAGACCATCATCTAGATTATATTTAGGTAACCATTTTTCTGGATGATCCGGAAGAGGATTTGGATTTGCTATCAATACAGCACCAGGATTCGTCCAAGGCCGATTAGCCATAATTGGATTTGAAGTTTATGAAGATACAAAAGTAGATTCAGAAGTAGGGGGATGAAGGAATAACTTACAACTAGAACAACACTACTCGTGATAATATTGATTTTTTGAGTAGAGGAAATGAAAGACTGAGTACGAGGATGTGAAGAAGTAACTAAAGGAAAATTTGATGTAACTTCACTCGTATCTAACTTAGATCTGGATATAGAAACATTTTTGCGATATGATTCAATTGGAAATTCAAAAGGTGGAATTCCAAGTTTCTTACTTTTGGATCTAGTTAATATACCAGTTTCTCTAAATAGAGAAGTAACACTTTCTTCAAAAGCTTCAGGATTAACAGGCTTTTAGCAGAAATAGATATTCCTTCTAATTTCTGAATTAAAGACTAAACTTCAAGAGACTCGAGAGTGAATTCTAAAGTAGATGATAGTCGAGATACTTCAGGAGATGATGGAAAGGTTTCTACTATTTCCGATTTCTGAGTTGGTGATTTAGAATTTGATCGGGAAGATGTAGAATGTTTTTTAGGAGATCGACTCTTATGAGGGCTTCTAGTTTAAGGTTTAGATTTATATGCCATTCATAGTCAGGCCCTCCTTCTAGCACCAAATATGTTGAGGCCTCATAAATCTGTATCAACAACAAGGGGGATAACCACCCGGTCCGAACCTTACAGTAGTTCCTTTTTCGTTTGGGATAGTGGCTCCAACTAGGTGTAATGGGACCAATTTCCCAGATTTGGGTTTTTGTATGATTGTTGGATTTCTCTCAAAATATTCGCATAAAGAATTACTAAAAACTAAAACTAATTTATTCTATAATTCAAAACTTTGAATTAAGTCTAATCTAATCTAACCCAAGATAATACCAATTTGATGCGATCCAGAATGATATCTATTCAATCTGTGATGATTTAGATCATCACAGATTTAATAGAATGAATAATTTTGTAAGATGATTCTCTTGATAAATAGTTAATCAAAAGAAGATGTAAAATATATCGCATATATCTGATGATCATATATTAAATAAATTAATTTCTATCGTTATATCGTCCAATAGTGCAACTGATATTTCAAACAAAAACAATTGATTTCATATACAATTCATGAAATCTAGATTCATCACTAATATTTAAAACAGAATAAGCATACATGATAATAGTACCAGATGTGTATTGTCTTGTTCATCTTATCAGTGATAATAGGCCACAATCAACTCTTCTACCAATAAGTCTTTCAAAGAATACAAAAGTGCATCAATAGTGATCAACAAAATGATATATAACTGAAAAGGTCGTGTTCCATTATTTTATCAAGGCATCTACAAACTTACTTACAGTAAAGCATTCTTTGTAAATGTTCTCAATAAAATTCTGGACCCTTCTCTAAATGCATGAGAAGGGTTTAAATACTATACTAACTACTTACAAAAATAGATTTATACAAAATATCTTATGAGGTGGTTTCAAACAACCTTCCTCATCCTTAGTATCTAATTGCTAAAAATTGAAATTATTAAAAAAAAAAAAAAAAAAAAACTAATTAATAATCATGCCTGATGATAAGTTACTGCCAGCTCTACTTTTTTGCTCACAAATGCCGGACATCGGTTGAACTTGTGGAGGTTTCCCAAACTGTGTCTTCATTTGTGCAGCAAATATAGCATCCAATAAAAGTGGTTGTATTTTCTGTATAGAATTCAAAGAACAATTCAGTGTCATGATCTCACTGTGAGGTTTAACCAGTAGCTGCCAGTACGCTTCCCAATCAGTCTTTTTCAGCTGTGTAAGTGCTTCTTCTCAGAGTTGACCTACATCTTTCCAAATTTGCTCTAAATCTCTGATATCAGGAACATATTTGTGATTTCCTTATTTAATCAGACCAGAAGTATGCAATATGTGGTTAATCATTTTGACCATATTCTTTGATATACCCGCTGCTCTGGCTATGGCCAATTCTGCTTGTTTCACCTATGCATCCCAGTCAGTAAAGAGAATATCTTTGAAAGTGTCCTTGATATTTGGAAGACCTAACTTTCTTCCTTCCTCTGAATCTTGCCATTCAATATAATCGGATATTTTGGTATTGAGTTCATTGAACTCAATTCTTTGATCAATGACTGCGTTAGTCAATTGTTCACTGATTTCTAGTTGTGGAATTATGTCTGACATTTGTACAACAAACAATTCTTGTTGTTTTGAGAGTAAGGCATTTAATGCCATTGCTTCTTTTATGAATTCCTCTGTAGTAGGAATACCTTCATATTTGGTAAGATCTTCTCTCAATTTTTCAATCAATGAGTTTTTGCTAGATAAGTCATTTTCATAACTTATCTTAAGGATTTCCATCTCTTGTTGTACTCTGATGAGTTGTTGTTCGACCTTTTGATTTAGAGTGTTTCTTTATTCATCTAGTTGTTGTTGTAGCTACATGATTTTGTCATCCTTTTCCTGAACCAAAATAGATACTTTTGCTGCCTTATCCATTTTTGTAGTGGTGTATCACTAGCGAACTGAGATAGTCGAGTTAAATTTTCAATTGGATTTGATGGAGTATCTTTCCATAATACTTCCATAATTTCATTTCCTGGGGGTGTTTCAATCCTTCTCCTTTTTCTTTGTTTCCTTACTACAGCTTTATGAAGAGGGTTGTAGAAAACATCTAGTGGAGGGATATCAGCTACCTTCAGAACAATTTCATCAGTTGGAAACACAGGAATGACTTCTGTGTCTTGGGAGGTTTTCCCAGGAGTTTCAATGATATCTTTTGTCGAAACTTTTTGTCCCTTTGGAGTCTGAAATTCTGTATTTTTCTGTGAAGATGATGCCTCTGGAGTATTTGTTAATGTGTTGTTGATGAAGTTTATTTTTTATCTAATTCACTTTTATTTTGTGAATCTGATTGTTCTACTCTGATTTCTTGGCTTGCTTCAGTCGTATAACTGGTAACCAAAAAAATTTAAGGGATACGTCTGAATCTTTGCTCTCTGAAATCCTTGAATCTTTGTAACTCTTCTGGATTTAGGTTTGAATTTGACTGACAGAGTAAATTTGTTAGCAATCTTTTCTGGGTCGAACTGCCTTGAGGGTAAAACGGGGAGCTTCAAAAGCTCAATATTTTGACATTCTTTCAATGCATGATTGAAATTTCTGAGCGTGAGTGTACCACATGAAATTGGGAAACTTGGCCATAAAGACTTCTTACTTTCTTTCAAAGATTTAGTGAGTCCATTACCAACAATTTGGTAAGCGACTTCTCTTGCCATCAATTTATTTGAAACATATAAAGGAAGAACATGCGGGGGAGCGGAGCTTCCAAAAATTCTGATGTATGAAAATGACTCTTCAATAAAATATCTCCCTATCATTTGAAGGTCTAAAATGGCTTCTTTAGTGAAACTAGGGCTCATTCTGTCAAACATTAGTTGATGCAATGGTAGTAAAACTCCATAACATAGCATGTGGAAATGTGGTACATAATTATGTTCCCATATCTCTTTATGATTCAAATGAATCGGGGTAGGATCTTCAGGAGTCCATTTCCATCCCATAACTAGAAAGTTGGTAGAAAAATAGATGGTGTCAAAAACATACGCGCTCATGAAAAATTGGGGAACAGATTTGGAGGAGGAAGTTATTGTTTGGTGATATTAATTAATTTCCTTAACTAGATTCTCAAAAAGGATAGTTTCCCAATTCATTATGTGGGAAATAACACAAGATTCAATCAGGGGAAGCCAATTTATGGAGAACTTGGTATTATCAGGTAGACCATATAATCTTGCATAGCATTGCTGCTGCGAAATTTTAGGGATTTGCAAGTGACGTTATAGGATACATACCTATTTTCTCATATTTGAACTTGTTATCTAGTTTCCTCCAACCTTGAATTTCCTTGAACGGGTCTTCTTTCTTCTTAGCAAACTTTGCAACAAACTGATTTTTGTAGATGTCTTGCGAGTCAGGCAGCTTATACATGATTCTCAGATCTTTAGCTCTAAAAGAACCTAGAATATCATTCTTGAAGGTTCTTAATTTTCTATCTTTGATTGTTGAATTTTCGAGCACCCACCTAATCATGTCGGTATATGGAATAAGAGTTGCCCTTGCTGTTATCCTATGGAGGAAAGAGCATGCAATATCTTTGAACTATAAATTTGAGGGTGTCGCATCATCGGTCGGCAGTCGCCATGACTTCCACTACTTCTAGCTTTTCATCTTTGAGCATAGTGTAGATAACTTGCCATTTCGTAGTACCTCCATCAGCAGTGCAGACTATATCTGAGACTATGGGTGACATTTCCGTTTGTTCCAGTTCTGTAACAATCTGTTTATCGTGTTTCTAAATCACTTTGCGGATGGACATATCTTGAAGGAAAATCCCTATTAAAGACAGTGTAAATGATCAAATGATGGAATATCTATTGAAATGATCTACTTTGAAAGAAAACATCCGGGAAAAAGCTATATCAATAATTAAATCATAATGAATCAATAATTGTTTTCATTGGGATGATAAAACATAATTAATATTTCCTGACATGATTTATTTTCACTTAAAACCTTTATTCAAACCTATTAAATCCATCGCATCGCTCCCTTTGAACCTGTCTTTATAAAGTGTATTACCTTTTGTTTATGCGATATGTGATTTCGTGATATCGCGAAATTGCAAAAATCGCAGAAATCGATGTATCGCAATATTAGAACTTTGGTAAGAATTGCTTAAAGTTTTACAACATAAATCCGCGATATGCGATTTGTAATATCGCTTGCAAAACTTCAAATCAGCAATCGCAAAATCGGGATTTCACTATTTTATTGTTTTAACTTTTAACAATAAAAGATTTATGCGGAATTTGATTGCGATAAGGTATTTTTAAGGTTGTTTTTTAATAATTTCTTTTTATTTTCATGTTTTTATTAAAAAAAAGCAATAATGTTTTTGGGAGTTTTAATTTTTATCTAAAATGAAAAAAAAGAAAAAATTAAATAAGGGTCCCTATTTCTATTTATCAAAGGTCTAGATTATTTTGAAAATAAAAATGGGGGGAGTTGTTGCATAGCACAACACCATGCTTTCCTTTTTCTTCTCTTATGGTATCCCATCTTAATACCAAATCTCCAGTTTGAAAAATAATCTCTTTTGCCTTCCTATCAAAAATGGACTTCATCTTTTCTTGATAGGTGACCAAGTTTTCCCTAACTTTCTTCCTGCTCTCACTCAATTCTATCCCCTTATTCAGTCTTATTATCAATGCATTAGGTTATTCTTGTGCTTCTTGAAGAAAATAAATGACTGGTCTAAATAGCTGAGTGGGAAACAAAGCTTGAGTACCATAAACCAATTCATAAGGGGACTTACCAGTAGATCTTCTAGTAGTCATTCTTACTGCCCAGAGAGAAAATATCAACTTTGAATCCCAGTTCTTCTAATTCTCATTAATTTTTTTCTTCAAAATCTTAACCAATGTCTTATTGGAAGATTCAGCTAGCCCATTCCCTTGAGGATGATATGCTGTAGAATGAGACAAAACGACATTATATCTTTGACAAAAATTAATGAATCTGACTGAATTGAATACCTGAGCATTGTCTGTTACAATCTTCACTGGACATCCAAACCTACTGAAGATGTTATCTTCCAGAAACTTCATTACTACCATATCATTTGATTTTCTGGTAGGTATTGCCTCCACCCACTTTGTAAAATAATCAGTGGCAGTCATAATCCACTTGAACTGCCCACTTGATGGTGGATTAATTTCTCCGATGAAATATAACCCCCATTGTCTAAAGGGTTCTTCAACACATACAGGGAGAAGAGGTAGAGGAGCTAACCTTTTCTTTTCTGCAAAAAATTGACATTTCTGGCAACTTCTAACCACTATGTATACATCAGCAAACAAGGAAGGCAAGTAAAAACCTGATTTGAAGATTTTATGAGCAGTAACTTTCCAGCTATAATGGCCCCCACACAAACATTCATGGTACTCTTTAATAACTTCCACTGACTCTCCTTCTGTCAAACACAACAAAAAAATGCCAACAGGATCCTTCCAATATAATTTAGCATCAATTATAACATAAGGTTGAGCTTTGAGTTTAAGAGCTCTATACTTCGTTATGTTTATTGAGGGAGGACAAGAGAAAAAGCACAAATAGTGAATAATATCCTTATACCAATTAGAGCAGAGAAATTTGTACTTTATTGCTGAATTTGTGCTACTTTGACTTGTTTCATCAACAACTTCATCCAAGGGTGCAAGTAGATTAATTCCCAGAGCTTGAAAATTATTCTCTGTCAGCAATTTTTCCAAGCCCTGTCCTTTTACCAACTTAGTAGGCTTGCTATCTAAATCATATTCTTGGATTTTAGCAATCCAAATTCCTCTTTTTCCTTCCACATCACTTTGAACTAACACATATTTTACAGCTGAGTTAGGTACATATGAAACTATTTGAGAATGAAGCACATAATTCCTAAAGGATTTTAATGATTTCACTAAAGCATATACCTGTTTCTCCAAGATATTGTATTTGAGTTCTACATCTCTGAGAACTTTACTAAAAAATGCTACAGGTTTCTTTTTTCCCTCTTCGTTCTTCTGCAGCAACATAGCAACAATGGTAGAAGGTGATGCAAATGAAAATATTTGGAAAGGCTTTTGATAATCTAGGCTGATCAAAACTGGAGCTTCTTGAAGAGCCTCTTTAATCCTGGCAAAGGATTATCTTGCATATTTATCCCATATTACTTCAACATTTTTATTCAACATATCTATTATGTTTTTGACAATATCAACATAATTTGGGACAAATCTTCTTAGAAAATTAATTTTCCCTAGAAATATTTGGATATCTTTCTTACTTCTAGGCAACAGAATCATTTGTATAGCCTCAACTCTTGTTGGATCAATTTTCACCCCCTAATTTTAAACTATATGTTCCAGCAACTTACCTTCCTCCAAAGCAAACAAATATTTCTTAGGATTTAATGATAACCCAAACTTCCTACGTTTCAGGAAAGCCTTCTGTAGATGCTCTAAGTGCTCATCATCAGAATCTCAAAAAATAGTCACATCATCCAAATATATGACTACAAATTTGTCACCCACAAATGTTATGTCCATTATCCTTTGAAAAGTAGCCCCTGCGTTCATGAGACCGAATGGCATCCTAGTATACATGAACATTCCCCAAGGTGTGGTAAAAGTTATTTTCTTTTGGTCTTCCTTTTCAGTAGCTACTTGGTTTTACCCAGAGAAACCGTCACCCATGGATAACATATAAGCTCCAATCACTTTTTGTAAAACATAATCCATATTTGGCAAAGGATAATTGTATTTAAGAGAAACTCTGTTCAGATTCCTGAAATCAACACATAGCCTTATCTCTCCATTCTTCTTCCTCACATGAACCATATTAGAAACCCAGTCTGAGTATCTAAGTGGGACTATGATTTTTGCTTGCAGCAATTTCTTCACTTCTTTTTCAATTGGAGCAAGTAACAGTGGATTAATCTTCCTAAGCTTCTTCCTGTGAGGCTTGACCCCATCTTTTAATGGTATTTTATGCTGAATAATATCTAAATCATATGTCTTAAATATTCATAGGACCATGCAAACACATCCATATACTTCTTGAAAAGATCAACATACCTTTATTTATAATCCTTAGGAACTCCTTTGAACAACTTAACCATCTTGGGCTCCTATTGAGTTCCTAGATTACAGTCTTCCATTTCGCCCACCTGAGATACTTTCTTTTGGTTCACTACTACATCATTTGCATCGAACAGTCTTTCAAGAGGAACCAAACCTCTGGGAAATGTATTATTTTTCAACTGAATTATCTTCTGATCACCTATTGACTGCTTTATGTTTTTCAGGACATCATTATGATCAGTTTGTTCACTTTCTTGATCTATTTCATTGTCTTCAAAATTTCCAATCATCATTAGGAAATGATTGATATGCTCATCATCCTCAAAAACCTGCCAATGCTTTACATTATCAGGAATTGAAGGTTTATGCCTCAACTCAATCTCATATCTCAGTCTTGGATTAATGGGTGGCTTAAATGTACTGGTTGAACTACCAGTGCATCTGCCATTCTGTTTTCTTCTCTTGGAATAAACTGAAGATTCAAGGCTTCAAAATAATTTTCAATCAGGTCCCACACTTCATTTCTATAAGATCTCAATCTAGGATGTTTGGTTTGACACAAATTCTTAATCTATCTTATAATAAATTCAGAATCACCAAAAATGGAAATACATTGAATTCTCATTTGTTTAGCAGTTTGAAGACTCAAAATCAATGCTTCATAATCAGTTACATTATTGGTTGATTCAAATTCAAGCTTAAAAGAAAAAGGTAAGAGATTACCTTCTGGGGATATGAATAAAAACCCAGCTCCTGTGTCATCCTTTGAGTAGGCACCATCAAAATAACACTTCCAAATTTTATTTGAAACCAGCTCCTTATGTACAATTGCTAAAGAGAGCTGCTTCTGTGAGTCTTCTGCAAATTCTGCATCTTCATGCAGCATAAAACAAGAGAGATCCTCCTTCTCTTGGCCATAGATAGGGGAATTTCCTGCATTCCTCTTTGTGGTAGTCTTAATAAATCTGGTTTCTCTGTATAACCTTATTTCTTCCCCATTGAACACAGGAATGATTGCATATGTAAAGTCTAGTTTTAAGATACCTTCAAGCTTTTCTCCCCAAGATCTGGACAACAACATACCAAATCTGGCTAGAATATCTGCAATTACTACATCCTTCATGATACTCTTGGCTGGAATTTGAGCTAGGGATACCACCATGTCTTTGATAAGCCCAACACACTTCACCCTTTTTGAATCAAATGAATAAAGGTCTCTATAGGGCTTAGCGATTTGTAAATTTAATTCTTTCATCACAGATAATGGCATAAGATTATGTGATGCACCAGAATCTAACATACAATTATGCAGAATGAAATCATGAAGAAGCACCAATATATAAAATTGAGGAATGGAAGAATCTACCTCTTCAACATGTGGACCAAAAGTGACCATTGGCTTTTCTTCTTTCAAATTCACAGTATCACCAATATCATCAGACTGAGAAATATTAATAAATTCTACAATTTCCTTCTTGTAACCAAATGTCTTTGCTAATTCAAGCAAAGGTAATTGAATTTTGATCTTTTCTAATTCTTTGGAAAGACTGAAAGTTTGATTTTGTTTATTAATCTTATCAGGTTCTTCTTGATTCTTTTTAGGATTAATATTTTGCTCAGGTATAGTGACAATCTTCTCCAAAATATTAGAATCAATAGACTTATTCTGGGAAGCCTCAACCTGTTGTTTTTCATTTCCACTCACTGAATTCATAGGTTGTTTCCCCTTTTCTGATTATTTTACTGAGTTATTTGGCTATGGAGTCACCATTGGAGAAGGGACTGAATCTAGCTCTTTTTCCTCATCATCCTGAGTTCTCAATATATTTTTTGATATTAGCTCATACTTCTTATGCAACTCTACTTGCATAAAATCAGTGAATTTCTTACAATAATCATCCATCTCTTCCCGATCAAATGATACATCAAGTTATGTGCATTCTTATTCACATTTCTCTTCTTCCTCATCATCTTCCATATAAACAATAGATATTTGATCTTCAATATATTTTTGGTCATCCTCAGCAGACTGTGAAGGTGTTGCTTCTATATATAAGGGTGCTTGGACTTGATCCTGGTCTCTTTTTTCCCTCTGCAAGGGTTGCTTCCTGAACTGTGAATTAAAAACACCTATGTTTTTCTGTGCAAGTTTCTTATTATCCAATTTCATCTTCACTAATTTATTTGACAATTTCTTGATGACCTTAGTCATGTCATCAATCCTATGATCCTGTGATGAATCTTTTTTAGCCTTACCTTTATCTTGAACTGTCTTCTTTTCCTATGCTTTTCCAGTAGCAGTCATGTTTGCTTCAATATCTAAAGCATCTGTTTGGATTTGTTCAAGAGTATCATATCTGATCTCTCTCAAAGTGAAACTAAAATATGATACAAATGCTCCAGCAAAACAACTCTTGCTCCAATAGGAGGGGGTTTCATTTCTGCGGGAAAACTATTATACAATTTGTTAAATCTTTTAATGAAATCATTCATTCTTTCATCAGACTTTTTCTTAATAGCATTAAACTCTGTCAATGAATAACCATGATCTCTCTTTTTACCCCATGTTTGGATGAATTGTCTTTCTAATTCATCCCAATCATTAATTGAGGCATTTGGTAATCCTTTAAACCATTTTATTACCTCTCCATTCAGAGACTGTACAAATAGTCTCATTATTACATCAATATGTTCAACATTTAAATTTTCAGCAAAAGTGCAAAACAAAGGCAAGTGGTTTTCTGCAGTATTTCATCTTCACCAGTAAATCTAGGAAGAAATTTAAAGTATTCTTAAGGCATTGCATTCATTGGTTGTGGAAGATTTAATGGTGCATAACTATTCATCAAGAAAGCAAGGACAGGGGATGCCATGTTTATGCCTTGATTAACTGCTCCTTGAGTAGGTGGGGTTTGTATACCAGTTGTAGATGTGGATGGATGAGGTGAAACAACTGATATGGGAAGGGGTTGATGAACAATAGCAAAAGAACTGGCAATTGTATTAGGCTGCGTTTCTGTGAATGTGAATGAAACAGACTCAAAATATCATCCTTATAACTTTGGTTCTTGGAAATGAATAGGTGAGGACAAGGATTCTTGTTCTGAGAAAATTAGTTTCTGGGAAATATCCTTGGATGAAAGGGTATGGGAATTTCTTCCTGGTGCAGGCAGTGTAGCATCAAGTGTAGAAATCCTTCTTTATTTCTGGCCTTTTTTAGAAACTAGTTTTTCAGGATCTGAAAGAATAGGAGCTTTCTGTTGAGAGGTATCTGACCTCATATGTGGCCTTTTATATGCCATAATTATGAAATAAAAGCACAGCCTGATATTTCCTCCTCTCTAAACAACTAGAGGAAATATGAACAAAACCGAGGGAAAAAATTTCGCTTCTTCGTCCTCGGCAGCGGTGCCAAAAAATGTTGTACCTTAAGAGACGATCCCTTAGCTATGATAAGGAATCTGTGCTTAAGACATTTATATAATTATGTCACAGAAATATTGGTCTTTGTTTAATCACCTTCAAATATTTATCATTAAACCCTCAAAGATCAAGTACAATGAATGTCCCACAATGCTATTATCTATTGATATAGAATGGAATGATCAAAAGAACATGAAATAAATAAGCCCAAACTGAGATGTTTTTATGCAGAATATATCACCTCAAACTCCAAAAGAATTAAAATAAAAGAAACAGTTAAAATGAAGGAGCGCCTATTAAGGATTTTAACACTTATTCACACAAGTAAAAAGAGACCTGCAGCTTCATTACTTCAATTTATTCAGAGATGGAAAGCACATAATGTAAATTGGAAAACACATCAACATAAAAAAATGCCAGAAACTTGCTTTTCATTCATTAATCATTTGAAATATGAGTACAAAAAATTGCAGTCTGAAGGTCCAAAATTTGGAACCTTTTCCTTTCTTGATTTTCTCTTTAAATGCAATAAAAAGTAGTTTGTAACTGCTGAAACTAATCCTAACTACTTCAACTACTTAGGACTTCATCAACTTCCTATTACATGTCATCAAAATGTCTTATTACAATTACATTCTCTCAAAAAGAGGAAAATAACATAGAATATAAATCCTAATCTATTTGCTGAATGTGAATTGATGATGTTGTTGCTGCATTTCCTTGACTAGCTGGTTTATACTTCTTTGAAGTCGAAGGGTCCTTTGGAAAATCTGTCATCCAGGCTCTGCATTTCTTCCATATCTCAATATTGGTCTTAGGTGAATGGACCAGCTTATGATATTCCAATCTAAAAGCAGTAATTTTGTTAAATGATGGCCTCTCTACAAATAAAGTCTTCACTAACCACAGTAGTTGAAAATGTCTTTGAAGGAAATTGATCGTTGTTGCTCCTTTAAGAACCTAAGTCTTTTCATGAGTATTGTCTACCTTAATTTTTGCCAACATTAGTAAGGGTTCATAATAATTCCATGATAAAAGACCACCTCCAAGACCCCAACATGATGGAAAACCTACTCTTGTTATTTCATCAAATGAATTATCAAACTGGTTCACTACTTCCTTAAGCTCAATCAACTTCTTTTCTATAGACTTCCTGCAATCATTTTTGGCAATCATCTTATTAATTTCCACAGCATATAAATTCCTATCTTTAATTTCATTTTCTTCCAACTCTTGATCTATTTTGGAATTAATGAAATCAATGAACTTTCTTGCCCAAATGGCCCTATTAATTGTCTTTTTCTTGTCTGCCATGATTTTTTCTTCAAACTCCTTGCTAATACTTTTTTCTTCTACAACAACAGTCGAAAAATCCCAGATTGTTTTCATTTCTGCAATAATATCATTCCAAATGATATCTTTAGCCTGTATTAAGGATGTATTTCCTTTCAATTTGTCTTTGAGATTTTTAATCTCAGCATCAGTAGTCTACCAGTCCATTATGTATTTATTGACTTCTCCCTTTGTGGCTTGTATGATTTTTGTTGTTGTTTCTAAATCAGCTTGTGCCTTTTTTCGATCTCACTCTGCCATCTGCAATTAGTGGTTAATTGAGATATTTGTGCTAATGGATCTTCATTACCTGATGGAAAGAAAAAAGTGCAAGTATGAGATTCAATATGATTCTGCAATGACAAAGCAGTTTGCTTTAATTTGGCGATTTCTTCTTCCTTTTGCAAGAGCTACTGAAGAAGTTTCTCTTTCTCATTTTCTATCATTGCAACCTGTTGTGGATGATTTTGTCACCCTCATAGAGACAGCCTAGAGTTGCCATAGACCAGTGCCTAGGACATCTTAAATATAGCAAGGAGTCCTTTATAGTTTGGGTTGTCAGTCCAAGGGACTCACCTACTATCTCTTGTTTTAAACAAGGAAATTAAATTAGATTGAATGGGTCCAATTTCTCTCTCAGAGGCTGATACAAGGAAAGGAGTAGTGTAAAGACATCATATAAAACTTCAGCATGAAAGTATCAGACAGCTAAGAGACCGCTTTACTGTAAAGAGGGCCGATTCAATGATATATCACAGAAATCAAGTATTAGGGTGTGCAGGCAGTGAGGAAACACAAGAAGATATTACTGGCAGAAGGGCGCACCAATTTACGAATCCTTAAGCCACTAACATAGCGGAAATTATGAAAAGAGTGAACATGGAACAGCATATCACTTCTAGGCCTATTTAAAGCGCTTGACTAATTCTAGAAAGGGCACCACTTAAGATGAATCCTTACTGCAAATTAGTGAGCCACTCGCATTCTAGAACATGATACAAGAAGAAATTTTGCATGAAAAGAGATGATATATTAACAATAAGAAAAGTTACATACTGGGATATATCAAAGATCAGAATCCTCAATACAGTCATAACCCCTCCTCACTGAGACCCTACAGGCTCTGAAACTTCATACAGAAATGTTACAAGATGAATACAATAGTCTTCTCGCTGCACAGTTCGCTGACAGAAATCTGGAACCTCTACAATGTCTTGTTTTTGAGTATTTATAGGGAAGACAGAAACTTCCCGAGGAGGAGGAAAACGAGGCACAATTAATGACTCAATTTGAAACCCAATGGCGGAAAACATTCGCGCCTTCTCTTATGAATGACTGGCTATAAATGATGGTACTGAACAACCTGTACAAGAAATAAATGTTGGGAGATAAAATCTCCTTATATACAAAATGGGAGTAATAATAAAATATATACAATTTGTCGCCCGCGGCTGAGAGAAAATCTGCTGCCGTAAGAGATTTGGAACAATCTGGATTTTAGTATTGTACTCTCGGCTTTCGGCTATGGATTTGAATCCTGGATCTTTAATGCAAGGCGGACGCATCTGGAGAGTTCTGAGAGTTCATATCCCTATCTTCTTTAATGGTGGTCACCTCTCCCACCTACTCTCGGCTCCTTCCTTTAATTGCTGCCAGTATGATCTGTCCTTTGTTATGCTCTGGATTTTTCAATGGAGGCGGAAAGTTAATGTGCTAACAAAGCCAAATGAGAACCTGCAAAACCCGCAAACCATTAGAGAAAAACGACTCGGCGATATGGAGTGTGGTTAGAACAGCGACCATGGAGTCGGTAATGCATTTTAGGCGAAACATTGAGAGGATGCAGGGTGACAGGAAGCACATAAACACAATGAGGAAACGGAGAGTGACAAGGCAGAAAACAATGGGGCGACAGACACGTCATCAGGACACACGAATGGTGGAGGAAGAATGAAGCGTACACTTGTGAAACATGATGACACAGCCACAGGAGGTGGGACCCGAATCGGCAGTCGGAATCGGAAGGCAGAGTAGGTAGAGCGGGAGTGGCACATATTTTATGTTCCGATTGCGATTGAAAACAGGGCGGCGATCAACCCAGGACCGTTCGATCTTGAAACAATATCGATGGCTGTGCTTGCATCGGAGGGAAATAAAGTGGTGGAGACATGAAAACCGCCGATCGATTGCGCGCGGACCCACCATAGATGTTAATTTCCGCACCGTCAATTTGGGCTAGATCGGATGGCCAATATTGCATCTGATTGTTAAAACAGTAGGCCCCTTCTTGCTTTGGATTGTGGTTCTCGGACCTGGGTCATATGGAGGCCGAAGCGGGAGGGAGCCAAAATCTTAAAGGATCGGCCCGATTACTTAAATTTGAATTTGAACTATCGCGATGCAGGCTTTCGGGCGGATATAGTAGCATCAAGTAGGATCATGGGGTTTTAGGCTACGGCAGGGATGAATATGTACAACATCGGCTCCATCTCGAGACGGCATGTTCGTCCTCGGACATGTCGAGAACATGCAGACTATCAATTATTTCATCTTACTTTGAATTCTCCTGCACTTTAACTTTAAGCACATATCAGCGTTCTTTTCCTTTACAAAGAGAAGAAATAAAAACAAAAGCAAATTATATACATGATATACAGTATATACAACCAGGCGTTCCTAGCCAAGATCAGAATTGAAAATAAGGCTTGAGGAACTGGCCATTCACGGGCGCAGCCAACAAATCACCCTGTATATTTTCTAAAGTAAAGGTGTTGTTTCTCCCCAGCTCCACTATTTTGAACGGCCCGAACCATAATGGATCAAATTTAGCATGTTTGCCCTTTTCTGCTCTGCAAACATCCCATCTAAGAATCAGGTCGCCAATTTGAAAATTTCTATCCTTCGCATGCTGATCGAAGACATTCTTCATTTTTTCTTGGTATTCTATTAGTCTCTGATTCACCTGGTTCCTTGTCTCCTCCAATTCTACCAGCTGATTAATTCTTCGGATCATGTTATCTGGTTCTTCTTGGTTCTCTTGCATGAAACGTGCTACTGGAAGTGCTAATTGCAAAGGAAACACTGTAGCCCGCCCATACACCAGCTCATAGGGTGACTTTCCGGTGGCTCTTTTGCTGGTTATCCTATTTTCCCATAAGGCAAACTTTAATTTAGAATCCCAGTTCTTCTGATTTTCAGCTATTGTCTTCTTCAGGGCTCTTACCAGGGTTTTATTGGATGACTCTGCCAGACCGTTTCCCTGTGGATAATATGTTGTAGAATGAGTAAGGATGATGTTGTATCTTTGGCAAAATTTTACGAACCTGGCAGACTTGAAAGCCTGTGCATTGTCGGTTACAATTCTTGCAGGACAGCCAAACCTGGATATGATGTTATCTTCTATAAAATTCATTATTACAGCATCTGTCGCATTTCTAGTAGGTATGGCTTCCACCCATTTCGTAAAATAGTCTGTGGCTGTCAATATCCATTTATGCTGGCCACTTGATGGGGGATGTATCTCTCCTATGAAATCTAATCCCCATTTCTGAAATGGTTCATTTACATGAATAGGGATCAAGGGCAATGCCGCTAATTTTTGTCTTTCCGCAAACCTTTGGCATTTGTCACACGATCTGACCCAGGCAAAAGTATCTGAATACAATTTTGGCCAGTAAAAACCGGCCTTCAAGATTTTATGGGTTGTTGCCCTCCAGCTGTAATGTCCTCCACATATCCCCTCATGAAATTCCGTTATTACATTTTGCACTTCATTTTCGGTAAGGCATAAAAGTAATATGCCTAGAGGGTCTCTCCAGTAGAGCTGTCCATTAGCAATTGCGTATTTCTGATATTTCATCCTTACAGCTCTGTACTTAGCCTTGTCACATCCTGGAGGACAGCTGAGTGTCAACAGATATTCAACTATTTTCTTATACCAAGGACTAGTCAGATATTTCACATGTATCTTTTGTGTAGCCTTCTCTAGTCCATGTTGCTCCTCTTCTTTTTCTGATTCTTCATTTGCTATCACAGACAGGTTAATCCCCAAAGCTTGATGATTTGATTCTGATAACATCTTGGAAAGTCCCTGTCCTTTGATCAGTTTGGTAGGCTTTATATCCAGATCATACTCCTGAATCTTCGCAATCCATCTTCCCCTCCTACCTTCACTATCCCCTTGTACTAGAATGTCTTTTACAGCTGCTGTGGGAACATAAGCAGTAATATGAGATTGCAAAATATAAACTCTAAAAGCTTTGAGGGACTTTACCAGGGCGTATGCCTGCTTCTCTAGTATATTATACTTCAATTCAGCATCGTATAGCACCTGACTGAAGAATGCTATGGGCTGTTCATATCCCTCTTCATTTTTCTGCAATAACACTCCAGCAATGGTATGAGGTGAAGCAAATGAGAATACCATAAATGGCTTACTATAATCTGGTCCTGCCAATACAGGAGCCTCGGCGAATGCCTGTTTTATCCTTGTGAATGCGTCTCTAGACTCCTGAGACCATTTTACTTCATTTTTCTTTTTCAGCATATTGGTAATGTGCCTAACTATCTCTGCATAGTTAGGGATAAATATTCTCAAAAAATTTATTCGCCCCAAAAGCACCTGTACTTCTTTCTTATTTCTCGGCAAAGGAATGCTGCTTATCACTTCAACTCTCTTAGGATCAATTTTTACACCATCCTTAGTCACGATATGTCCTAAGAGTTTTCCTTCGTCTAATGCAAACAAGGATTTTTGGGGATTCAGAGAAAGGCCGTACCTTCTGCATTTTTCGAAAGTTCTTCTCAAATGCACAATATGCTCGTCATCACTCTTTGAGAATACCGTGATATCATCAAGATATACCACCAAGAACTTGTCCTGTTCTCCAATAAAGGCTATGTCCATTGCCCTTTGAAAAGTAGCACCTGCATTAATCAGTCCAAATGGCATCCTTGCATACATAAAGGTTCCCCATGGCGTGGTGAACGCAGTCTTCTTCTGGTCTTCTAGGAAAACAGCTACCTGATTGTAACCCGAAAATCCATCCATCATTGACATTCTGGATGCTCCCACCACTTTCTGCAGGATATGGTCCATTTTAGGCAGTGGGTAATTATCTTTGAGAGATGCTCTATTCAAATTTCTAAAGTCCACACACAGCCTTATTTCTCCATTCTTCTTTCTAACAGGAACAAGGTTCGCTATCCATTCTGAGTACCTTAGTGGCACGATTATCTTGGCTTTCAACAGCTTCTTGATTTCTTTTTCAATAGAAGGAAGAAGCAAAGGATTTATTTGCCTGAGCTTCTGTTTGTATGGCTTTGCGTCTTCCCTCAACGGAATCTTGTGCTGTATAATATTCACATCAAAAGTTTTTAGGTCCTCACAGGACCAAGCAAAAACATCTTTGTAAGATTGAAACAACTTCAAATACTTTTCTTTGTATCCTTCTGGGACCTTCTTGAACAGTTTAACAATTTTGGGATCAGTGGAAGTACCCAGATTCAAATCTTCTACTTGATTATCTTCTACTATTTTATTTGGCTGCACGGGTACATCATCTTTATTGAACAACTTCTATAGTGGTACCAACCCTCTGGGTATGACATTACCCTTTAGCTGCAGCACTTTGCTACCTGCTATTCTTTCTTCCCATTTATTTTCAGCAATATTTTCAACTTCTTCTTCTCCATTATCATCAATATCTATATTGGAGAATTCTCCCACAGTCTCTATAAATATTTTCATCTGTTCATCATCTTCGAATACCTGCCAATGCTTTATATTGTCTGGAATGGATGGTCTGTAGCGTACCTCCACCTCATATCTTAGGAGTGGGTTCTGAGGAGGACGGAAAGTACTGGCAGCTACCGCAAGAGAATCTGCTATTCTGTTTTGCTCCCGGGGCATGAACTGTATGTTAAATGCTGAAAAGAAGTTTTCTATCATGTCCCATACTTCATTTCTATATGCCCTGAGCCGAGGGTGCTTAGTTTGACATTCATTTTTAATCTGCCTTACAACTAGCTCAGAGTCTCCAAACACTTTTAGACACTGGATGCCCATGTTCCTAGCTGTCTGCAGCCCCAGCAATAACGCCTCGTACTCAGCCACATTGTTCGTAGCCTCATATTCCAATTTAAAAGACAGTGGCACCCATTTTCCTGCAGGGGAAATCAACAACACCCCTGCTCCATTACCCTCCCTTGAATTAGCTCCATCAAAATGCAAAGTCCATATTCCTGATTCTTGCTCTTCTTTAGGCTGCTCAGCCTGAACCTGACCAAAAAGGGTCTCATGTGCGTAATCCTGATTTTCTTCCAACATGAAACATGAAAATTCCCCTTCTTTGTTATAAATTGGGGAATTATCTGAGCAGTCATCCCTGGTTATCGTTTTGACAAATCTGGTCTCCCTGTATAACCTCCTTTCTTGACCTCCAAAGACTGGGACAGTAGCATATGTTAGATCCAATTTGATTGACCCCCCAATCTTGGTACCCCAGGACCTTGACAACAGCATGCCAAAGCGGGCTGGGATATCAGCAACCACGATGTCCATGACCACACTTTTTGCTGGGATTTGAGCTAGATTGACCACTAGATCCTTAATCATTCCCAAGCATTTAACCCTTTTAGAATAAAATGAATATAAATCTTTATATGGTCTTGTAATTTGTAGCCCTAGTTGCTCCATGACAGACAAAGGCATAAGATTATGGGAAGCCCCAGAATCTAACATACAGTTGTGTAGCAGCAGATCATGAATGACCAGGGACACATAAAAAGGGGGAGTAGAAGGGTCTATCTCCTCGACATGTGGGCCAAAGACTACCATTGGTCTCTCTTCTTGCAGATTTAGACTATCAGGTGCGATGGGTAGTTCAGGAGGAAGAATGAAAGAGGTAACTTGAGACTAATATGCAGGCTGTTTTAATAATTCAGTCAGAGGAACAGGAATCTTAATCTTCTCAAGCTCTTTTTGCAAATTGAAAGCAGATGTGGGCTTTTCTAGCACTACTTCTTTGGACTCCCTATTTTCAACTGAAGACTTAACTTCTTTTGACACTGGCTCAGCATTAGGGGGACCAACTAGTTTAGAAGAGGAGGGAACTTGATCATTAGACTGCAAGGGGGTATTCAGAAGATTCTTACCTTTTTCTATACACCTTTTTGCTGCCGATTCCTTCTGAGCCGATGTTTCCTCTCGAGGGTGCTCTTCCTCTTGCTCCTGGGTTCGGGTCCTCTTCCTTGAGGATCTAAGATCATATTTGACGTTGAATTGTGCTTCCATGAAATCAGTGAATTGCTTGCAGTAATGGTCAATCTCTGCTTCTTCGTCTTCTTCTTGTAGGGGACACTCCATATCATCATTATTAGAGAAGGCCAGATTTGAATCTTCAAGTTTATAAGCTGCATCTCTAACGGAGTCATCTGCTGGTCCCTCCAGGTACAAGGGATGGGGTACCTGGTCTTGCTGTTCTCTTGGCATTATCTGTAAAGGGGGCTTTCTGTACTGAGGATTATATCCTCTGTTTGGAGCATTATAATAGTTCTTGGGAGCTGCATTCTTAGCTTCCAGCTCTAGCTTGACCATTTTCTTTATCATCTTGCTTATCTCATCCATTTTGTCGGAGTCTTTGTCTTGACTGGAGGTAGAAACCTCTTCTTTACCTCTCCTTCTAGTATCTTGCTCAACTTTTCCCTTCGACTTACCAGTGGCGGCAAAATTTGCTTCCAATTCTAGAGCATCTGTTTGAGCATCATCTAAGGTGACAGGCATTCTTTCCCGCAGTGAGAAACCAAAATCGGAGTCGAAAGCTGCTATGAAAACAACTTTGGCCGGAGCTTCATGTGGCTTCATTTCGGGAGGTAGGCTCAGGTATAACTTGTTAAATCTCTTGATGAACTCGGATACCCCTTCATTCTATTTCTTCTTCATGGTATTAAATTCAGTAAGGCACATTCCATAATCTTTCTTTTCCCCCCACTTTCTGAGAAAAGCATTTTCCATTTGGTCCCAGGTAGTCACGGAATTATTCCCCAATGTCTTAAACCATTTTCTGGCTTCGCCTTCTAAAGACTGCACAAACAACCTCAAAACCACATCCAGATGTTCAACATTTAAGTTCTCAGCGAAAGAGCAGAAGGTCTCGAGATGCTTCTGAGCATCAATGTCACTTTCACCATTAAATCTCGGTAGGATCTTCAGGTAATCTTGTGGCATATCATGCAGTACTGGGGGTAGAGCCAGAGGAGCATATTTATTTAACAGAAAAGCAGGGACATTGGCCATTGGGGGAGGTGGGGGTTGCACAACAATTTGAGATACAGATGAAGGGAGAGAAGTAGGAGGAAGTGAAGTATGAATAACAATGGGAATATATCGCACAGAAGCCTGAGGTGTAGAAGGGAATAACTCACGGTTAACAGTAGCTACTTCTGTGACCTCTTTAATTTCTTCAGCCTCGAAAGTAGGGTGAGATCCTCCTTCAATCCAGGCGTTTTCTCTACGTGGAGTTTCTAAGTGAAACTCGGGTTTTTCTGTTCTAACTTCTTGAGAAGAAGAAGGCGGGTAGTCTTCAACAGAATATTCAGAATTTTCGGGACGAACCGACTTCTTCTCTTTCCAACCCTTCTTACGAATAATCTTTTCCGGGTCAGACACGGGTGTTTTCGGTGGTGAGGTATCCGACCTCAAATGGGGCCTCCGGGAAGCCAGAACTTCCAATAAAATTTATCAAATAAAGACCAGTGGAGTCGCCAAGGTGAGAAATCTACAACTCTTCACCTCTCTGTGCTCACCTGATTAGAGAGTGAATATAGGATGTCGAACCCAGGGAAACATATATTCTTGAATTCGTTCCCCGGCAACGGCGCCAGAAAGATGTTGTGGATGATTTTGTCACCCTCCTAGAGACAGCCTAGAGTTGCCATAGACCAGTGCCTAGGACATCTTAATATAGCAAGGAGTCCTTTATAGTTTGGGTTGTCAGTCCAAGGGACTCACCTACTATCTCTTGTTCTAAACAAGGAAATTAAATTAGATTGAATTGGTCCAAATTCTCTCTCAGAGGCTGATACAAGGATAGGAGTAAAGTAAAGACATCATGTAAAACTTAAGCATGAAAGTATCAGACAGTTAAGAGACCGCTTCACTGTAAAGAGGGCCGATTCAATGATATATCACAGAAATCAGGTATTAGGGTGTGCAGGCAGTGAGGAAACACAAGAAGATATTACTGGCAGAAGGGCGCACCAATTTACGAATCCTTAAGCCACTAATATAGCAGAAATTATGAAAAGCGTGAACATGGAACAGCATATCACTTCTAGGCCTATTTAAAGCGCTTGACTAATTCCAGAAAGGGCACCACTTAAGATGAATCCTTACTGCAAACTAGTGAGCCACTCGCATTCTAGAACATGATACAAGAAGGAAGTTTGCATGAAAAGAGATGATACATTAACACACGAGGAAAGTTACATACTGTGACATACCAAAGACCAGAATCCTCAATACAATCATAACCCCTCCTCACTGAGACCCTACGGGCTCTGAAACTTCATACAGAAATGTTACAAGATGAATACAATAGTCTTCTCGCTGCACAGTTCGCTGACAGAAATCTGGAACCTCTACAATGTCTTGTTTTTGAGTATTTATAGGGAAGACAGAAACTTCCCGAGGAGGAGGAAAACGAGGCATAATTAATGACTCAATTTGAAACCCAATGGCGGAAAACATTCGCGCCTTCTCTTATGAATGACTGGCTATAAATGATGGTACTGAACAACCTGTACAAGAAATAAATGCTGGGAGATAAAATATCCTTATATACAAAATGGGAGTAATAATAAAATATATACAATTTGTCGCACGCGGCTGAGAGAAAATCTGCTGCCGTAAGAGATTTGGAACAATATGGATTTTAGTACTGTACTCTCGGCTTTCGGCTATGGATTTGAATCCTGGATCTTTAATGCAAGGCGGACGCATCTGGAGAGTTCTGAGAGTTCATATCCCTGTCTTCTTTAATGGTGGTCACCTCTCCCACCTACTCTCGGCTCCTTCCTTTAATTGCTGCCAGTATGATCTGTCCTTTGTTATGCTCTGGATTTTTCAATGGAGGCGGAAAGTTAATGCGCTAACAAAGCCAAATGAGAACCTGCAAAACCCGCAAACCATTAGAGAAAAACGACTCGGCGATATGGAGTGTGGTTAGAACAGCGGCCATGGAGTCGGTAATTCATTTTAGGCGAAACATTGAGAGGATGCAGGGTGACAGGAAGCACATAAACACAATGAGGAAACGGAGAGTGACAAGGCAGAAAACAATGGGGCGACAGACACATCATCAGGACACACGAATGGTGGAGGAAGAATGAAGCGTACACTTGTGAAACATGATGACACGGCCACAGGAGGTGGGACCCGAATTGGCAATCGGAATCGGAAGGCAGAGTAGGTAGAGCGGGAGTGGCACATCTTTTATGTTCCGATTGTGATTGAAAACAGGGCGGCGATCAACCCAGGACCGTTCGATCTTGAAACAAGATCGATGGCTGTGCTTGCATCGGAGGGAAATAAAGTGGTGGAGACATGAAAACCGCCGATCGATTGCGCGCGGACCCACCATAGATGTTAATTTCCGCACCGTCGATTTGGGCTAGATCGGATGGCCAATATTGCGTCCGATTGTTAAAACAGTAGGCCCCTTCTTGCTTTGGATTGTGGTTCTCGGACCTGGGTCATATGGAGGCCGAAGCGGGAGGGAGCCAAAATCTTAAAGGATCGGCCCGATTACTTAAATTTGAATTTGAACTATCGCGATGCAGGCTTTCGGGCGGATATAGTAGCATCAAGTAGGATCATGGGGTTTTAGGCTACGGCAGGGATGAATATGTACAACACAACCTTTGTTGCCATGGAGTGTTCTCCTGTAGGAAATTTCAATTTTTTCTTCAGTACAGAGATTTATGATTCAGCACTTTGCATAATCTTCTGTACAACAGACTTGTCATTGGGATCTACCCCAATCTTCACAATAATATTTTTGAGTTCTTCGTTATGGGTTGTCAAAGCCCTGGAATTGGCTTTCTCTAACTTCAACTGCTTGATCACTTTTCCAAGCATATTTTCAGCCTTCAGTGCCATTGCATTGGTTTTGGTTAGGTCATTCACAATCAGTTGACCTATTTGCATATGCATATTTACTTTTTCAAGCAATGCAATTTTCTTCACATCTACAGTTAGATTAATAGTATTAAAATTATTGGATGAACCAATAGACATATCAGAGGGATATGAAAGGGAAATCTTAAATTGATCCTTTTCAAGATCCATTGCAGTTAGAAGTCTCGTTTGATCTGGGGTTATCTGGTACTCAGCTTGATCTTCCATGCTTGCCTTCATTTTCTAATTTCTTTCTGCAATCTAGGAAAACATTTGTTAAATTAAGGGAACTTGTTCCTGAGTACTTTCATGTCTCTTTGGTGAAGCAAGAACATTTTTCTCATCTCCCAATTGTAATGAGAAATGAGGTTGAGCATCTGCAAATCCTCATTGAGCTTTGTTCTCTTTTTAGTCATTTTCTCTTCATTCTCTGAATCTATCACCATTTCTTTGCCTCTCTTATTTGACTTCTCTGATATGATAGGATTTTGTTCAATTGAGCTCACTGAACCTGCAAAACCATTACTTGCCATTTTTTCTATATTTGGTCTGCTTTCATGAATGAATGTTGAATGGCCATTTTCAATTCTCCTCTTAGAAATCACACTGTGAGGGTCATAAGCCCACTTCTCTCCTAAAGGTAGGTGCATTTAATCTAACATCTTAGAGGCTTCATCAATTGCTTGTCTCATATTGACTATAAAAGGCCCAACAGTCATTGGTAACTTAAACATGTGACCTTTCTTCATAGGCACAAAATGTATTTGATCCACGTTTAAACTTTTCCTAATGAACTCCAAAGAAAATAATCTCATAGCCACAAATATAGGAAGCCTATAAGGTTCTACACCAGCTCCATAAAGCCTAATATTAGAATAATTTTCAAAAACAAACCAATCACCAAACTTACAAATTATCCCCAGCTGTAAGAACTCTTGAGCGTTTGGCAAAAAGCAAGGGGGATTAATTCCATTCAAAATTTTATATGCAGGAGACATGAAATTACTAGAAAAATCAAATAAACCAACCTCATTCTGTTCTTTCCTCACTATGTCTATCCAAAAAATGACTGACTGTATTTTCTTATTCATATCCATTATATTTAACCCCATATGCATGAATTCTTCTACATTTTAATATAAGAAGAGGTAAATAACAAGAGAAGGAAACCTGAATGAACCTGTCAATGATAGTCTCATGACTTGAGAGTTGACAGCTTCTTGCCAATAAGATGGAATATCCAGCACCACTCTTGGCTTCATCATCATGGAGAACATTCCCAGAACTGATTTGTTCACTGTACTATCATCATCTTTTCCAAAAATATTTGTAATGCACTTCAACACTAGTCTGACTTCTATATAAAAAACCTCCATGGGGAATTATTTATTATCAAGTGCAAATTGTTGTGTATTTGACTTCAAAAAATAGATGAATTGGTTGAACTCCTGACCTGCAAGACTATCATAATGTGCCATCAATGAATCCTCAAGAACCGGATATATGTGTAGAAATTTATTTAATAATGATTAATTAATTCATCAGACTATCCCGATCACATACAATTCGAATTTATATGCAACACATAATCTCTTCCACTCAGATCATCACACATGCGTAAATAAAACAAGTGATAGCACATCAATTCATCATACACATTAACACAAAGATGTATGGGGGAAAGCTTATAGCTGAAAACTCTGCAGATTATTTATATTATAATGGGAGAAATCATGTAACAAATTTTCAAGATAATACTCCTCAAGTACTCATGATTTTCTCATGTTGCACACACAAACTAGCTTGATTTGAACAGCACTCGTTCAAAACTCACCACTAATTGCCTTGCCTCATTAAGTAAATCATGGCCTGTCTATATAGAGATAATCCAAGGTTCGAATCCCCTTGGCTTGACAAGCAATCATCATGGGAAATCTCCTCCAATTCTTGTGCAAATCTCATGCACAACTGCTGTCGCAACTAATAGCAAACTCACCCTTTCATCTACCTCTTCCACTGGTCTCCACTGAACTGTCCATGCACTGTAGTGAACTGATGTGTTCTTGAGTTAAATAATGAGTTAATAATTAGTGAATTAAATAATATTTAATTCACTCCACTCATTACTAGTTGATTAGCTAGTTAAACTAATCACAACTAGTTCAACTAAGTTAAACCGAACACAACTCCACCAACTGTCTCATTAACTCCACCAAACTCTGCCACTGAAGTCCTAACTGAAGTCAACCATGCATGAGCTCACCAAAACCCTAGGAATAGCGTAATTCCTAATGTAGGAATGTATGAGCCACTTCCAAGGCCTGAACTGAAGGCACCAAGAGAGAATCGAAGTTTATAGTCCAAATATTATTAAGGGTAAATAATATTTGACTTCTATTTTTGCTGATTATTGTGCACTAAAATAGACTTGACCTATAGGTCCAAAAAGGACCCAATATATTTTTTACCAAACATGACCAATACCTCAAGAATAACATACCTAATCCCCGATTCATGCTCCATGTTCAAAATAGACATAGTCTAAAAATAGATTTTGCACTTAATTATCACAGCTCACTTTAGTAAGTTGCGACTTATTTCACTTAAGCCCATCATCTTGCTGCATTTCTCAACACTCCCTTCCGGCGATTTATGGATTATCTCGTAACCCTATCTCGCTTCTCCTTTGGAATTCAAATCTGTCTGTGAGTTTTCTTCACAGATGTCGGCAGATCCCATCCTCCGGAACATATGAAAGCATCATGATTCTCCGCTAAACACAATCTCTTATATGATGGTACCTAATGTCGATGTGTTTGTACCTATCATGAAATACTGGATTAGCCGAGAGTTTAATGCAACTCTGGTTATCACAGTAGATCATTGTAGGCTCCAAATGCAAAAATTTGGCCCAATCCTGCGAGGATCTTCCTCATCCAAATAGCTCCCTTTACGCGCCCAAGCTAGCTGCCATGTACTCGGCCTCTGCTGAACTGAGTGCCACGAATCTCTGCTTCCTGCTGTACCAGGAAACTGCTATCGACCCAATGCTGAAAACTCCTCCGGATGTGCTCTTCCAGTCCGTTGGGCTCCCTGCCCAATCTGCATCAATGAAGCCAGAAAGCTTCGCTCCATCCTCCTGTCTGTACCATAGACCATATCCCGATGTGCCTCTAATATAGTGCAATACATGCTTGCCTGCCTTCCAAAAGAACTTGGTAGGCTTAACCATAGCTTGCGAAAGCTGGTTAACTGCATAGCATATATCGGGTCGTGTATTGACCAGATACATAAGCGACCCCACCAACTGTCGATAGACAGTGGCATCCACTACCTCCGCTGAAGTAGCATCCTCCTTCCTCCAGCCACCAGGAAGAGGAGTGTCAAAAGGCTTGCAGCCTTGCATGTTGAACCTCTCCAGAATCTCCCGGGCATACTTGCCCTGAGAAACAAACAGTCCTCTGCTGCGCTGCCAAATCTCCAATCCCGGGAAATAATGAAGGATGCCCAAGTCCTTCATCTCAAACTCTCGTGCAAGATCCTCCTTGCATGAAAGTATCAACTGCTCATCGCCAGTCAAAATCAGATCATCTACATACAGTACGATGATCAACAGCTTCCCCTCCACCACAATCTGGTACGGGTTAGGATCCGCCTCACTCTTGGAGAATCCAAGCCCGGTGAAGTAGCTGTCTATCCGAGTGTACCAAGCACGAGGTGCTTGCTTCAGCCCGTACAGTTCTCTCTTGAGTCGGCACACATGCGACTCACTGCTGAAGATCTCAAAACCTTCAGGCTGCTCTATGTACACCTCCTCCTCAATGACTCCGTTGAGGAACGCAGTCTTCACATCCATCTGATGAATGTGCCACCCCATCTGCGATGAGAGAGCAAGGATCGTCCGTATGGAAGAGTACCTTGCGACAGGTGCAAAGGTCTCCTCATAATCAATCCCCTCGATCTGTGAAAAGCCACGGGCGACAAATCTCGCCTTGTACTTCTCCACACTCCCGTCAGCTGCCTTCTTCACTTTGTAGATCCATCGCGAACCCACCACTGATTTCCCCACCGGTCTTGGGACAATCTCCCATGCACTGTTCCTGACGATCGAATCATATTCTTCAATCATGGCATCAACCCATGCGAGTTCCTCCACAGCTTCCTCAAAAGAGGATGGCTTTGTCACAACACATTGACTCACAAGAGCCATGTATCCAGTGTACCGATCCAGTGACTGCCTCTGTCTGCGCTGTGTTGTAGGTGGTCCTACAACCTTCTCTGCATCCCGAGCCAGTCGCTCAGCTTCTGTAGTGCGCATGCACCCTCTGATGGTTGGCACTGCATGGGTGGTTTCTTCCACCTCTTGAACTTCCTCTTGTGGCTGATCCACATCCGGAAGCTCCTCCTTAGGAACTATCAGCTCCTCATCTGCATGCAAGTGTAGCTCCCTCTCAAGCGAACACTACATGGCTTTCTCCTCCTGAAATTTTATATCCCGTCGCACAACAGTCTTGCGACTGTCTGACAAATACACCCGATAGTTGTGAGGTGTATCAGTGTACCCCACAAATATTCCAACCTCAGCAGTTGGATCCAGCTTCCTTCTCGCATCCTTCGTCACATGCATGTAGACAGGAGAACCAAAAATACGCAAATGGGAAATATCAGGCCTCTTGCCAGAATAAGCCTCCTCTGGTGTACTCATGCCAAGAACCTTGTGAGGACAACGGTTCTGCACATACACTGTTGTATTGCATGCCTCGGCCCACAAGTGAAGGGGTAGGCCCTGATCATGCAACATCGCCCATGCAGCACCCACGATCGTTCTGTTCTTCCGCTCAGCCACCCCGTTCTGCTGTGGGTTATGGGGTGCGGTGAGCTCTCTCCGAATCCCTTCTGCGCTGCAGAACTCCTTGAATTCAGCCGAGATGAATTCACCACCGTTATCACTCCTTAGAGCAATCACCTTCTTCCCCGACTCCTTCTCGACCGGTGCTTTAAACTCACAGAACTTCGTGAATGTATCGCTCTTCTTCTGCATGAAGAAGATCCAACACTTTCAAGAGAAATCATCAACAAAGATCACATAATACTTGTGCTTTGCTGTCGAAGCAACTGAGAAAGGACCACACACGTCTGTGTGAACTCTCTCAAGGATCGTCGTGGCGCGACTATCTTTCTCGTGAAAGGTGGCTTTCACATACTTCCCTAAAGTACACCCCTTGCACTGATCTGACTGCGCAAGGGTGCCCTTAGGAAGTCCAGTAGAAATCTGCTGCAGAATCTTCAAAGCTCCATGGTGAAGATGGCCCAATCTCCTGTGCCATAGTTCGCCCTCATCATCCCGACTCACCACATCTCCAGCCTTGCATGCCATAGCTGCGCAGTCATCTACCTGCAACTGATAAAGGTTCTGAGTTCGAACCCCTATCTTACGGGTCTCTCCAGTAGTCTTACTGCGCAGGAAGGCTTTTCCTTCGCTGAAGACCACATCATACCCCTTATCCTCCAACATCGCTACTGAAATCAGGTTCTTCTTCAATCCGGGTACATGCATGACATCCTTTAGTACAAAGGGTTTACCAGACTCCCTCTGAAAGGATATGGTACCGATACCAGTCGCACTGTATCTACCATCATCGCCCATCTCGATGTGCACACCCAAATCTTTGTCCTCCAGATCTGAGAACAAATCCTGATCTCCCGTCATATGAAATGACGCACCGTTGTCCAAGAACCACACCGATCCCATCACACTTGAAACCAAGCATGCGATCAGTGAAAAGTCAAGCTTGAACTGTGAAGCCAAAGCTTCTCCATCTGCAGATCTTCCTGCTTGCTTTTTTTTCTTCTTCTTTGGACAATTGGTAGCATAATGTCCGTGATCATGGCAGTGAAAACACTTCACTTTCGCCATATCCTCCTTCTTTCCCTTTGCACCGGAATGAGAAGTTTTCTTACCCTTCCCCTTCTTTTCTTTGGCAACCAAAGCGCAATTTTCTTCATCAACTCCCTTTGATGAAGATCCATCCCGAGTAGTCCTCCTTATCTCCTCCTGCATGACATCCGCCCAAAGGCGCTCCCATCCCGGCAGCTTCTCCCGACCATTGACACTATATTGATATGAGTGCCAAGCCTTCGGAAGTCCAAGGAGAGCCAGGTCGGCCATGTCCTCGTCTTCGACAGTCACCCCCACACTTCCCAGCTCATCTCTACATTGAGTGAACTTCGTGAGGTATTTGGCGATACTGTCGCCTTTCTCCATCTTGATGTTCCTGAGCTTATCTTTGAGCGCCAGCTTCCTTTGGTCGCTCTTACTCTGGAATAGATCCGTCAAAGCTTTCCACATTAAATATGGATAAGCCTTTCCATGCAGGCTGGATACAATATGATCCTTGACGCCCTCCAACAGGATCCTTCGACATTTCGCCATCTTCTTTTGCCATGCTTCGACTTCAACAGGATCAGTGGGATTTTGGACATCCGTATCTATGAACCCCTTCAGACCATTATCTTCTAATACTGCCTCCATGCGATCCTTCCATGCAACATAATTCGAACTGCCTTCAAGAGCATATTCGAGTCGCAAACCGTTGAAATACATTTTCAACACCGGCACCAAGAAAACAAAACTGCTGCAAAATTTCGAATTCCACCTCAAAGCTCAACCGCTCTAGATCTGTGAGAACAAATTATTTCTAGCACGGAGATCGACTGCAAGGGGCATTTACCAGACCTTTCACTTTCCGAAGAAAGATGAATCCGGAGGCTACCTGGCCCGCATGCAGACTCTGTCTACCGAAATAAGTTTGTAATCACTGTGATGATCAATCTCTGCTTCAATAGCTCCGATACCATGTAGAAATTTGATGAATAATGATTAATTATCCACCGAGACTATCCTGATCACATATCAATTCGAATTCATATGCAACACATAATCTCTTCCACTCAGATCATCACACATGCGGAAATAAAACAAGCGATAGCACATCAAATCATCATACACATTAACACGGTATGTATGGGGAAAGCTTATAGCTGAAAACCCCGCAGCTATTGTGTATATTATAATGGAGAAAACATGTAACAAACTCAGTACAATACTCCTCACAAGTACTCAGTACTTTCTCATAAAGTTACACACAAACTAGCTTAGTTTTGAACAGGTTACTGGTTCAAAACTCACCGCCAATTGCCTTGCCTCTATTGCGCAATCATGGCCTGTCTATATAGAGATCCAAGGTTCGAATCTCCTTGGCTTGACAGCGCAATCATCATGGGAAATTCCTCCAAGTGTAGTGCAAATCTCATGCACAACTGATGTCGCCACTGATAGCTAACTCCACCCTTTCATCTACCTCTTTCACTGGTCTCCACTGAACTGTCCATGCACTGTAGTGAACTGATGTGTTCTTGAGTTGAATAATGAGTTACTAATTAATGAGTTAAATAATATTTAATTCACTCCACTCATTACTAGTTGATTAGCTAGTTAAACTAATCTCAACTAGTTCAACTAAGTTAAACCGAACACAACTCCACTAGCTATCTCATTAACTCCACCAAACTTCTGCCACTGAAGTCCTAACTGAAGTCAACCATGCATGTGCTCACCAAACCCTTGGGAATAGCGTAATTCCTCTGTCAGATGCATGAGCCACTTCCAAGGCTTGAACTGAAGTGCTCCAAGAGAGTAAACTAAAGTTTATAGTCCAAATATTATTAAGGGTAAATAATATTTGACTTCCCTATTTTAAGGAGAGGCAATCTAAAAATAGACTTCGACCTATAGGTCCAAAAAATAGAGTCCCATCTATTTTTACCAACATGACCAATACTCCAAGAATAACATACTGCAATCCCTGGACCATGCTCCATATGTCTAAAAATAGACATAGTCTAAAAATAGATTTTGCGCCATAATTTGCCTGCGGGCCCACTTAGTGAAGGCGACTTCATTTCACTAAGCTCCATCATCTTGCTGCATTTTCAACAATATGACTCTGACTCGAGGTAACACAGAGCTTGACAAATTAATTGGGCTGAAACCTGTAGAACATTTTCACCTTGACAGTTCATTACAAAACACTTCCCTGGGTACATAACAAACACTAGCCAATACACGAATTTGGGAAAAAGATGCGTTCTTGGAATACATGCTGACAATACACCAGTTTTGACCATGGCAGTATAAATTGGAGATGCCTTATCGTTTAAGCAGACTTGCTGATAAAACGAAAGGTGGTCAAGGGAACAAATAGTATCCTGGAAATCCCTCTCGGTGTCCATGAGAGGGATGTGACTGGAAGAACCCGACAGGGATGAACGCTTGGCCATAATTCAATTTAGGATGGCAGAAAATCAACAACGTGACAGACAGCAAAGAAGGACACGACAGAGAAAACTTCAAAGACAAAATAGCAACAATAACCTCGGAAGAATGAGAATCCCTCTTAAATAGGTGGTGCGGTCTTAACAATCAAATGTTGAAAAGATGCGCCAAAAGACCGTTAGGAACACCCGACGTGGACCACATCTGTCACCAGCTAGCTGCATACGTCACTGCGGGAGGTCTCGAGGTACGGAGAAATCATCGGGCTTATGCCCCGCATTTAATCTCAACCGTTGATCTGGATTTTCCCCGCAGTCAATAGGGTCAACTGCGTAGGCACCCTCCTTGTTAACCCGCACGCTTAAAGTGCTCGCGGGTTGAGACTTTTACACCCTATCTATCAAATTGTTAGATCCCGCTCCACAAGATGCTTGCTTTTTAATCTATATATTGGGGCCTACTTCCACAAAGGTTTAAAGCATTAACTTTAAACTTAATATAATGAATATTACATTTTTATGCTAAAGTATATGAACCTTTACACTTTAACATATATTTTGATAATTTTCCATTTTTTTGTATTTTTGAAAATTAAAAATAAAGGATATTGCAAATGAGCCACAACAGCATGCATGGTATGCATGTGTGTTCTTGGTTCTCTTATTGTCATTGGCATGGTTTTTGTCAAGTGTGACAGTGTTTTTCATCCCTTCCTTGCCATTTCTGGATAGCCATGGTGTGGTGGGTTCTCTTGTATTTGGTTGAGCTAGATTTCCAAATCGACTCGAAGTTGAGTGGGGTGGTCTCATGGTTATTCAAAAGTCCTAGGAATATCGAGATGGGATACACAGTAAAGTCTAGTTGTGAGCACCTCGATTGAGCCTAGGAATCCCTTGACCAGTGAATGGAAGGATACACGGTAAATCTCAGTGGTGAGTACCCTTGATTAGGCCTAGGAATCTTGGTATGGGATACACGGTAAAGCCTAGAGGGTAGAAACCTCGTAGGCCTAGGAATCCCTTGATCGATAATGGTGGGATATATGGTAAAATTGAAGGGTTGAGATGAAAAAATTCCTCAGTTTTTAGGTGGAGAGATTCGAAGGCATCCATGCTTGTTTAGGGCCTAGTGTTTCGGTGTGGATTGCGGTAAATCCTGGGCCCTGGTTATATTAATGAGGGTGAGGTGTTGTAGCCTCGAGAATCCCTAGTTTATTTTTTGTTATGATTCCCACAATAATGCTTGGAATATGGCATAGGGTTTATTGGCTGGAGAGAGATTTGGTTCAGTCAATCTATGGTTGGGTGTAACATGGAACTCCCAAACCTGGTTGTCCTAATCATTCATTAATAATAGTTTCTTCTCCTTGGTATTTTATGTGCAAATGCACTGGTTCATATGTGGTATTTATGGTTTTCATATCTATGTTATTTTTTTGTTTATATCCTGATTAAGAGTATGTCTTATGACAGTGATGATGTATGGCTCTCATCATGTTTTGATTCATAAATGAATGAATAATGAATATATGACATAATAGATGATAATGCAACTAATGTGATAAGGCATAAATGCTTCTTGGTAAATTTTAGATAAGTATGAGACCCCTATACTTAGAGTTGTTGTTATAACATGTAGGATGCATATTTTTGATATGTTTTACGAAATGACTGTTATGTCTAGTAGGGGTCCATTCAAGTCCTTGATTAATTTTGTTATCAATTGCATTGTCTTCATGTATTTTATGAGTTCTAGAATTTCCATAAGTTTCTCAGCAGTGATTGGGTCCAAGCCCTGGAAAATATCCTTAAATCTCGTAGCAGTTGGCATAGCACTAGCAGAAAAAGGCTACAGTTTCACCCAGACAAGCTCATGGGAGTGACTAGGGATCTTAGTCACTTGGATGGCTTGGCAAGGGAGCGACTAGGGCTCTAGGTCAGTAAAAATGTTGATTTCCCTCAGGGTTTGGTCACCTGGAAGGGTGGGTTGGATCCTAAAGGTTCTATAGCATGTGTAGAAGGTCAATTTGGTTCAATTACGTCAGTTCCATTTCCTTAACTGTACATGGGGATTCGAATCACATCATAATATCCTCTCATAATATGCTTACCCCAGTGGATCGGTTAGCTTGGGTAAATGTGGGAGGATGGTGTTACAAAGTGGTATCAGACCATGGTTCACCCCTTGGACTAGATGGACGGTGTTTTGGTCATGCATTTATGTCAATTGCATATGTCTTATTTATAATTTTGGTCTGTGTTCTTGTTGCGTATTCATGGTGTTGGTCATAGTCGCAGCTATATTTCCATGTAAAATTTGATGCTATTGTTGTTAAATGTGTCAGCATGAATGTATGTCGGTTAAGAATTGTTTATGCATGACAGTGTTTACATCTTGTTAAGCATATAATGATATGGTTGTAGTTGTCATGCCTGGGGTCATGATGTGTGGTTGGGATGGTCATGCATTGATGATTGGACTATGGTTACGATGATGTCTATATGTTGTTATGATTATGTTTATACATGTATTGCACTAATCTGGTTGGTCTTGCAGATGAGATATCCTCCCCGAATTATACTGAGGTACGTTGGTTTGTTTATGATTTGGTTTAGCTAACACAATATGCTTTGTAGGAAAGTGATCAAAATTAATAGCAAGATAGTAGACTGAATTTCACGAGATTCTCCTTATGGATCATATGAGCAGCATGGTCTTGGGAACTCTTCTAACTTAATAGATATATTGATAAGTTTTAAGGCATAAATAAGAAGTTGTAAAGCAGATAATGTCAGAATCATGCAGGCACAAGAGAAACAAGCAGAATTCAATGTAGTAATCCTTCAGAGTTTGTCAGAATTACAATGGCATGGGCCACTTTAGATCAGTCATGGGCAGGAGGATAGGACTAATGGGGCATATGGAAGTAGGTAGCATGGTGGTCACAGGTCGGATAGGGATGACACAGTTAGATATGGAAGGCTCTTGGATACTTCGGATAGGAGAGGTGATGGCACATGTAGTATTCTTGTTCTGGTTCTGAAAAGAACTATGATTGTCATCATTATCATCCTTACAAGAGGAGTGATAGGGGATACTTTTTGGATGATTTCAATAAAGCTAAGCCACCTACCTTTGATGGATATCCGCAGAAGCCGGAGGATGCAGAGGCTTGGTTACTTGGGATGAAGAAATTATTTGAGTTGCGTAATTAAACAGATAATATGAAGGCCAGAGTAGCTATATTCAAACTGAAAGGTAAAGCAAACATATGGTGGGAATATGTTCAGTGAGTTATAGAAATTAGGACTAAGATTTGAGTTGGCATGAATTCAAGATAATTTTCAGGAGGAAGTACTTTTCAGAGAGGTACTATGATAACAAATCCAAGGAATTCTATGAGATAAAACTGGGATCGATAATAGATGAGGAGTATACAGACAAGTTCCTAGAGTTTTTGAGGTATGTACCAATTTTAAAGATGAAAATACTAAATTTCAAAGGTTTGTCAGTGGATTTACATTAGCATTTAGAGATCAGATTGAGTATGATAAGCCTTGGTCACTTGAGGAGGCCATTAGGAAATTGAAGCATTGTTATGAGTAGTCAAAATGTAAGATAGAATCTCAAAAAGGTTGGAAAGGGAAAGACATGGCTAAAACTAAATGGCAGTAGAAAAGAACAAGGCCTCAAAATGTAGAAGAGAGATATTGTCTGCAGTATAAAGAGATATTGTCTACAGTATCAAGATGGTATACCTCATATTTACGATGCACAGGAGGCGCAGGCTATTGGGGATGTCGGGTGGAGCATTCCTCGTATCTATGTAGCAGTGGATAGCATGCAGGAAGATCACCAAGTATCTATCATTGAGATGGATGGTAAAATTTGTGATCAAGTTGTTTCTATTTTGATTGACCTTGGATCTAAGTATATTTATGTTATTCCTAACTTGCCATGATCATTTTGGTTTGAATAAAGAAGTGCATGTAAAATATTAGTTAGTACAATTGGCTACAATTACAAAGAAGAGAGTTCATCATTGGGTAAGATCTTGTGCATTTTAATGGTATGCCTACATCAGCACATTTGAATGTATTATTGTTGGGATCATACAATATGTTGTTGGGAATGTACTAGTTGTATATTCATAGGACTAAGGTTGATTTTTATGAAAAATCCATTGAGTGCTTGGATGCCAAAGGGGAACAAAGAATCTTATAGGGTAAGAAGAAAGTAATATCAGTTAGAATGGTGACAAATATGCAGGAAAAGTGTAGTTGCAGAAAAGGGTGTGTGTTATTTGCAATGCAAATTTCTAGTGATAAAGGTAAGGAGGATGAGGATGCAGAGATATTAAGCAGGTACCCAATCTTATAGCAATTTCAGGATGTGTTTCCCGCAAATATTTTAGAGTTTTTACCTTGCAGAGAAGTGGAATTTTCTATTGATTTGGTACTAGGGGAAGCACCAACATCAAATGCATTATACAGGATGAGTACTCGAGAGTTGGTAGAGATTAATTTTCAGTTGAAGGAAATGTTTGACAAGGGATACATTAGGCCAAGTGTGTCACCGTGGGGCACACTGGTATTATTTTTGAAGAAGAAGGATAGTACTCTTAGGTTATGCATTGATTATAGGCAGTTGAATAAGGTGACCATCAAGAACATGTATCTTTTGTTTAGGATTGATGACTTGTTTGATTAGTTGAAGGGGGAAACAGTGTTATCGAAGATCGATTTCAAATCAAGATATCATCAAGTACGCATCAAGAAAGAGTACATATACAAGACAACTTTCTGAACTAGGTATGGGAATTATGAGTTTGTTGTATTTCCATTTGGTTTGACTAATGCTAAAACTACTTTTATGTGCTTGATGAATAGTGTGTTGTGTCCTCATCTAGACAAGTTTTTATTGTATTCGTTGATGACATATTGATATATTCTAAGAATGAGGAATAACATGTCAAGAATTTAGCAGCAGTGTTGAGATTGCTAAGAGAACATCAGTTGTATGCCAAGATTAGAAAATGCAATTTCTTTCATACATAGATACATTACTTAGGACATGGTATTTCCAAGGAAGGCATAACAGTGGATCCAGAGATGATAAGGGCTATTATGGAGTGGGAAGATCCTAGAAATGTGGAAGAGGTAAGATCATTTATGGGGCTAGAAATTTATTATAGGAGGTTCATCAGGAACTTCTCTTGGATTACAAATCCTATCACGTCATTATAGAGGCAAGGTAAAAAAAATCAATGGACAAAGGAATGTGAAACGAGTTTTGAGTAGTTAAAGCAGGGCTAGCAATTTATTATAGGAGGTTCACCAGGAACTTCTCTTGGATTGAAAATACTATCACGTCACTGTAGAGGAAAGGTAAAAAAAATGAATGGACAAAGGAATGTGTAATGAGTTTTGAGTAGTTAAAGAAGTTGTTGACAAATGCTTCAGTGCTAAATATTTCAGATCCGAAAAAAAATATTTTTTGGTGTGTAGATATGCTTGTAATATAGGACTTGGAAGATTCCTTATACAATAAGTACAGGTAGTATTTTATGAGTCACGGAAACTGAACGAGCATGAGAAGAATTATCCGACACGTGATCTTGAGTTGGCAACGATCATCCGAGCATTGAAGATGTGGAGGCATCATCTTCTTGGTAGGAGGTTTGTACTAATGAGTGACCACATTGGATTGAGGTATTTATTTGACCAGCCGAATCTAGATTCTAGGCAAGCTGGATTTTTGTCCGTGATCAGTGAGTTTGACTTTGAGATCATCTACATCAAAGGTAAAGAGAACATGGTTGCATATTCTCTTAGCAGGAGTATACTAGTGAATCATATAGCAGTTATTAGTTCATATGTGACAGACTTACAAGGTTTAATCTTACAAGCATGAAAACAAAATGGCAAGTATACAGAGCTTATGCACAGGTTACAGTAGGGTACATGTGAGAAGGATGTGAACTATCGCCTCACAGCAGATGACTTGATCATAGTTAGGGATAGGATATATGTACCCAAAAATAGTGAGATCAAGAAGACTAACTTGAGATAGTTTCATGTGAAACTATATTCAGGTCACCTAGGATACCAAAAGACATTGATAGCAGTGAAGAAGTTTTATAATTGGCCAAATCTAAAAAAGGAAGTGGCGGATTTTGTGGCTAGATGTTTAGACTGTCAGTGGGAAAAGGCAGAGTGTAAACATCCAGGTGGATTGCTACAAATGATTATGATTCCAAAGTGGAAATAGGAGGTAATTTCCATGGATTTCATCACAGGTTTGTCAAGGACATCTAAACAGCATGATTCCATCATGGTTGTAGTAGATAGTTTTACAAAGGTAGCACATTTCATTCTAGTGAAGTCTACATATTTGGCTAATGATGTAGCACAGGTATTCATCAGTTATGTAGTGAGGTTTCATGGTGTCCTGAGGAATATTGTATCAGACAGGGATTTTAAGTTCACTTCCAAGTTTTCAAAGGAGTTGTTTACAGGTTTTGGGAAAGAGTTGGCCTTCATCATAACTTATCATCTGCAGAAATATGAACAGACAGAGAGGGTCAATAGGATATTGGAGGACATGTTGAGGATGTATGTGATGCATTAGCAGAGGAGATGGGAGGAGTACCTTTCATTGGTTGATTTTTCTTACAAGAGTGGTTACCAGGTGTTATCACACAAAAAAATGAAACATCATTTTGACAAGGTTAAATAGGTTCATGTGTCAAAAATAGGGTTGTAAGATTCATTTTTTAAGTTTGGTCAAGGGAAATATTAAATTTTTATTGTTTAAGTTTACCCTAAGGTCTAAACCCACTCATTTTTAAACTGCCTCATGTCACATCATTCATCATTTTCTAACTTATTTCAATTTCCAAGGTTTTTTGTATCGAAAGTGTCAAATTAGCCAAGAAACCACAGTTTCGTAGCAAAATACACTATGAAAAGTCACTTTTCGCTACGAAACTGCTGATAGTTTCATAGTGAAAATAGTTAAATTTACACTAAAAATGATATGAAAGCACGATTTTCTGCCTGTCTTGTCAATCTAACTGTTAGGTGTCATAAAATCATTGGGAATGAGTAGGTTAGATGCCATTTGAGTCATGGAGGGATAAATCCAATGTACATGCTCAGGTCTGCAGTCATCATGATCAGTTTAGGTATGTATGAGTCATCATAAGGTCATGAAGAGACATCAAAACTACAAATCCTTTCCTATTTCATTCATTTCTTATTTCACATTCCTTCTTGCATGATATTGAGCTCTAGAGAGCTAGTGCACTAAGCCAAAGTTGTGGCTGGTGTTTTCAAAGGATTACAATGAGCATCATCAAGCGAGGCTGCAATTCATCAAGCGAGGCAGCAAATCATCAAGCGAGGTTGTGAAGACATTGAAGAAACCATGGTAGAGAAAAGGAGGACTAACAAGGGTGGCCAATGCCTGAGATATGACCCTACAGACGTGAATTTGATCAATGAAGATGCAAAAATAGTAGAAGCTTTCAGAAGAGCAAGTTGCCTACATTTTTGTGATAAATTACAGGGCTCTCATACACAGGTGTCCAGGGAGTTTGCTTTGAATTTCAGTGGAACATCCACTAAAGTGGGAATGCTAAATTTGTTAATCACACAAGAGGTTATTGTTGCTACTACAGAGATTCCAAGAGGTCAAGAGAACGGGTTCAAAGGGTTCAATTTTAACATGGAGCAGTGCAAAGAATTCATGAAGCCTGAGCATACTGAAATGGATCTCACCAATGCCACTCCAAAAAGTTACATAAAAGACAATTATTCAAAATTGTTGCTCATCATCCAAGAGTAATTTACTTGTGAAGGGAGATACCACAAAGTGTACTCATATCATTTCAAATTACTTCTGCACTTTACTGGTAAGATTTCTCTTGATATTCCTTTTTATTTGCATAGAAGTCTGTCAAAAATGGTAGATAAGGTCCAAGAAAATTCTGAGGGGAGTGAGACTTCTTTATTTCATCACACTTTAATGAAATTATTGGTATTAGATGAACTTCAAATGTTAGGCAAAGACTGGTCCTCATTCTTTTTTTTAGTGGTTTTGATCTAGATGCTCTTACTCCTTCAAGAACCCCTAAACCTAGGAGAATTCCATCACCATTAGCAGCAGAACAGAGGGGATCATTGGTAGCAGAGCCAAGTGAACCTGCAAGAGTAGAATCAAGTGAAAAAATTATGAAGGAGCAAGAGAAAATGCAGAGTCTTGATACACCAAGTGTCCCACCTACAAAACAGAAGTCAAAAGTGGTTAAACCTGCAAAACAAAAACAAACTATTAGTAAACAAGGAACCAAAAGGATGACAAGGAGTCAAATAGTGGTTTTATAAGAGAAAACAATGGTTGTAGAAGATAGAACAGAAGCTAAGGGAAAACTATAAGATATTTTACATTCCATTGACATAGAGGAAACTCCTATTGTCCAAGCTAAGTTTATAGAGGAAGGTAGGCAGAAGTTAAAAAAGGCTAAATCTGCAAAGAAATTAGAATTTGATGGAGAAGATGCAGGTTTCATGTTCCAAGAAATAAATCCTATGACAAGGCATGATAGGAAGCTATTAGAGAGTAGTAAATAAGTTCAACCACCCACTGACATAGCTCAGCCACCTCAAGATATTATTGACCTTTCATCTCCTCTAGAGAAGGATACAGTCAGCAAATCAAACAAGGGAAAAGAGAAGGTAATGGAAAAAAAAGAGTTGCAGCTCCTTGAAGAAAAATTAAAATTGGCTAATCATGAAATTGCTGTTATGAAAATGGAAGCAAGGAAACACAGTGTAGACTCAAGACTCAATTTGAAAAAATGAAGGCAATTTGGGAAGAACAGGTTGATACTGTCTCCAAGACTTTGGATAACACACAACAGCTCATCAAATGGACCATTCCAGCGAGGAAAGAGCCCAAACATGTCAGGAAGATGAACACATAGTTGAAAGACACCAATAGAATATTGAAACACCAGGTTAAAGATCTTCAGGAGAAACTTGGACTAATTCATGAAGAATTAGAGAAAAAAGGTCTTAAAATGACAGTGCTTGAAGAGCCAATAGCTCAACCAATTGTAAATGAAGAATAAATGCCTCAAGGATCATAAGGTGAGTTGGTTTGTGGTTTTTAAAGGTTAATTAAATCTTAGAGACAATATTTTGGCACTTACAGGGTTCAGTTTTCAAAATTACACAAAAAACTGGTTTTTCAGCACTTTTCAGCAGTTTCGTAGCGTGCCCGGGCTTGAAGGATAGCAAAACACTACGAAACTACTATAGCTGCTCTTTTTACTTTTTGAACCAGTTTTGGATGCTATCAAGAGGTGAAATTGGTGTGGGAGATGTGTTTAATGATCATGAACACTATTCCAAAGGAAAGAATCAAGAATTTTGAGGATAAATGGCATGTTTTGCAGTGCTACGAAAGTACGGTACAAAACTGGCTTACTTTCGTATAGTACTATATTTCAGCCTTTTTAGCAAGTTTGGGAGCATATTTGCACATATAGAGATTATTGAAGGGTTAAATACCATTACAAGCAATTATTCAGCACTCAAGGACCACGAATTGAAGAAAAAATGACAACCAAAATATTCGTGGAAAAATAAGACCATTTGCCTAAAAAATAGGGTTTTGTTTCCTAGTTTTGAGGAGGTCAGTTAAGTGGTCATAAAGTGATGAATCCCATCATCTCAATTTGCACATTTGAAAGCATACTTGTCAAAGAATGTAATTGCTTTAGTAGATAAGGTTTTTAAAGGAAATAATGAGTAGTTTGAGTCCTATTAGGAAAAGGACTGTCAAGTAGGATAGGTGTTTGTTTGTCATTAAGTTGATGTTTTATGGTTATGCAAGGTGTCATCAGGCAAAAAAATCGATGAATCTAGCTAGGAGGAAAATCATCTCATGGTGTAACAAGTCTATTAAAGGCCATTGGGTCGAATTTGTCAGGGGTTGGAGACTTTTTGCAGCAAACTTTTGCCTTATGTATTTTAACTCATATCAGTAATACAGAAGGGTTTTCTTCTTGACAGACCTGAGATTCTCATGGAGTTTTTAATGTTTTATTGATCTGCATCTTATGTTTTACCACTTGCAGTAGATTTCATTACTATTACTCAGAATTCATAACTCTATGCTCTAACTTCCTTTACTAATGAAATGATTTTGTTTTCCTATCTTTTATGAGTGAATTGCCTTTGAACCACTAGCAGTAGATTTCACGGTTATTACTCAGAATTCATAACTCTATGCTCTAACTTCCTTTAGCAATGAAATAATTATGTTTTCCTATGTTTTATGATTGAATTTCCTTTGTTAAATACCCTATCTACCTCAGCTTCCATGCCAAGAAACCTTGCCACTGAAACTACTCATTTTTTACTCCATAAGCCCAATGGTTGCAAGCCTGCACTCTTTTCAACCTACATACACATCACAAGCAAGTTGTTTTCCAAATAGAGTTAGCCATCTATATCTTTATTCAATATCACTAACCCTTTGAGAGAGCCTTCTCAGATTGAAGAGGCTAAGCTTTAGTCAAAAGATTGGTTTGAAATAGTTACATGAGATTGTCTGATTAGAAGCCTATCAGGTGCAATTTTGTGATAACATTTTGGTGCGTCTGCTGAGAGGCCGAAGGTGTAAATTTTCCCTAGGAAGAAAAAAAAATTTAAGTTCTAAGGTCTGAGAGCAGCAGACACTTAGGCACATATTAGCTTTATTTATGCTCTAGAAACTCCACACATCAAATAATCATTTGGAAGGTGACTCCACTGCTTGAAAATCAGTAACTTGATGAAGTTTCAAGATGCGCAAGAATAAATTCCAGGTATGCTCCTATGAATCGGTCTCACATCCCTGGTTTTCCAAATCATATGCCAAAGGTTGAATGGTTAACTGATCTTCCCATATTTAAAGATGAAAAGAAAGACAATGATGCTCTTCATTTGGTTAGATTCCATATGCATGTATGCAAACTTAAGGTTCAGTTCCCTGAGGATTGTCTCATGAAGATGTTTATGGCCACTTTATAAGGAAAAGCATGGTCATGGTACGAAATCTTGCCAAATGGTTAATTATATTCTCTTGCTTATTTCCATGTTGCATTTTACAAGATGTATGAAGAGTGTCATCCCTCCTTATTGCTGGTCAAAGACTATTGTAAGAATTGTGTGAGTTTTATTGAATATTTGGATAATTTTTATGAATATGATGAGTTCATGGATGAGGAAATTTTAGAGGCCCTTCATGATAGTCCCTTTCATCACCAAGAAGAAAGGATAGCCTCTCCCTTGGATGAAAATGAAACACAGCAGGAGTTTATTTATGAAATCATGTTACATCCTCTGAATTTGATGAAAAGCTGCAGAAAACTTGTCAGCCTTTTGATCATCAGGAATATGATAATCATTTCAAACAACAGGAGGAAATACTAGAAGATAATTGCTATAATCCTCAGGTAAAGGAGAAAGTTTATTCTTCATGTCATTCCTTGCATCAGCATACATCAAATAATGATCACACTAATGAGGAAGTGGATGAAAATTTTTCTTTATCCTTTTCTTCTAATCTGAAGTCATATGAGTGCAAGTCAGAAGATAAGATTCAATTTTTGGATGAAGTTGCTAAGAACATTGAAAAATACATTGAATATTTAGAAGACCAAATTCAATCCTATAGTTTTCATGATCATGACCATTCTTTTCAAAAGCTTTCCATGCCAGAACACAAAGAGAGGGTGTTGCTTCCTTTCTCTTTTGAGATTGAGGAAGAATACCTTGTTCTTGAAAATCAGTTTGATAGCACACAATTGAAATCTTGTGTGGTTGAGAAAATCATATATGAATTGTCCAAAGCTGCAGAATTTCTTGAGAATTATCAAACAAATTATGTCTTCTATGATCCTATAGCTGACTACATGGAAGAGTTCTATAGTCCAGATTTTCAGTTATGTTTTCATTATGAAGATCAGATACATCTTATGTTGCCTTGGTCATTTTAGTATCATGTTTACTTTTGGTTCAAGTGCAGTAAAGAGGTTCAAGTGTCAGATCAGATCAATGACTAGCATCATTGGAAGTTTCGTGTTTCTTGAATTAAAAATGGAGATTACAGGTGTTAGGGTAGGTAAGAGTGTGTGAATAAGCTCAAAGTTGACTGAGCATCTTTTCAATAGGTACAAAGTTTTTTTTTTAGCAGTAATCATCAAGCTTGAGCCCGACGAGAAGGCCATAATAGCTTGGTGAAGTTTTTTCATAAATTTCAAATTTTTTATTTCCAAGAAGATGGATGGCACTGGAACTACAGGTTCTTTGGTGTACCACAGGGGCACACCATCCCAAGTGGAGCCACTATTATCACACAAAAAAATGAAACATCATTTTGACAAGGTTAAATAGGTTCATGTGTCAAAAATAGGGTTTTAAGATTCATTTTTTAAGTTTGGTCAAGGGAAATAATAATTTTTTGTTGTTTAAGTTTACCCTAAGGTCTAAACCCACTCATTTTTAAACTCCCTCATGTCACATCATTCATCATTTTCTGACTTATTTCAATTTCCAAGGTTTTTTGTACTGAAAGTGTCAAATTATCCAAGAAACCACAATTTCATAGCGAAATACACTATGAAAAGTCACTTTTCGCTACAAAACTGCTAATAGTTTCATAGCGAAAATAGTTAAATTTACACTTAAAACACTACGAAAGCACGGTTTTATGTCTCTCTTGTTATTCTAGCTGTTAAATGTCAGAAAATTGTTGGGAATGAGTAGGTTAGACGCCATTCGAGTCATGGAGGGATAAATCCAAGGTACATGCTCAGTTCTGCAGTCATCATGATCAGTTTAGGTATGTATGAGTCATCTTAAGTTCAGGAAGAGACGTTAAAACTTCACATCCTTTCCTAATTCAATAATTTCTTATTTCACATTCCTTCTTCCATGATATTGAGCTCTGGAGAGCTAGTTCACTAAGCCAAAGTTTTGGTTGGTGTTTTCAAAGGATTATGGTGAGCATCATCAAGCGAGGTTGCAATTCATCAAGTGAGGTAGCAAATCATCAAGCGAGGTTGTGAAGACATTGAAGAAACCATGGCAGAGAAAAGGAGGACTAACAAGGTTAGCCAATGCCTGAGATATGAATCTACAGACATGAATTTGATCAATGAAGACCGAACAATAATAGAATCTTTTAGAAGAGTAGGTTTCCCACAGTTTTGTGAGAAATTATGGGGCTTTCATACATAGGTTTCCAAGGAGTTTGCTTTGAATTTCGAAGTGGAACAGCCACTAAAGTGGGAATGCTCAATTTTTTTAACATGGAGCAAAGGTACAATTCATGAAGCCTGAGCATACTGAAATGGATCTCGCCAATGCCATTCCAAGAAGTTACATAAAATACAATTATTCAAAATTGTTGCTCATCATCTAAAAGTACTTTACTTGTGAAGGGAGATACCGCAAAGTGTACTCATATCATTTCAAATTACTTTTTCACTTTACCGGTAATATTTCCCTTGAGCTGCCTTTTTATTTGCACAAAATTTTGTAAAAAATGGCAGATAAGGTCTAAGAAAAGTCTGAGGGGAGTGACACTTCTTTATTTCATCATGGTTTAATGAAATTATTTGTCTTAGATGAACTTCAAAGGTTAGGCAGAGACTAGTCCTCATTCTTGTTTGTTGGTGGTTTTGAGCTGGATGCTCTTACTCCTTTAAGAACCCCTAAACCTAGAATAATTCCATCACCATTAGTAGCGGAACAGAGGGAATCATTGGTAGCAGAGTCAAGTGAACCTGCAAGAGAAGAATCAAGTGAACAAATTATGAAGGAGCCAGAGAAAATGCAGAGTCTTGATACACCAAGTGTCCCACCTACAAAACAAAAGTCAAAAGTGGTTAAACTTTCAAAACAAAAGCAAACTATTAGTAAACAAGGAACCAAAAGGATGACAAGGAGCCAAACAGTGATTTTAGAAGAGAAAACAGTGGTTGTAGAAGATAGAGAAAAAGATAAGGGAAATATAGAAGATATTTTACATGCCATTGACATAGAGGAAACTCCTATTGTCCAATCCATTTATAGAGGAAGGTGGGTAGAAGTTAAAAAAGGCTAAATTTGCAAAGAAATTAGAATTTGAGGGAGAAGATGCAGGTTTCATGTTCCAACCAAGAAAGCATATGACAAGGCATGCTAGGAAGCTATTAGAGAGCAGTAAATAAGTTCAACCACCCACTGACATAGCTCAGCCACCTCAAGAGATTATTGACCTTTCATCTCCTCCAGAGAAGGATACAGTCAACAAATCAAACAAGGGAAAAGAGAAGGTGATGGAAAAAACAGAGTTACAACTCCTTGAAGAAAAATTGAAATTAGCTAATCATGAAATTTTTGTTATGAAAATGGAAGCAAGAAAACACAGTGTAGATAAGACTCAATTTGAAAAAATGAAGGCAATTTGGGAAGAACAAGTTTATACTCTCTCCAAGACTTTGGATAACACACAACAGCTCTTCAAATGGACCATTCCAGCAAGGAAAGAAGCCAAAAATGTCAGGAAGATGAACACACAGTTGAAAGCCACCAATAAAATATTGAAATACCAGGTTAAAGACCTTCAGGAGCAACTTGAATTAATTCATGAAGAATTAGAGAAAAAAGGTCTTAAAATGACAGTGCTTGAAGAGCCAATAGCTCAACCAATTTTAAATGAAGAAGAAATGCCTCAAGGATCATAAGGTGAGTTGGTTTGTGGTTTTTAAAGGTTAATGACATGTTAGAGACAATATTTTTGCACTTACAGGGCTCAGTTTTCAAAATTACACAAAAAAATGGTTTTGCAGCACTTTTCAACAGTTTTGTAGCGTGTCTGGGCATGAAGGACAGCAAAACGCTACGAAACTACTGTAGCTTCTCTTTTTACTTTTTGAACCAGATTTGGATGCTATCAAGAGGTGAAATTGGTGTGGGAGATGATTTTAATGATGATGAACACTATTCCAAAGGAAATAATCAAGAATTTTGAGGATAAATGGCATGTTTTGCAGTGCTACGAAAGTACACTACGAAACTGACTTACTTTCGTAGCATATTGTATTTCAGCATTTTTAGCAAGTTTGGGAGAATATTTGGACATCTGGAGATTATTTAAGGGTTAGATACCATGACAAAAAATTATTCAGCACTCAAGGACCATGAATTGAAGAAAAAATGACAGCCAAAGTATTCATGGAAGAATAAGACCATTTGCCTAAAAAACTGGGTTTTGTTTCCTAGTTTTGAGGAGGTCAATTAAGTGGTCATAAAGTGATGAATCCCATCATCTCAATTCTAACATGTGAAAGAATACTTTTCAAAGAATGTAATTTCTTCAGTAGATAAGTTTTTTAAAGGAAATAATGAGTAGCTTGAGTCCTATTAGGAAAAGGATTGTCAAGTAGGATAGGTGTTTGTTTGTCATTAAGTTGATGTTTTATGGTTATGCAAGGTGTAATTAGGAAAAAAATTCGCTGAATCTAGCTAGGAGGCAGATCATCTCATGATGTAACGAGTCTATTAAAGGCCATTGGGTTGAATTTGTCAGGGGTTGGAGACGTTTTGCAGCAAACTGCTACCTTATGTATTTTAACTCATATCAGTAATACAAAAGGGTTTTCTTCTTGACAAACCTAAGATCCTCATGGGGTTTTTAATGTTTTATTGATCTACATATTATGTTTTACCACTTGCAGTAGATTTCATTTCTATTACTCAGAATTCATGACTCTATGCTCTGACTTCCTTTAGTAATGAAATGACTGTGTTTTCCTATGTTTTATGAGTGAATTTCCTTTAAACCACTAGCAGTAGATTTCATTGCTATTACTCAAAATTCATAACTCTATGCTCTAACTTCCTTTAGCAATGAAATAATTGTGTTTTCCTATGTTTTATGATTGAATTTCCTTTGTTAAAGACACCTATCTACCTCAGCTTCCATGTCAATAAACCTTGCCACTGAAACTACTCATTGTTGACTCCATAAGCCCAATTGTTGCAAGCCTGCACTCTTTTCAACCTACATACACATCACAAGCAAGTTGTTTTACAAATACAGTTAGCCATATATATATTTATTCAATATCACTAACCCTTTGAGAGAGCCATCTCATACTGAAAAGGTTAAGCTTCAGTCAAAATATTGGTTTGAAATAGTTACATGAGATTGTCTGATTAGCATCCTATTAGGTGCAATTTTGTGATAACACCAAGAGTCACCGAGGATGAGTCTGTTTAAGGCACTCTATGGGAGGAGTTATAATACTCCCATTAGTTTGAGTGATCTAGTGAATAAGGTGTTGATAGGACTGGATATGTTGGCATATATTGAACAAAAAATGAAGGTAATTAAGAAGAATATAAATGAAGCATAGGACATGCAGAAAATTTATGCAGATCGGAACAAGTTGCTTAAGGATTTTCGAGTTGGGGAATAGGTGTACTTGCGCATCACGCCAAAGAAGACATCCTTGAGGATTAGATCATGTGCCAAGCTGACACCTTCGTTTTGTGGACCTTTAAATATTCTTGAAAGGATTGGACCAGTAGCCTATCGACTTGCACTACCTCCAACAGTAAATTCCACAATCTTTTCCATGTGTCATTGATTAAGAATTATGTTTTTATCTTTTGATCATGTGATTGATTGGTCTATATTGTAGGTGGATCCCAAAGGAGAATTCCAACTAGAACCATAGTGTGTATTGCAGAGAAATATGCTCATTCTATGGAACCAAGAAACCGAGTAGTTTAAAGTGCAGTGGAAGAACTTTGGGCCTGATGAAGCTACATGGGAGATGGGGGATCATATGTGGGTTGTGTATCCTTATCTATTCACTGGTTGAGATAATGTCCTTGATATATGTTTTTGGTATATGATTTTGTATGATGTTTTGGTATACGTACATATGTATGTGGATGTAAATATCAACATTATCTGTGTTATCAATATCCAATAAGCGGTATGGGTGTCATTTCATTATGGTTTTCATGTTGTTATGTTGTCATATTGGTTTTCTTCTCAGAATGTTGATCATTGTAAATACTACAATGAGCTAAATTATAAAGCTCCATGTGCAGTATGTTTTTCTTTTAGCAGTCTTGTTGATTTTAGGCGTCATTGAACACCAAGGACGTTGTTCCCCCAAGGGGGAGGGTTTCATAACAACTTTGATGAAAATTCCATGTAATAAAAGTTACTAAAGGAAAAAATGATTATGGGACACTTATTCCAAGCTGAATGTTGGAAAAAAACATCCTAGTGTGGGTGTTCATTTAGTTTATTATGGCTAAGGAAATTGGAAATGGCTTTGAAAAGAAAAAATGGAATTATTAGCATTTATTTATGAAAATAATGGAAATTAGGAGCAAAGGAAGTGTAGGTTTTAACCCTGAACAGAAATATCTACACACGATTCTTATAACAGAAAATAAACAATAGCAAGAGCATAAAACATAAAACAGATAAACACAGATATTTTCCCCTGGATCCCAAATCGGGACGACCAGCTTGATTTTTCATTATATTCCTTTAGTGTTACAACACATATATATACATGCCGGAGCATAAACCCCAATCCATTAACCCCTGGATTAGAACATAACCGTAGTTCCTGACCGGATCTACAAAAATACCAAAATAAAACCATCGAACCCCAAACCATGTGCAAAACCACATGGGCGGATCCGCCATGAGTGGGTCCGCTTAAAACAATTTGGATCGGGCGCTGCCCCAGACCCCAACGGTGGGGACTGCTTCGCCCCTCGTGACCCCCCAGCTACGCCCGACGCAACATACAGCGCGTGGGGCCAATCATGGAAAGAATATAACACATACCCAACAGGAAGGTGAAAGGTCACAAATTTTCATGAGGAGGAAAACGAAGGAAAAACAATGGAAAATTGAAAAAAATAGAGGCCTCATTAATAAAAATTATTATGAGGATTAGTTGGTACCTTTTTTCAATGTAACCTTTTGCTAGTTCAGTTTCGGAGCTCTCTCTATTCTCTCTCTCACACACTCTTAGACACTTATATTTTTCTTGGAGGACTTCAACATTGGATCAAGAAAAGAAAAAAAGGAAAAGAAGAAGCAAAGATCAAGCAAGGAAGAGTAGGATCCAACAGTTACAAATCTATTATTTGCAGGTATCGCATTGCATGTATGATTTCCTTGCTATTTTTGGCATGCATGGTTATGCATGTGTGTTCTTGATTCTCTTGTTGTCATTGGCATCGATTTTGCTAGGTGTGACTGTTTTTTTTAGCCCTGTCTTGCCATTTGTGGATAGCCATGGTGTGGTGGGTTCTATTTTATTTGGTTTAGATGGATTTACCGATGGACTCAATGTTGAGTGAGGTGGTCTCAGGATTATTCACAAGGCCTGTGAATCCAAAGATGGGATACATGGTAAATCTTGGATGTGAACACCTCGATTGAGCCTAGGAATCCCTTAACCGGTGAATAGTGGGATACACGGTAAATCTCAGTGGTGAGTACCCTTAATTGGGCCTAATAATTATGGGATGGGATAAACGGTAAATCCCAGAGGATGGGGACCTTGTAGGCCTAGGAATCCCTTGACCAGTAATGGAAGGATACATGGTAAAGTCGAGAGGTTGAGACAGAAAAACTCCTCACGGTTTAGGTGGAGAGATACGGAAGCATCCATGCTTGTTTAGGGCCTAGTGATCCGATGTGGATTGCGGTAAATCCCAGTTCTATTGATGAGGCAGCGGTGGTATAACCTCAAGAAGCCCTGGTTGGTTTTTTTATGATTCCCACATTCTTTCTTAGAATATGGCACGATGGGGATTGACTGAAGAGATATTTGGTTAAGCTAATATATGGTAGGGTGGAACGTGGAAGTCCTGAACCTGGTTGGCCTAATCATTCATTAATAAGAGCTTCTTATCCTTGGTATTTTATGTCCAAATGCACTGGTTCATATGTGGTATTTATGGTTGTCATATCTATGTTATTTTTGTTGTTTATATGTTGATTAAGAGTATGTATTATGGCAGTGATGATGTATGAATCTCATCAAGTTTTGATTTGTAAATGAATGAACAATGAATATATGACCTAATATATGACACTAAAGCTAACTTGATAAGGTGTCAATGCTTCTTGGTGAATCTCAGATAAGTATGAGACCCTTGTACCCAAATTTGTTGTTATAACCTACAGGATGCATATTTTTGATATGTTTGGAGAAATGTTTGTCATGGCTAGTAGGGGTCCAGTCAAGTCCTTGATCAAGCTTGTTATCAAAATAATTGTCTTCATGTCTTTTATGAGTTTTGGAAGTTCAATAAGTTTTTTGGTAGTGACTAGGTCCTAGCCCTGTAAAATAGCCTTAAATATCATAGTCACCAGCATAGAAATGGCAGAAAAAGGATACAGTCACACCTAGGCAGTCTCATGGGAGCAAGTGGGGCTCTCAGTCGCATGGAGGGATTAACAACGGAGTGACCAGGGCTCTAGGTTAGTAAAAATGTTGATTTCCCTCAGGGTTGTTCTCCTGGAAGGGTGGGTTGGCTTCTGAAGGTTCTATAGCATGTGCAGAATGTTAGTTTGGTCTGGTTCCTTTGGTTCCAATTCCTTAACTATACATAGGGATTCTAATCACATCATAGTATCCTCTCGTCACATGTTTACCCCAATGGACCAGGTAGATTGGGTAAATGTGGGAGGAGGGTGTTACAATTGTCCTCCTCTAAAAGATACTCGTGCCCCTAATCTATACTTCTTCTTTAGGTAAAAATAATCCCTAAAGAAAAAAACTCTTTGTACCTTGGGATACAATGCCTCATACTCATCAACTCCATAAGTGAAATATATCATCAGTTTAGCAAAGGCATCTAGATCCCTCTCCCTCTGTGAATCCTCCAAAAAGTGAGGCATCGTGGGTCTCATAGTTTGACCATAAGTATGGGTGATCGATTTTTGGTTGCGAATGCATGGACATGGCTTCCCTCAAGTATATGGGACCCACCTTCTCCTCCATTGGCCCCTCATTAAGGTCCTCCTTGTATGCTCTATAACTAAAAACCCAACATTTGTCGCATCATCTCCATCATTTGCTAGTTCGATCTTACCAATTCTTCTAGTAATGTATCTCTCCCATTCTTCCTAGATTGCTCGTTACCCCCATGGTTCTCCATGTGTTCTTTAATATTATCAAGCTCTGTGTCTAAAAAATGGTCAGACTCATCTTCTCTACCATGACATATTATTCTACCTATTCTCCTGCCTATGTGGAACACAACTCCTTGGTATCAGGGTGACATCATGTTGAGATTGCAACAAGATGATGAGCTTAGTGGAAATAAGTCACCTTCACCAAGTGGGCCAATAGGCTATTTTTGGCGCAAAATCTATTTTTAGACATGTCAATCTTATTCTATGAGTTGCGGGATGCTATTTGTGGATGGTTGGTCAAGTTGGAAAAATAGATGGACTTCTATTTTTAGAGATATTGGGCGGAATCTATTTTTATATTTCCAGTCTAAAAATAGATATGTTGAATATTATTAGCTCTTAATAATATTTGGACTCTAAACATTATCTTATTCTCTTGTAGAACTTCAGTTAAGTGCACATATGTGGCACAGGAGCTGACAGAAGGAATTACACTATTCCTGAGGGTCAAGTGGAGCTATTGCATGGAGACTTTAGTTAGAACTCATGTGAGAGAGTTTGGTGGAGTTGATTGAGGAAGTTAATGGATTTTTGTTCAGTTTAACTGAGTTAAACATAGTTGAGCTAGTTGTATCTAGTCTAACTGATTGATACACTAGTGAGAGTGGTGTGAATTAATTATTAATTAATTCACTAATTATTAACTCATCAATCATCTAAATAATACATCATTTAACTACAGTGCATGGACAGTTTCAGTGGAGACCAGTGAAGAGATAGGTGAAAGAGCTGTGTGACTATCAGTTGTGACTATATTGTTGCATCATTTGCAACAACCCGTGATTGGAGATGCCAATGAGGATTTCATGAGCAAGGCTGGACCAATTCGAGTTCATTCAAAGCCATTCTTCAGCAGTGATTGCGCAGTAGAGGTGGGCTATCAGGTGGCAGAGATTGGAGCATGTGAATTGCTAGATCGGGCTTGATTAGTGTGTAGCAATTGGAGATTGTACTGAGAGCTTTGTGAGGAGCTTTGTATAATGATTTTTACATGATCTCTATGACATATAATATACAGATAGTTGGGGGCTTTCAGCTTTAAGCTTTCCCATAAAATACTGTGTTCATATGTGTGATTGTTTATGGTTTTAATGTGTGCATGCGATTGTTTTTATTTCCACAATTAATGATCAATGGTAGAAGAGATTATGTATTGTGCATGAAGTTAAAATAGTGTGTGATCAGGAGAATCTTGGTGTATAACATATCAGTTATCAAATTTATACACATCACCTGCTAATTTTTCCCACAGTTGGCCAAGAACATGATATGATACCATTGTAATATTCCTAATGGAAAATAAAAATAAATAACAGACACATGCACTAGTCTACAACAAAAAATTCACACATGCATGAAGAATCAATAAACCACAAAATTTGAGGAGAAAATTTGAGCCATTTTGTTAATATTAATGTTGAAATTGAGTACAAAAAGAGTGGAATGTTGGAACCTTGGCTTTCTTCTCCAAGCATGCAAAAACCAAGTGAAATATGTAGATCCTAAAGGTTGGAAATAACTCAAGCTAGTAACTTGCACTACCCATAAATTTTGTTGTTGTTGTTGTAGGTGAATTGTGATTTACTCCCTCAAAGCTGCTCCAAAATTTCTGCAAAATTAACTAGAGACTCCTCTCAGCCAAATATACCAAACCCAAAAAAATATTGGGTTAATTCCAGGTAACTCAGAAAGCCCCATAAAGTGTAAAAATCCCAGACTTCTCAGGGCTACGCCCAACAGGAAATCACCACTACAAATTGATCCAAATCCACCGCTAAAAAATAGTTGAAAATATCCTACATAATATCCTTTGTAAAAAGGGAAAATTCCCAACCAAAAATCCAGCTAAATTCCCAGGCTGAATGTCTGTGCATATTTTGACTAATAACCCCTCCGTAGGCCCTAAAAGAGAAAAATTTGGCCCCACAATATGTCACAGTCTCAGCCCTAAAAATTGGTGCCAATCTCTTCCTCCTACCAAGAGAAAATTTACTGCAAATACCCAGAAATTGCAATCAAGGTGAGCTACTCCAAATAATCTTTGAAGTTCTCCTTTTGCACCTAGATAGCTCAAAAAATTGAGTGAAATATATGCAAATATCTCGAATGGAATTATTGAAGTAGACTTCAAGATTCTTGTGCTTCTCTTGTGTCAAACAACCTTCAAGAGAGAGTTTGGGCTCAATAAATTAGATGGGAAAAGATGCAAAAATGGAGCCCCCATGTTCTATTTATAGATGTTGCTCCCTTTTCCCTTGGTGGGTACCCTTCTTCACTAATTTGGACTCCTTTTCCTTTCCTCCCTCTTTTCCTAGTGTGAATTTATCAAGGGGGTCGAATTCCCATTTTAAGTGGCCCCCACACTCCACTAACAAAATAATTTCCCTTTTTCTCTAATGTTTATTTTCTCATTTTATCCAAAAATTAAGTGAGTGGATCCTCAGCCCACTTTTCCTAATTTTACACACCAAAATATTTTCTCTATGCCAAAATTGAAAAAATAAGGATTTTACTTAGATAAAATATTTATTGCAGACATCACACTACAACCCTTTCCACTACCATTAACAAGCTCTCTACCAAGGTTTCCTACAAAAAGAACAATAGAACTTCCAACCCTTTGTATGATAATGAGTATAAAATTGCTAGGAAGGAAATTAGATATGCTCCTAATAAAATTGTAAAGCTTGAAAAAATAAATATGTACGAAGCTCTTATCAAAAGAAAGAAAAGATCCTATGTAAATAGGATTTAAGATCACCTTCTTCACCTTTCTAAAGTTTATCCCATAAATTTTTGGAGGAAAATTCTTGTTTGTAAAATGAAATAAAATAAGTTTATCCCCTTAAAGAACTGGGATATTTATCTTAAAATTATTTATGATTCCCCTGATGCCATGGGAACCATCTTCAACACTCCTATAGAGGAGGATATCTTCTCTTTCGAAGATATTGAGTTCTAGAGTAAGCAACTCGCTGGTGGGAAAGCGGATAGGGATATTGAAGGCTACCAAGTTGAGATTCTCAAAATGGGAAGGTATGTTCTCCTCCCTTATATACACAAACTCCTCAATCTGGTAGTGAATCAAAGCTTCCATAAGCCTTGGATGCAAAGCCTTATTGTGCCCATATGTAAAAGTGAGGATAAAAATATTCCCTCGTGACTATAGGACCATTATGATTAGAAAAATTTTTGCCAAGTTGTATGGGCTCATTTTGGAAAAGAAGATTAGCCTTTGGCTTGAAAGCCATGGTAAAAGAGATAAAGGGAAAGTTGGATTTAGGAGGCATCACTCAACTATAGACCATATTGTTACTCTTAGTATCTATGTGGAGGAATGTTGCAATAATAAGATAGATCTATTCTATTGTTTTGTTGAATTTTGAAAAGCTTTTGACACCATTCCTTGAGATAAGCTATGGAAGAGGAAATAAGAGATAATGGTTCCTCCTGAGTTGAGGGATGTTGTGATTAGCCTATATGAAAGCATTATTTCTGATATTATGACCATCAAGGGTTGGTCAGAAGAAATTACGTGCAATATCATAGTTAAGAAAGGATTCCCCTTATCCCTTACCCTCTTTGGAATTTGCATTGTTAAGCTAAAAGAGTGTTTGGAAGTTGCAAGATGTGATGGCCCATGGATCACTGGTATGGTCATTACTCCTTTATGTTGGTGATATTATTCTTTTAGCTAGGAGCCATGATGATCTCGACAAGCAGCTTATAATCCTCCAACATTACTACTCCCAGATGGGTATGATTATTTACTGACAAGACTAAAGTCATGATAAATATAATTAAATCCAAAAACATCAACTATGATAATAAATGATTGGAGAAAGTTTCTTCATACAAATATCTAGGAATAAACATTCATCATCAACTCAATTGGAATTATAGCATTGAGAAAAGGATTAATCAAGGTTGGAAACCTTATTATGGGCTTGAAAACAATTGTAAGTTGACATATATTTGCGCATAGATTAAAAATAATTTCCTATTTGATACCCTCATCGTCACTGTTATTTTATATGGATATGAGGTTTGGGGTTGGAGTATATCTAGAGAATCACTGAGGAAGTTTGAGATGATCAAAAAGAAATTTATAACCTACAACCTCAAGATTAAAATAAATACTCCCAACCCTATCCTCTTGATTGAGGCTATCCTTTCCCCCTGATAGGTCCCATCAATAGGTATATTTTAAGGCCCATTTTTCTATCCTCCAGCCCATAAATTCTCTCTATCTTCACATTAATTTACATTTCTTGGCTATAATGTTCTTATTAGGAAGACTAAAGGGTTATTTTCATACTTTGTGGCCTAATTTAGTTAATATGCATGAAAAGATCATTTTCGAGTACATTTATGATGCAGAGGCATGTTGGAGGCATCTAGAGGAAGTGTAGGAGGCTTGTCCCCTACCTTTACTCTCCTTTGACTCGAAGTGATCCCTTTGAATCACTCATCTAAACTCATCAACAGCTTGAGGTACACTGTCAGTCGATGAAATCAAGTGCATGCAAGGATCCAAGGGAGATAGATCCACTATTTTCTAGGTTTTGGAGAGAAGCAATCCTCCTTCCAAGGGATTTTCTCCTCAATCATATTTTGTATAAATAAATAAGCTTAAGGGATCATTAGGATTGGAAATTTTGGGAGATAAGAAGAGATATTGAGAGCCAAGTTCTTGGGACTATTATTTCGATTCTGATATGATGTATTTGAACTCTATTTCCTATTAATGAAAGGTTCACTGGTGGTCTACATCTGAGTTAATTTTGGAGGGTTGAGACCCTTGGGTTAGGGCCCAACCCAAAGGCTCTAGTCTCTCTTATGTATTTTACTTTGTCACTATTTGAGTAGTGGTATTTATTTCCTTGTGTAGGAATAATTTATATTTCAAAATTTGTGGTTGCAGAACTGATTACCACCTCTCTTGTGGGAAATGTAGTTGAGGAGTCTACAACAAAAAGCCAAAAATATGTGTTTGTTTTCCTTTCAAAGTTGCTAGGATTTGGTTTATATTTCTATTGCATACTCTTATTTTGCATCTTATAATTTAAGATCATGCCTTTGCACATTGATTATATGCATGTGTAGGATAGAGTATCTCTTGATGAAATAAAATTCAACTCATCCTTTCCATCTTGATTTTTTTTGTTGCAATTTGATCACTAGATTTATGCTCTTTACAAAGTAAGAAGGGGTTGATTGTTAGTACACAGGTACTACCATTGACTCGCAGGGGTTGGAAAAATCATCCTACATCCATTTTTTCATCACCATCCACACCGTGAACACCGTCATTGAGGGACACCGTCAACATGTACTTTTGGAAAAAATCCGCATACATCCTGTTAGTGTCAATCTAGTCATACTGCCATCAGTGATCAAAATTTATCTTTTTCATTCGCATATTAGAAGTCCCATACCATAACATTTTCACCATTCCATTAGGTCATGGATTCATTGATGGTGGTGGTTTTTCATCAGTTTTCCCTCATGTCAAACTTGTTGATTCTCCCCTATACGGTCTTTAGTCATGAGTCACTTTCACTCTGTGAGTCATGTTAGTAGGTCATAGGATGAGTTTGATTAGGTTCTAGGATCTCACCATGGTCAAATTAATGAGTCAAGTGTCAATAAATATCAGCAAAGTCATGAGGAGGTCTAATAAACTCAAAGTCACAGCACCTGGGAAGATCAAAGAAATGTTTTATTCAGCTTGATGTAATTTTTGCCTAAAAATTATGTTTTGAGGTGAAAACATGATACTTTACTTTTATTATCATCTTTATGTAATTTTATGTCATCATATGTAATAAGTCACACTTCAGAAGCTGCTATCTCCACAAAGTCACCACCTTACCCTTCAGAGAATTTTTTCCACAGCATTTTCAGTCCAGAAATGTGTTCTAAGTATGTCCATCAGAAAGATCTTAGAAAGAGCTTTCCAACGATATATTACAATCTCAAAACTGACTTCTGGATACAAAATTATGCCTAAGTGAAACAAAAGTCCCCTATACCCTAAATCGACCCCTTTTCCCACCTTTCCCTTAACCTTTATTTTATTAAAGTTTAATGTTTTCTTTATAAAACCCCCCTTTTTCCCCATCTGATTGCATAAATCACATTGCAAAATATTTTAAACACATATGCGATTTATTAAACCACTTGTTGGGGTTCCTATGTTTTGGAAAATTTGGCAATACCAAAAGATAAGACAACATCAAACCACTTTGGGATCCTAGGATCTAGCCCTCCTGGATCTGGAGAGGGATCTCTTCATAGAAACAAAGAATGATATATCTTTGAAAGCTCAAAATAAGGTATTAGGCTAGGTGTGAAGCACAAAGGGGGGTTTAAATGATTTGTTTGGTTGTTGGGTTGAGTCGGAGATCATTAACTGAGAAGGTTATGGAAGGAAAGGAGCCAAGCAGCAGGATGTTTCGGAAAAAGAAGATAGGTTAGGATGTGCCATCCATTGGGCTATGGAGTCATGAAAGGAGATTACTTGCAAAAAAATAGCCAAGGCTTTCCATAGGGAAAGTCATCTATACCAAAGGATCTTTCAGATAAATGGTGGAATGGAACAATAAAGAGTGAAGGTGAAATAAGGAAAGAAACCCAATTGCAGTCTGGAGATCAAGTCAGATGTCATTTAAATCCAGACCTACTTTGACTTACTCAGAGGCAACTCTCAATGAAGACACAAAGGGCAGCTTTAAGATCAGGTCAGAGGTCATTTAACTCCAGGCCTGCTTCAGCGTATTCCAAGAGAAAAATAGAGTTAAGATTTGACACAGAACTAGGCCTAATATCAGAGAAGGACTTTTAATCTTCAATGCTTTGACACCAACTCCAAGGGATCTTAGAAAGGCCAATCTATTGGAAAAGCACCCCAGTGGATAGGGCTTACACTAAATCCCCGGTATCCCAATTCTTCCAGCTTAAACCCAACCAGAACATCTAAGCAACAAACTCCAAATTCATACATCAACTAGTAGTGAATAATAGCTACTACACTAGTTAAATTATCTGAATTTTTTCTTAGATACACATTAAGTAGAAAAAATCAAAGAAAAGAAGAGTAGTGGGCATTAGGGTACCATTCAGGGGTATATCCTAAGCCTAATTTACTGATTCTTATCAGAGAAATATGAACAGTATGATAAAAATGAAATAATACAGCGAAACATCACCCGTAATATAGACTAGGATCCTGTGAAATGCTTGATAAATTTATGTGCAAACTATTCACATACACTGAGCTCAATGGCTAATACAGTCCAAACTTTCTCCTCCCAGCCTACTAAATTACAACTACTCAGCTACTTCCCCCAACAACTATTCTAACAATTGAATGAATCCCTACAACTAACAGCAACAACAACAACCTTTACAATATGCTCTTCAGGGGTTCTTATAGGAGAATGAAATAGCAGTAGTGGCGGATGCAAATTAAATTGATTCATTAAGGCAGAGTGGAGGCGGGTCGATTGTCCATTTTGCATAATGGCTCTTCATTAACTGCGTGTACTCTGTGGTATGACCTAGAAGTCTTGTTAATAACTTCAGGTATGTTCTTCTGAAGTACTCGGGTTGGCATGGTACTCTGTGCTGCCTTCTGGAATTAGTGACTGGGATAGAAAGTCTACGGGTCTCCATACTTCCATGAATTTGGTGCTGACGGTCTTTAAGAAACTCCTGTCAGTGAAATATCTTTAAGGGCTTGAGGAGGCACAAAGACTTCTGTAGGAAGGTGTCTTTTCAGGAGAAATACGTTCCGCTGACATTAAACATAGATATGACATTTTTGTGCGCTTTTAGGCCTTATTAGGCCTCTTAATTCTCTTCACGATCTCTAATTGTGCCTCAGTCCTTTAATCATCGGATCAAAGCAATTAATTTTCAATAATAAGCTTTAATCTCTTCAATCTGTCTCTGCTGATACACTTTACCGTTGCTGCAATGGTTATCTCTGCACACTGATTCACAGCGGCTATGACTGTGGAGGCAGAGTGAATTTGCCCCTCTGTAATCCCTGCACAATATGATAAAATTGTTATAAAACCCAGGGGAGTGGCGGAAAACTGTTACGAAGGCCAGAGGAATGGTGGCGGAGATGATATATGCAAGCAGAAAACCAATGGAAATCACTACATAATGGTGGAGAATAGGGCTAGTGAAATTTTGGTGAAGAGGGTCACAGACCGTTGGATTAGATCTGGTGCAGGAGATCGACGGTCAAGAGTCGTTGATGGGGGTGTTAATAATAATTTGGGTGGAAGAAATAATGTTTAGTGTAAAACCCAAAGCCTTAAGGTTTCAGGCGAATACAAAGGAAATTATGAAAACGCGATGAAACGGGGCTTGATGTGGGACCCGGTCATGGGCGGAGGGCGATTTACTGTGAGCCGTCGGATCTCAGGAGGAGATCGACGGTTGGGATCATCCGATGGGGTTAATAGGGAAATCCGATGAAGAAATATGATGGAAATGTGAGATGAGATATGGACCATCGATCCAGATCAAACGGATGATCGCGATTGGATCAGAGGATCACAACAAGGGAAGGTGGAGGGTGACACATTTAGAAATCTCTGATGCACGATGGAGCGATTAAGTGCCAACCGTTGGATCGCGAAGGGAATCAACGGCGGAGATTAAATCGGTGGGGATAAGGATGGGGGTACAGAAGCTGAGCGGGAGAAATGAGGGCCATTGGATCTGATCAGATGGACGGCTGTGATTGGATCGGAGGATCGTAATCGGGGAAGACAGAGGGTGGCGCTTTAAGAAATCTCCTATTGGCAATATCGCGATGTAGCGATAGCTGTCGGATTAAAATGTGGATCGACGGTGGAGATGGCCATTGGAAGATTTACAAAGGAGTGTGATTGGGGTGCGATAGGGCCTGCGTGGACCGTTAGATCTTTTCAGATCAATGGCGGAGATTGTTTCAGAGGTCGACAGGGAAAATACACCATCGCATCAAAAGAAATCAATTTATAAAAGAAATGCACGTTCCGTTCAACTTCTGATTCCTATAAGTGCCAAATGCTTTAGCGTTTGGTCCTGGGTGCAGGGCATATGGGGAAGTGGTTAAGGAGGCTGGTTGAAAAGGGGCTAAGCCTGTGTATGTAAAAATGGATGATTTTAGGCCAAAAAACAAGGTTTTTAAGGTTGAACGGAGGCTTTCGGTAGAGGGGAAAAGGGATTTTTAAGCCAAACAAAGGGTGATTGTAAGGTTTAAAAGGGGTTTGGGATGATTTAGAAGGTTAAAAATGGAATTTGGAGGACTTTGGAGAAGGGAAAAAGTTGATGAAAACAAAGGTTTAGTGGGAATGAAATATGGGAAATGTAGGCCTTTTGGGCATTTTCTTCACAGAAATAGAGAGGCTTTGTAACTGGAAACAGCAGTGAAGATTTATCAAAGGACAACAAGCACAAGGAGGCTTCAAGGATGATGTTTTTTCAAAGGGAATGCATTCCTTGAAGGCTCAAAAACATTTTAGCCCCCTGTTTTCTTGTCAAAAAGTTCGTAGGGGGCTAACAATGGCTCCACATGGGGATGTCATCTTCTTGAAGGTGTCAAGAATTTAGAAAATGATATTTGGAGTAGGCCAGGTGCCTGGTACTTGACACATCCATTTTCTTTCTTAGATCATTTTCCACAAATCATGAAGACATCATATCATTAGTAAACATTCTCCCAAACAACTACCTACCCAAACTATAGTCCTAACATTTTTTCTTCTGGGTGCATTTAGACTTGCGGACCCTTTACATCATCAATTTTCACAAACAAGAAAAATAAACCTATTCTATTTCTACCCTTATTACTCCATGAGACCAGATTAAACTATTGACCTCATAGTTTCTCTACCTCAACTAATATCTGCTAGGATTAAACGGTCTAGCAGACTTCTTCTCTATATTCTAAGATAGAAATTGAAAAACGATCGAAGCGGAAGTTAAGTTTATCACATATGGCTATGGACCATAGCATAAATAAAAAATCACTCATGGACTAAAACTTTGCGAAATTAAAAAAACATAACCAACTAAGTTACTATAAAAGTAGAGCTTCTTTATATTTCCTACCTGTCTACTCTACTTGAAATCTCTGATGATTTTAGGTGATACAATAATGCCGGTGCATCCATTCAAGCGGTAACAAAAAGAGCGGAAAGGGGTAAGCGCTCATCGGGGGGAGACAACACGGGGTGGTGCACGCATGGTTCTTTCAAAACTATAGTGCCATCGCCGGTGGTGACCACTCTGTTGAAGGATCAACGGTTGGAGAGATCGAGCCCAATCAGGGCCTCCATATACTCTGCCACAGGATCGAAGAACATATGATGTACACTTTCTTCTCTCAGGCCTCCCAAGACTGGTAGGTTGTCTTCATCCTGGGCAGCTTTGACTATTGCATCTTCCACTGTGTCTTCAATGTGGTTCCTGAAAACCCAATCATCTTCGTCTTGTACATCGAAAAGAAGTGGAATCTCTTCTTTTTTAGGGGGAGGGAGACTTTCTAAAAAGGCTCTGGGGTCTCTGAATTGATATGATTTTTCTTGTGAGTTCAAAAATTCAATCTCAGCTTCATATCTTTCAACCACCAGTTCCAAGAAAATTTTCCTGAGCACGGGTTTGAATTCTGAGCTGAGAAGGATAGCCCCTGGAAGTTCCTCCCATTCTAATTCTACCAAGTCACTTTACATTATATCATGACACTCTGCTATGAAACTCGGATGCATTTCTACAAATTGTTCAGATTTTTCCATTGGTGAAGTGACTTGGTCTTTAGCCTGGATGATGTTGTGATGCGACTAGTATCCCAGTGGAGTATTGCGAAACCAAGATAATCAGTGGCCTATTGATCACCAGTGGAGTCTTTTAATCATTTAGGAACTGTGGAGTCGCTAGGTGGATTTTTAACATGTTCAAGGATATTTACTATCCACCACAGTGATTTACTACCAAATCAAGGTTTATTGGTCTTTTATTCCCCAGCAGAGTCACCATTATGTTGGGGTTCCTATGTTTTGGCAGATTTGGCAATACCAAAAGATAAGACAACATCAAACCACTTTGAGATCAAACTGTTGGCCTCATATTTTCTCTACCTAAACTCATATCTGCTAGGATTAAACGGTCTAGCAGACTTCTTATCTATATTCTAAGACAGAAATTGAAAAATAGTTAAGCCAAGATTAGACTGTCTGGCTTGCTGTGGACCATGGCAAAAAGACAAAATCGCTCATGGGCTAAAACTTTGCAAAAATTAAAAAAAAACATAACCAACTAAATGCTCACAGACTGAGCTTTATTTTAGATTTCCTACCTACTCTACTCTACTTGGAAATATTTGATGCTTTTAGGTGATACAATAATGCCAGTGCAGCCAGTCAAGCAGTAACAAAAAAGGGTAGAAGGACTGACTGCTCATCAGAGACAACCACAGGGTGCTCTGCGTGTGGTTCTTCAAAACTGTGGTCACCATCAGTGGTGACTACTCCTGCTGAAGGATCAATGCTGGAGGATCTAAGCTAATCCAGGCCTCCATATACTCTGCCACAAGATCGAAGAACATATGATGTACACTTTCTTCTCTCAGGCCTCCCAAGACTAGTAGGTTGTCTTCATCCTGGGCAGCTTTGACTACTGCATCTTCCACTGTGTCTTCAATTTGGTTCGTGAAAACCTGATCATCTTCGTCTTTTACATCGAAAAGAAATGGAATCTCTTCTTTTTTAGGGGGAGGGAGACTTTCCAAAAAGGCTCTGGGGTCTCTGAATTGATATGATTTTTCTTGTGAGTTCAAAATTTCAATCTCAGCTTCATATCTTTCAACCACTAGTTCCAAGAAAATTTTCCTAAGCACGGGTTTGAATTTTGAGCTGAGAAGGATAGCCCCTGGAGGGTCCCCCCATTCCAATTCTGCCAAGTCACTTGACATTATATCATGACACTCTGCTATGAAACTCGGATGCATTTCTGCAAACTGTTCAGAGTTTTCCATTGGTGAAGTGACTTGGTCTTTAGCGTGGATGATGTTGTGATGCGACTGGTCTCCCAGTGGAGTCTTGTGAAACCAAGATAATCAGCGGCCTGACAGTCACCGTTAGGTCTTTTAATCATTTTAGGGCTGACAGGTCGCCGGGTGGATTTTTTAGATATTCAAGGAGATTTATTGTCCACCACAATGATTTTTACAATCAGGCTGATTGGTCCTTTATTTGACGGATTCGCCGTTATTTTAGGTTCCTATGTTTTGGCGATTGACAAAACAAAGATAAAATGACATCAAACCACTTTGAGATCAAGCTGTTGGCCTCCCATGGTTCTCTATCTAAATCATCTCTGCTACGATTAAAACGGTCTGTGAGACTTCTTCTCTATATTCTAAGACAGTTAAAAATAATTGGCGAGTTAAGGCGCGGCTTGCTTTGTGGACCATGGCATAAAGGCAAAATCAACCACATGGCCTAAAACTTTGAAAATTAAAAAAAAAACATAACCAACTAATCTTTCTGGAAGAATGAGCTTTATTTTGATTTCCTACCTACTCTCTCCTACTTGGAAATTTCTAGTGCTTTAAGGTGATACAATAATGCCAGTGCAGCCAGTCAAGCAGTAACAAAAAAGGGTAGAAGGACTGACTGCTCATCAGAGACAACCACAGGGTGCTCTGCGTGTGGTTCTTCAAAACTGTGGTCACCATCAGTGGTGACTACTCCTGCTGAAGGATCAATGCTGGAGGATCTAAGCTAATCCAGGCCTCCATATACTCTGCCACAAGATCGAAGAACATATGATGTACACTTTCTTCTCTCAGGCCTCCCAAGACTAGTAGGTTGTCTTCATCCTGGGCAGCTTTGACTACTGCATCTTCCACTGTGTCTTCAATTTGGTTCGTGAAAACCTGATCATCTTCGTCTTTTACATCGAAAAGAAATGGAATCTCTTCTTTTTTAGGGGGAGGGAGACTTTCCAAAAAGGCTCTGGGGTCTCTGAATTGATATGATTTTTCTTGTGAGTTCAAAATTTCAATCTCAGCTTCATATCTTTCAACCACTAGTTCCAAGAAAATTTTCCTAAGCACGGGTTTGAATTTTGAGCTGAGAAGGATAGCCCCTGGAGGGTCCCCCCATTCCAATTCTGCCAAGTCACTTGACATTATATCATGACACTCTGCTATGAAACTCGGATGCATTTCTGCAAACTGTTCAGAGTTTTCCATTGGTGAAGTGACTTGGTCTTTAGCGTGGATGATGTTGTGATGCGACTGGTCTCCCAGTGGAGTCTTGTGAAACCAAGATAATCAGCGGCCTACTGATCACCAGTGGATTCTTTTAATCACTTAGGAACTGTGGAATCGCCAGGTGTATTTTTAAGATGTTCAAGGAGATTTACGGTCCACCACAGTGATTTACTACAAATTCAAGGCTGATTGGTCCTTTATTCCCCAGTGGAGTCACCATTATGTTTGGGTTCCTATGTTTTGGCAGATTTGGCAATACCAAAAGATAAGACAACATCAAACACTTTTGGATCCTAGGATCTAGCCCTCCTCGATCTGGAGAGGGATATCTCCATAGAAACAAAGAATGATATATCTTTGAAAGCTCAAAATAAGGTATTAGGCTAGGTGTGAAGCACAAAGGGGGGTTTAAATGATTTGGTTGGTTGTTGGGTTGAGTCGGAGATCATTCTCTGATAAGCTTATGGAAGGAAAGGAGCCAAGCAGTAGGATGTTTCGGAAAAAGAAGATAGGTTAGGAATGTGCCATCCATTGGGCTATGGAGTCATGAAAGGAGATTACTTGCAAACAATTAGCCAAGGCTTTCCATAGGGAAAGTCATCTATACCAAAGGATCTTTCAGATAGATGGTGGAATGGAACAATAAAGAGTGAAGGTGAAAGAAGGAAAGAAACCCAATTGCAGTGTGGAGATCAAGTCAGATGTCATTTAAATCCAGACCTTCTTTGACTTACTCAGAGGCAACTCTCAATGAAGACACAAAGGGTAGCTTTAAGATCAGGTCAGAGGTCATTTAACTCCAGGCTTGCTTCAGGGTATTTCAAGAGAAAAACAGAGTTAAGATTTGACACAGAACTAGGCCTAAGATCGGAGAAGGAATTTTAATCTTCAATGCTTTGACACCAGCTCCAAGGGATCTCAGAAAGGCCAATATGTTGGAAAAGGACCCCAGTGGATAGGGCTTACACTAAATCCCCGGTATCCCAATTCTTCCAGCTTAAACCCAACCATAACATCTAAGCAACAAACTCCAAATTCATACATCAGCTAGCAGTGAATAACAGCTACTACACTGGTTAAATTATCTGAATTTGTTCTCAGATACAAATTAAGCAGAAACATCAAAGACAAGAAGAGCAGTGGGCATTAGGGTACCATTCAGGGGTATATCCTAAGCCTTATTTACTGATTCTTATCAGAGAAATATTAACAGTATGATAAAAATGAAATAAGACAGGGAAACATCACCTGTAATATAGACCAAGATCCTGTGAAATGCTTGATAAATTGATGTGAAAACCAGTCACATACACTGAGCTCATTGGCTAATACAGTCCAAACTTTCTCCTCCCAACCAACTAAATTACAACTAGTCAGCTACTTCCCCCAACAACTATTCTAATAGTCGAATGAATCCCTACAACTAACAGCAACAACAACAACCTTTACAATATGTTCTTCAGGGGTTCTTATAGGAGAATGAAATAGAAGTAGTGGTCGATGCAAATTAAATCGATTCATTAAGGTGGAGTAGAGGTGGGTCGAGTGTCCATTCTGCAGAATGGCCCTTCATTAACTGCGTGTACTCTGTGGTATGGCCTAGAAGTCTTGTTAATAACTTCAGGTATGTTCTTCTGAAGTACTCAGGCTGGCATGGTACTCTGCGCTGCCTTCTGGAATTAGTGACCGGGATAGAAAGTCCACGGGTCTCCATACTTCCGTGACTGTGGTGCTGACGTTCTTTAAGAAACTCCTGTCAATGAAATATCTTTAAGGGCTCAAGGAGGCATGGAGACTTCTGTAGGAAGGTGTCTTTTCAGGAGAAATACGTTCTGCTGACATTAAACACAAATATGACCTTTTTGTGCACTTTTAGGCCTTATCAGGCCTCTTAATTCTCTTCATGATCTCTAACTGTGCCTCAGTCCTTTAATCATCAGATCAAAGTAGTTAATTTTCAATAATAAGCTTTAATCTCTTCAATATGTCTCTGTTGATACACTTTGCCGCTGCTGCAATGGTTATCTCTGCGCACTAAATCACAGTGGCTATGACTGTGGAGGCAGAGTGAATTTTCCCCTCTGTAATCCCTGCACAATGTGATAAAACTGTTATAAAATCCGGGGGAGTGGCGGAAAACTGCTGCAAAGGCCAAAGGAATGGTGGCGGAGATGATATACGCAGGCGGAAAACCAATGGAAATCACTGTAGAATGGTGGAGAATAGGGCTAGTGAAAGTTTGGTGAAGAGGGTCGCAGACCGTTGGATTAGATCTGGTGTAGGAGATCGACGGTCAGGATTCATTGATGGGGGTGTTAATAATAATTTGAGCGGAAGAAATAATGTTTAGTGTAAAAACCAAAGCTTTAAGGTTTCGAGCGAATACAAAGGAAATTATGAAAACGCGATGAAACGCGGCTTGATGTGGGACCCGGCCATGGGCGGAGGGCGATTTACTGTGAGCCGTCGGATCTCAAGAGGAGATCGATGGTTGGGATCATCCGATGGGGTTAATAGGGAAATTCGATGAAGAAATATGATGGAAATGCGAGATGAGATATGGACTATCGATCTAGATCAAACGGATGATCACGATTGGATCAAAGGATCGCAATCGAGGAAGGCAGAGGGTGACACATTAAGAAATATTCGATGCACGATGGAGCGATTAAGTGCCAACCATTGGATCACAAAGGGAATCAATGGCGGAGATTAAATTGGCGGGGAGAAGGATGGGGGTATAGAAGCCGAGCAGGAGAAATGAGGGCCGTTGGATCTGATCAGATGGACGGCTACGATTGGATCGGAGGATCGAAATCGAGGAAGACAGAGGGTGGCACTTTAAGAAATCTTCGTTTGGCGATATCGCGATGTAGCGATAGCCGTTGGATTTAAATGTGGATCGAAAGTGGAGATGGCCATCGGAAGGTTTACAAAGGAGTGTGATTGGGGCGCGATAGGGCCTGCGTGGACCGTTAGATCTTTTTAGATCAATGGTGAAGATTGTTTCAGAGGCCGACAGGGAAAATACACCATTGCATCAAAAGAAATCAATTTATAAAAGAAATGTGCGTTCCGTTCAACTTCCGATTCCGATAAGCGCCAAATGCTTTAGCGCTTGGTCCTGGGCACAAGGCATATGGGGAAGTGGTTAAGGGGGATGGCCGAAAAGGGGCCAAGCCTGTGTATGTAAAAATGGATGATTTTAGGCCAAAAAACAAGGTTTTTAAGGCTAAACGGAGGCTTTCAATAGAGGGGAAAAGGGATTTTTAAGCCAAACAAAGGGTGATTGTAAGATTTAAAAGGGGTTTGGGATGATTTATAAGGTTAAAAGGGGAATTTGGAGGAATTTGTAGAAGGGAAAAAGGTGATGAAAACAGAGGTTTAGTGGGAATGAAATATGGGAAATGTAGGCCTTTTGGGCATTTTCTTCACAGAAATAGAGAGGCTTTGTAACTGGAAACAGCAGTGAGGATTTATCAAAGGACAAAAGGCATAAGGCGGCTTCAAGGATGATGTGTTTTCAGAGGGAATGCATTCCTTGAAGGCTCAAAAACATTTTAGCCCCCTATTTGCTTGTCAAAAAATTCATAGGGGGGTAACACCACTTCCCCTCCATACCCCTTTATAATAAATTTTTAAGTTATACATTATAAAACCCCGTCGTCCGATCCAATTCCCTTCCCTTTCCCATTGCAATCACAACATTTAGAATTTGCATTCCGATTGCCCCTTGTAAAAAATGCCGACGCGATTGATAAACCCCGATCCAATTTAATAAACCACTTCCCCACATCACCCATCAAACTTTATAATAAAGTTTTAAAATTTTTGTATTGCAAATCCCTTCCTTCGATTCGCCCTTCCTGATTGCTATATCACCGATTGCATACACCCGATGAGATCCCGACCGTTGATCTGCCCATCCGATCGGATGGCCCAAACTTCATCACTCAATCCCGATTGACACTTTCGATTTTTCCCCTCTGATTGACTCCCCCCAATTACTCCTCCGCCGTCGATCTTCCCATCCAATCGGACAGTTCATACACCGTCGCGCCATCGCATCGGCAAAATCCTTTTGTACATAACACTTTGCCCCCACTCCCCTCCGATTTCCGATAGCGACTGGCCTTCAGGTCCCACCATATAATCTTCTACCCATTTATAAAAGAAAGGGCCTTTTCCTTTGTAAATATTGAATTTTTTTTTTATTTCGTTTTATACAAAGGATTCCTCCATCGCCTATTCCCAATCGCATCAATGAAGTCTTATTATTTAATACGCCCGTCCCTCTCTCTTCTGATTCCGATTGACCCATGGGTCCCACCTTAAAGCCCTCCGCTCTTTTCATACAAGAAAATCATCCTTTCCCTTTGTAAAGGCGCTCAACTTATTTTCTTTTATTTAAAATGGATCTCCCATTACTCCTTTGATGTATGCATCCACCCCATTGCTCTTTACTCCAATCACATCGGAGTTTTTGTGCCTTCTTTTGAATATATCCAACCCTCTGATCCCCGATTACGATTACACCATCGTACCGTGTATTTTCAATGCTCTATTATATGTTGCAATCCCCTTCCTCCCCTTCGATTCCGATTTCCATTGCGATTTGAACCCCACCTCCTTTCCCTTCGCTCCTTATATCCAAAAATGGGTCTTTACGTCATTTAAGGCATAATTTCATTTCCATGGTTTCAATAGAATTTTTATTAAAAGTTGGTTTATTTTTCAAAGGAAAAAGACAGAGAGACAGTCAAAGGGCCGAGAGCTAATTATGAAATAGAAACTTCTACAACAATAGAAAAATAGGGATCTATTTTTCAGATTGCCTATTTTTTCCTTCATCCAGTGTAACAGTGAAATCTTCATATGGCTCAAATTGTATTGATGTTCCTTATTTTCAGGGGCAGTTTGTTGGTTTCTTTCCCATATTCGGATTTTAGTTCTGAGTTGGTAAAACATCTCCCTTTTTTCTGAGGATCTATCTCCCCACATTTGAGTCTATTTAATGTCATTTGTAATAAGTCTGTAAGTCAAAAGTAAGGGAATAGTGTGGAAACCAAGGAGGACACTCTGCGCTCCCATTGTAACAGTTGGACAGGGAATTAATGAGATATGCAACTCTGATTTGTGGGATCCATGTGGTATGAGTTTTAGCATTTGTTCTCTCCTTTGTTTTCATATGTAAATGTGTTATGTTTTACCATTCATTCATAAACATTTCTGGTTGAATGCTTTCAAGATAGATAGGTAGAATCCATTTTTAATGCTCTACCTTGGGAAATCATTCAATATTCTGTGTTTTCTTCTGTTTGAAAAGGATCCATCTCTTATTCCCTTTTCATCCCCTCACCAGTCTTTCCATTCCATCATTGTTTAAACTTGATTGCTGAAATTCCTGCCTACCTTGCCCCATGAAATACCCTGTATCCCTGATTTAATTCCCCAGATTCAAATTGTCCCATTTGTTCCATACATCCCTGGAAATTTCATTCATTAAAACATTTCCCATCATTATACCTAGCCTAATATCAGTTTACTGTATATTTCATTGAATATATTTTCACAGAGAGAGCCCTCTCCTAACCTTGTAGGGCTAGATACAAGGCTAAGCGTGGTTTAAAGGTTACCTGATTTGCCTTTTTCAGCCTGAGGTTCAAATTAGGTGCTAACATTTCTGGTGACCATACTGGAGACACAAACATCATATCTAAATCCCTGGTAAAGAATGATAGAGTTTAGATCTGATCGTTGATGGTGAACAACAGTTGGATACATATGAAGGCTAAAATCATTCACCTGGCGACTCCATTCACTGAAAGATCCAGAAAATCAAATCCTTCATGGTGACTCCACTGTAGGAAGATCAGTAGCTTTAAGATCTTTGTTTGAAGATGGAAAGTGTTGCAAGAAGGTATGCTCCCATGAATCGAGATCACATTCCAGGTTTTCCAAATAAGATTCCTAAAGTAGATTGGAAAAGGAATTTTCCTATGTTCAAAAATGTGAAAGGTAATGATGTTGCTATTCATCTGGTGAAATTTCACATCCATGTGCATAAGTTAAAGATTGATTTTCCTGAAGATTGCTTGATGAATATGTTCATGGCTACTCTGGAAGATGAAGTTCGATCTTGGTATGAAAGTTTGCCACCTGCTTGAATTTATTGTTTAAAGGATTTTCATACCATATTCTTTGAAAGATACAAAGAATCTTGTCCATCTTTAATATTAGTACAGAATTGTTGTAAACATGTTAATAATTTCATCGAAAATTTTGAGAATTTTTATGGAGATGATGAATTCATGGATGAAGAAATCATGGAAGCTCTGTATGAAAATCCATTTCAGTAGCATACAGAAATCTTAGAAGACACTTATCAAGATCAGCAGGTTGAAGATCTTTGTACAGCTGAAAATGACAAAAAACAAGGTTTTATTTCAGATCTGATTGAAATAAACGACGGTATGTAGGAAAATTATGTTCCAGCCTCAGATAGTGATAAAGTTAAGCCAGATCTAGAGTTAAAATGTGATGATGAAAAGTATGTTGTTCCAGATCCCATAAAGGAGAGTTATATTGTTGAGGTCACCTCAAATGAAGAAAACAGAGTTATATACCTAAGTGTTCTCATCCTACTAGAACAAAATATTCACCAGGAGGTAATCCATTCCCTCTATGAAAAACAAGATGAGATCTTTGTTCAAGTACGTGAAAAAGTTACTTTGGATGAATCTTTGGTAGATGATGGAAATGTCAGTTTTGGATTTCAAGAGCCATCTAAAGTGTTTTCTCTTATGACTGATGAAAGTGATAAGAAACATGACAATCTCATTGTCATATCATATGAAGATGATCAACAATATATTCAGACTATAGAAGACCAGAGCATTCAGAACTGCCATTCAGATTCTTCTTCCTATGTTTCATGTTTTGAAATGTTTTTTCAAGAGGAAATTTGCTCACCTACTTATTCAGAATTTTTTGAAGACCAGGAACACACTCTTACTGAGGAACATTATGAAGAGAGGTCAAAATCAAGAAAAAAATACACCTTGTTCCTTTTATGTCAGTAGAAGGTACATCTTCATGTTTTTCAGGATCTAGTGGCAAATCTATTGCAGTCAGCAGTGAAGGTAAATATTACAGTGTTCAGTGATGAAGGAGATCATGGTCAACTATGTTTTTGGATACCCCATCGCAAGTGTCTATGGTTTTCCAGAGGATATCATCAGCAGAATCAATCAAGGAGGCATCTGCTTGATTGGTTACATTGGCATTTTGATATAGCCTGATGGTACATTGGCTTTCAAGAAACACAGGTTATCACCAAGTTTTGAAACCCTTAAGTCTTGGTCATGTACTGCCATCCAGCTTCAAATTTTTAGTTTTGTCTTAGTTAGCTTTGAGTCACTTTTGAGTTTGTTTGTCGAGTCAAGTTTCTTTCAGTTTTCAGTTTGGTTATCAGTATTATTGACTCCATGCCCAATGGATAAGGCTACTTGGTCTACGGTGTTCTTGGCACCTCCAAGTAGCTATCGTCCCCATTGGAGCCAATGTTAGTGTCAGTCTAGTCATACTGCCATCATTGATCAAAATTTCTCTTTTGCATTTGCATATTAGGAGTCTCATACCATAACATTTTCACCATTCCATTAGGTCATGGATTCATCGATGGTAGTGGTTTTTCATCAATTTTCCCTCATGTGAAACTTGCTAATTCTCCCCTCTATGGTCTTTAGTCATGAGTCACTTTCACTCTGTGAGTCATGTTAGTAGGTCATAGGATGAGTCTCATTAGGTTCTAGGATCTCACCATGGTCAAATTAATGAGTCAAGTGTCAATAAATATCAGCAAAGTCATGAGGAGGTCTAATAAACTCAAAGTCACAGCACCTGGGAAGATCAAAGAAATGTTTTATTCAGCTTGATGTAATTTTTGCCTAAAAACTATGTTTTGAGGTGAAAACATGATACTTTACTTTTGTTATCATCTTTATGTAATTTTATGTCATCATATGTAATAAGTCACACTTCAAAAGCTGCTATCTCCAAAAAGTTACCACCCTGCCCTTCAGAGAATTTTTTCCACGGCATTTTCAGTCTAGAAATGTGTTCTAAGTATATCCATCAGAAAGAGCTTGGAAAGAGCTTTCCAATGATATATTACACTCTCAAAACTAACTTCTGGATCCAAAATTATGCCTAAGTGAAACAAAAGTCCATTATACCCTAAACTGACCCCTTTTCTCACCTTTCCCTTAAACTTTGTTTTATTAAAGTTTAATGTTTTCTTTATAAAACCCCCCTTTTTCCCCATCTGATTGCATAAATCACATTGAAAAATACTTTAAACACATATGCGATTTAGTAAACCACTTCCCCTCCATACCCCTTTATAATAAAGTTTTAAATTATATATTATAAAACCTCGCTGTTCGATCCAATTCCCTTCCCTTTCCCATCGCAATCGCAACATTTATAATGTGCGTTCCGATTGGCCCTTGTAAAAAAAGCCGACGTGATTGATAAACCCCGATCCGATTTAATAAACCACTTCCCCACATCACCCATCAAACTTTATAATAAAGTTTTAAAAGTTTTGTATTGCAAATCCCTTCCTCTGATTCACCCTTCCCGACTGCTATATCGCCAATTGCATACACTCGATGAGATCCTGACCGTCGATCTGCCCATCCGATCGGGTGGCCCAAACTTCATCGCTCCATCCTGATCGGTTTTTCGATCGTTCCCCTCCGATTTACTCCCCCCGATTATTCCTCCGCCGTCAATATGCCCATCCAATCGAACGGCTCATACACTGTCACGCCATCGCATCGGCAAAATCCTTTTGTACATAACATTTTGCCCCCACTCCCCTCCGATTTCTGATAGCGATTGGCCTTCGGGTCCCACCATATAATCTTCCACCCATTTATAAAAAAAAGGGCCTTTTCCTTTGTAAATCTTAAATTTTGTTTTATTTCATTTTATACAAAGGATTCCCCCATCACCTATCCCCAATCGCATCGGTGAAGTCTTATTATGTAATACGCCCGCCCCTCTCACTTCCGATTCTGATTGACTCATGGGTCCCGCCTTAAAGCCCTCCGCTCTTTTCATACAAGAAAATAATCCTTTCCCTTTGTAAAGGTGCTCAACTTATTTTTGTTTATTTAAAATGGATCTCCCATTACTCCTTTGACGTATGCATCCACCCCATTGCTCTTTACTCCAATCGCATCGGAGTTTTTGTGCCTTGTTTCGAATATATCCAACCCTCCGATCCCCGATTGCGATTACACCATCACACCGTGTATTTTCAATGCTCTATTATATGTTGCAATCCCCTTCCTCCCCTTTGATTCTGATTGCGATTGCAATTTGAACCCCACCTCCTTTCCCTTCGCTCCTTATATCCAAAAATGGGTCTTTACATCATTTAAGGCATAATTTCATTTCCATGGTTTCAATAGAATTTTTATTAAAGTTGGTTTTTTTTTCAAAGGAAAAATACAGAGAGAATGTCAAAGGGCCGAGAGCTAATTATGAGACAGAAACTTCTATAGCAGTAGAAAAATAGGGATTTGTTTTTCAGATTGCCTATTTTTTCTTTCATCCAGTGTAACAGCGAAATCTTCAGATGGCTCAAATTGTATTGATGCTCCTTATTTTCAGGGGCAGTTTGTTGGTTTCTTTCCCATATTTGGATTTTAGTTCTGAGTTGGTAAAACAACTCCCTTTTTTCTGAGGATCTATTTCCCCACATTTCAGTCTATTTAATGTCATTTGTAATAAGTCTATAAGTCAGAAGTAAGGGAATAGTGTGGAAACCAAGGAGGACGCTCTGCACTCCCATTATAACAGTTGGACAGGGAATTAATGAGATATGTAGCTCTGATTTGTGGGAACCATGTGCTATGAGTTTTAGCATTTGTTCTCTCCTTTGTGTTCATATGTAAATGTGTTATGTTTTACCATTCATTCATAAACATTTCTGGTTGAATGCTTTCAAGATAGATAGGTAGAATCCATTTTTAATGCTCTGCCTTGGGAAATCATTCAATATTCTATGTTTTCTTCTGTTTGAAAAGGATCCATCTCTTATGCCCTTTTCAGCCCCTCACCAGTCTTTCCATTCCATCATTATTTAAACTTGATTGTTGAAATTCCTACCTACCTTACCCCATGAAATACCCTGTATCCCTAATTTAATTCCCCAGATTCAAACTGTCCCATTTGTTCCATACATCCCTAAAAATTTCATTCATTAAAACATTTCCCATCATTATACCTATCCTAATATCAGTTTACTGTATATTTCATTGAATATATTTTCATGGAGAGAGCCCTCTCCTGACCTTGTAGGGCTAGCTACAAGGTTGAGCGTGGTTTAAAGGTTACCCTGATTTTCCTTTTTTAGCCTGAGGTTCAAATTAGGTGCTAACACATCCTTAATACACTATTATATACCTTCTCCCACATTCATAGCACCTTTCCTACCCTTAGGATGCTCTCAGATCCAATCCTATAGCAAAACATGACAATCTTGTAACATCTTGTAGCAATTCTGTAGTAGTCTTGTAGCATCTTGTAGCACTGTCTAAACTTGACCAAATTTTCTCGAAGCGCTTGATTTTTGCATATTTGGATTGAATAGTGACCTACAGGCTTTTAATCCATGGTTGGGGAGGACGAAGGAAAACTTTAGACTCATCCTTTATTCACTGCAATTACAAAACAACAATTGGAATTAGTAGACATGTTTCCACATTGGAATCACAAAGTTTGTTCTCTTATGCAATGTCTAAGGACTTTGTTAAGAAAGCTAAATTGTCTTGAACTCAGTGATAAGAATGGAAACTCTTCAATGCAAGTATATTAGACCTATTTTTTGAAGTTATTGTCCTATATTTCTAGCCATGTGCATTAGATCAAGTTTCCTTTTTCAAGCCATTTTTCACATTATGAAAGTAGAGTAATGATTTACATTCCACAAGTATAATACTAATTTACATATGCAAGTAGATTTGAATATTCCATTTATACAATTAGTACATTCCTTTACCTTCATGAAATTTTATTTAGTGTTTAAATTTAATGAATGGCACTTTGATTTTTGCAACTAGGATAATTCTTACCTTCTTGCAATTAGAGTAGACACTTGTATTTACATGCAAGTTCTTTCTGAAAGCTAGTAAAAGGAATGGTCTATGTATTCCTTGATATGTTTCATTTACTAGAGGTATCATTAGTAGATATTAACCTATTGTACATATAGCATTATCACCTCTTAAGTTTGTACAAACCTTGGTTTGATAATTAAAGTTGGTAGCCCTGGGAGTCTCAACAATATTGTTGTGATATCGGGGCTCATCACTTTTTGGCGTCGTTTTAAGTTAAGTGTCCAAGTAGGTGTTGTTTCTACCTATAGGTTACCTTTGTTTATTTTCGATCATTTTTTCTACGTTAGCATTCCTGATGTGAAAAAGAGAAAAATAAAAACTAGTTTTTTTTTCATGCCTCATAGGAGTAGGGATAATAAAGGGAAATTTCAACCAAAAAACCCCACCCCCTCAAGCATTCAACCATAATTATTCTTTTGGTGATTTTGAGCTTCCATATCTAACTACAAGGGAGTTAGAAAACCCTTTAGGTGAGAAACCTAAAAAAATTTAGGAACCCATAGGGGAGGAAGAGCCCATCTCATCGACCCAAACCATGGCTAAAAATAGAAAAATTAGCTATTTCCTATCTAAGTGACTAATGGGGAGTCCATAATGAATAATATAAGCCCTTATTCCCTTCCAAATTTCCATGGCCTGGCCATCTAGTACCCTAACACATTTATGTTTGAGTTTTTTGTTGTCTATAGGACCTATGACTATGCATCTGATGAACATAAGTTGAAGTTGTTTCCATCCACCCTCAAGGATGCAGCCTTGAGTTGGTTTATGAGTTTATCTGGAGGAATTATTATCGCCTGGGCACAAATGTAGTAAGCCTTTAATGAGAAGTACATGGGTTATTGTAGGTCTAAAGACACAAAAGAGGAAATATCATTAGTGGAATTTTCAGGTATTAAATGGGCCTCCTAAGGAAATTATAAAATAATAGTGGAAATAATAAAATAAGATTAGACTACATCATCAAATTTTAGAGGGAAAAAATAAAAATAAAAACTACTTTTTCAACTTATCTCCCTATGAGTTTACTCAAATTTTGAGAGGGAATACTCGTTGGATGCATAATTTGATTCCTCATCCAAGGAGTACCCATGTTGCATACTTTCGATGGACCTTGCTACATGAAAATGAGAAATACATCAAAAAACGTGATTGCAATAATGTTTTACATGTATTTCTCATTTTTTCAAGTGTACTCCTTAGATGAGAATTCGTTTTGCATCAGTAGATTCTCTACTCGAAATTTGAGTAAAACAAGAGATAAGTTGAAAAACTTTTATATTTTTACTTTTTTACCCCAAAAATGGTGAATCAGCCCCCATGGTTGATATCATCATCTTGAATCCTATTGGTTCAAATAAAGTTTATTTTGGTTGTACAATTTTCTTAGGAGGCCCATTTTAGACCTCCAAAGTTCTCTAATGTTAGGATGACCCTAGGATAATATGAATCCTTAGAGGACTATGGAGAAAGAATCCAACTCAACTATAGGAGGGATAATTGTACCCTTGATCCCGAGTCACTCAAGCTAGTACTTCTTCGAGGGATTAGGGAGGATGTAATGGAGACCCTCAATATGTTTTCTATGTTTTCTAGAGGACACATTTATAGGTTTCCCTATGATGACATCAAGAAAGTATTCAAGAATCATTCTACGACTGCTAGGAAAAAAGTTAGGTCTAGTCAAGGCTTGGTCAATTCATATCCCTCTACATCAACTATCAAACATGAGATAGGGGGTATGTTGGAATAATTTAAGATAGAAATGTTTCATATATTTACCTTGTATATGGATACCATGCAGATCAAAAGGAAGCAAGAGGAAGTAGAAAGGGAACTTGCCATATTTTTCCCTAGATGCACTAACATGCATTCAAGAAACGGGTTCCCATTGAACACCATACTGGTCTGCTCTGTCTATGAGGAGATCCATGCAACATACTATTTCCCCTCTCTTATTGGCCTAAAGGTTGTGTACCAAGGATTTGACAATGGCCTAGAGAAGCTTTGTTTCATCAACCAGAGAATACCCCAAGGTCCTATCCCTTACCAATAGGGCATGCCAGGTGCACAGTATCCTTCTTACATTCAAAAACGAATGCACCTTTCCAACCTTGGTACCCTCCAACTCATCCATCTTGGTCCATGCCCCCTCCTTGATCCTATGCTCCTCAATATCCCCTTCATCCTGTCAACCCACCTTTCCAGCCATATCAATCTCAACCTCCTCAATGTGGCAACCCCTCACAAGGATGGAGACCTTAGGAAGCCCAACCTCCTACCTTAATGTCTCATCCTAAACCTCAACCATAGCTCCCTCACCACAACCCAACTAAGCAATCTCAAATTCCTGTCCAACCCAATCTGAACCCAAGAAATAAGCAAGCATAATAGGTTTACAGTGGGGAGAAATCTTATCCTGCTTATGTTTTGTAAATACAAGATATAAACCTTTGGTCTTGTAAATTACTTCCAAATTCTCACCCACCTTCTCCACCTGAAGATCTTGAAGAAGAGAAGGAATATAGTACCCCTCAAACCAATTCACCTCCATATCCTTAAAGGTTGGTAAAACCTAAAAAACACACCCCGGAAGAGGTTGAACTTCTGGGAGAATTTAAGAACTTGTGTGTCAAAATACCCCTTCTCCATGCCATCAACGATGTCCCCATTTACAAAAATATTATTAAATAATAATGTTTTAAAAGGCCTAGGAGAAGAAGAAGATATACCCCCACTATCAATGTTGTTGGGCAGTTGTCTGATCTAATGCTTAGGAGGGTGATCTCCCAAAAGTACTTAGATCCTAATAGCCTAGTGGTGGATGTGCACATTGATAACATTATGTTCCCTAATACCTTGATTGACCTTGGGGCTGCAATAAATGTTATAAACAAATGAACCATGTTGAAGCTCAACCTCCAAGGAGATTTGAGAAAAACCACCATTGTACTGCAGCTTGTAGACAGGTCCACAGTTTCCCCTGAAGGAGTTATTGAGGATGTGATGGTCTCCATTGACTCGTGGGAGTATCCCACAAATTTCCTTATCCTCTGTCCCAAAACACAGTTTAATTGTTACCCTTTTATCCTAGGAAGACCCTGGTTGGCCATTGTTGATGCCTGCATTAGTTGCGGGGATAGGGACATGACCATCAATAATGGGCATCTCTAAAAGAAACTCGTATTGTATCCCCCTTCTCAACCTTATATTGAGCATGACTTTCCCTTGTGGATAGAGGACAAGGAATAATAATACTTTTATCAAACATCCCTCTATCTAGTTTGTACACTAGACATTGTTATAGGAGGTAGGAAGCTTGATGAAGATTACGTTATTTATCATATCTTATAGAATCAACCTCCCACTACCATGCCAAACAATGAAATGGTGGAAGAATATTTGGAAAAATCGAAGGGAAATCCATTGAATTATTTGTGCTTTATCGACACGGATCTAGATCATGCTAAGGTTGTGGAAATTATCTCATCTAGAACTCTAAATATCAACCCCTCTCTCTCATTCGAGCAAGAAGAGTAATTATGAACTGTGTTGAGGAAAAATCTTGATGCTTTTGCTTGGGGCCATAAGGAAATGAAAGGGGTGCATCCCTCAATTGGACTCAGCATATATACATCAAGGAAGGATGCAAACATGTGTGTAAACCCCAGAGGAAGATGAATCCTCCCATAAGGAAATTGTGAAGAAGAACCATAAAAACTACTAGATGTAGGGTTAATATACCCCATTTCAGATAGTGAGTGGGTGTCCCCTCTTGTCATAGTTCCAAAGAAGAATGGGAAGTGGAGGATATGTGTTCACTATATAGAACTTAACAAGGATACAAATAAGGGCCGTTTTCCTCTTCCATTCATTGACCAAGTCCTAGATGGGATTGCAAGGAAGATATTAGTTTCCTTCCTATATGGATATAATGGGTACAACCAAATACAGATCAGCCTTGAGGACCAAGACAAGACCAAACTCACTTGTCCTTGGGGTACCTTTGCCTATAAATTCCTTCCATTCGGCTTGTGTAATTCCCTGCTACCTTCCAGAGGGCAGTCTTGAGTATCTTTGCTAACCTTTTTCATGACACTGTTGAGATATACATGGATGCCTTCACTCCTTATGGACGTGACTTCTAGGAAGATGTTTATAATCTATGTAAATTCTTAAATAAATGCATTGATATTAATCTTTCGTTAAGTGTGGAGAAATGTGAGTTTTTGATGAATGTGGGAACTGTCTTAGGCCATTCAATATCTTAGAAAGGGATATAGGTTGACCCCAACAAATTTTCTATCATTTAAAGGGTCCCTACCCCTCAAAAACAAGGGATGTCATAAGATTCCTTGGATTGGTTGAGTATTATAGAAGGTTCATTAAGGAATTTAGTAAACTGGCTTCACCTTTGTTTGGATTACTAGCTAACGAATCAAACTTATGTGGGACAAACAAATGTCAAGAGGCATTTGGAGTACTGAATGAGAAGTTCAACACTACACCCATCCTTAGGGGTCCCAATTTGGAATTACCCTTCCATATACACACAGATTCATCAGATAAATTTGTAGGAGCAACCTTAGGACAAGTGGAAGAAAACCTACCCTTTGTTATATATTTCATTAGTAAGAACCTTTTTAAGGTTGAAATTAACTATACAGTCACTAAAAAAGAACTCTTGGTCATGGTGCACTCTTTGAATAAGTTTAGGAACTATATCATTGGATATAAACCTTTTCTTCACACTGATCATGTGTAACATCCCTGGTGAAAATTCCATGTAATACAAGTTAATAAAGGAAAAAATAATAACCACGGTCGATGGGACACATATTCCAAGATGAATGTTGGGAAAAACATCCTAGTGGGTTTTCACTTTGGTTATTATGGCTAAAGGAAATTGAAAAAGGAAATGGAAAAGGATTTGGAAAGGCAAAGAGGTATTATTGGAATTTTATTTATGAAAATAATGGAAATTAGGAGAAAAGGGAGATGAAAGGTCACTGATTGCATGTGTGGAGGAAAATGAAGGAAAATAATGGAAATTGAAGAAAATAGAGGCCTCATATATAAAAAGGCTAATGAATATCAGTTCACAGACTTTTGTCAGTTCAATTTTGGAGCTCTCTCATTATTCTCTCTCTCTCTCTCACACATACTCTTGGACACTTAGAGTTTTCTTGGAGCACTTTGGCATTAGAGCAAGAAAGGAAAGGATAGCAAGGAAGAGTAAGATCAAGTAGCTACATCAGGATTATTTGTAGGTATTGATTTACATATGTGATTTCCTTGCTAGATCCAGCATGCATGGTATTTCAAGTGGTTCTTTTTTGTCTTGGAATGGGTTTTTCTAGGTGTGACAGTGTTTTCAGCCTGGCCTTGCCATTTCCATATAACTTTGATGAGATTGGTTTCTCATACTTCTGTTGAGTTGGATTTTTGGATGGATTCAAAGCTGAGGGGGGTGGATCTTTTAAATGACAAACACATGGCCTAGTGGTCCCTAAACCGGACTATGGATCGCGGTAAAGCCACTAGCCTATTAACCCCTGAACCAGAATGTGGATTGAAGTAAAGCCATATTTTGTGCCTCAGTGGGCCTATTAATCCTTGCCGATGAATGGTGGGATATACGATAAATCAAGAGGTGGATTTCTCTTCGTTGGGCCTATGTAATATCCCAAAATAGGGAAATTCTACACTATTGGGAATATCTTAAGATATTCCAAATGTGGAGATCCAGCAATATGCAACATAATAATGAAAGAGTAGGGTTGCATCAACTTCAAAAAATGATAGGAGAACTCATAGCCATCTTATTAATGTAATAGCAGCACAATGTGTAAAATATCTTGAGGAAAGAGTTACTCAAGAGAGGCAATAATCAACCTCAAGAAACAAGTACATAAAATGTGACAAAACACTGCTACACAAGAGTGCCCAAGCTATGATTGCGCAGTTTATATGAGACACTGCAACATGCTGAATGAAAATACAATGATATGACAATATCAGGCTCAAGAAATGTGGGGAAGCAAGCTCTCAACCCCTGAAAACAATAGTGCAACAATCCTTAGAAGGATTGGCAGAAATATATATACAAATGGAAAATCTACAGAAATGTCGGATTTGCAGGGTAGCAGCTGCAACTCAAAACTGGAAATAGATGGAGATGGGTGAATATGATGTCCAATCTGAAGCAACTTCCTCCAATGGATCTTCCGAGTGCAAGGCTGATCCTAGCACTGGAGATCTCACCCTCCAAAATAGTGGTGCAAACCCCCACTGCAGATACACACTGAAATAACGCAGTCAAGGAGAGGGACTGCGCTGTAGTAGATGGGAGATTCTTGGCTTGATGCCAAGATGTGAAAATCAGCTTTGAAACCTTCCTCACTAACCTTCCCGAGGAATAGAATCTCCCTCCTCTGAAAGATGAGCCAAGGAATGGTGTTTTGGAACCCTCCACTGCAACACCCTGCAACACAACATTATACTTCAGCAGAAATAACGTTGTAGCTGAAGGAGGTGGCTTGGCCTTGAGCCTAGATGTGGAGAAATGAAGTGAAATCCTTCAAGAGGCCTCTCAAGAAGGAGAAGGAATCATAAACAAGAATCCCTCGTGCTAAACAGCACTGCAACTCTGCTAAACTGCCCAAGAATGCAAAGAGTCTAGAAGACCAAAATCAAATAATCAAACATGTTTCTCTATGGCTGCCTCTTCCTCCTTTTATGCAAGTGAAGGCCTCTTTGCCCTGGACCCCACACATTAGGGTTTCTTCCACAAGTGATCTTCCTCCCTCTCAAATTTCATTTTCTTTCCAAGCAATCCACACCCTCTTAGGCAGTGCTATTGTCAAACTTGACCTTGTCCTCATGCATTTTCCCCTTTTCACACTAGAAGGTGAAAAATAAAGCTACTCCATTGATCCCTTTCACACTATGAGGGATTTTATTCCTACTCATGGTTCTCCTTACCCATTTTATTCACCTCCTAGATGATATGAGCAAAATCAATGTTCCAATTAGCTTCATGCTAATTTTGGGAACATTACAGCCTAGTAGTCCCGGGATGGGGTGTATGGTAAAGCCTGAAGAGTGGATCTTGGTGTAGGTCATAGTGATCCTTGGATCGGACTGTGGATTATGGTAAAGCTTGAGAGACTAGAAGGCACTAAAATTCCTCACAGTGTAGGCGAAGAACCTCAGTAGCATTCATGCTTGTTTTGTTCTTTTGGTTGGTTATGAGTCCCACATTCATGCTTGGAATATGGCACGGGGGTGATGTTGGGTGTGTGTAATATTCTTTCCATGAATAGATTCAGGAGGGAAGTGGGGAGTAAGAGGGGAGCAACCAACCCCCCTATACTTGCGCCAAGCATAGCAGCCCCTTGCATGGGGTCCAGGGAAATGCCCCGAGAAATATTTTTGGACCCTCTATTAGTTGGGCGATCTTGCCTATGGTTTTGTTAATGGATTTGCACGAGGTTTTGGGCATTATGGTTTTCTTCCCATGGTATTTTGTAGATCTGGTCAATGGAACTATGGTAATGTTCTAATCCAAGGTTAATGGATTGGGGTTTATGAATGATTCGGCATGTATATATATGTGTGTTAACATTGAAAGGAATATAATGAAAAATCAAGTTGGTAGTCTCGATTTTGGAATACAGAGGAAAATCTTTGTGTATAAATGTTTTATGTTTTATTCTCTCACTATTGTTTTATTTTATGTTTTAAGAGTTCGTTTGTAGATAATTTCTATACAGGGTTAAACCTACACATGATTAGTTGAAGAAATATTTGGCTCAGAAAATCTATGGTCGGGTGAAACGTGGAAGTCCCATCTCCAGTTGGTTTTTACATTCAGTAATGAAGAGCTCATTCCTTTGGTATTTGGTATGAAAATTTATTGTTTATTATGTGGATTCTATTGTTATTGTATCCATGGTATTTCTTTTTTTATTATGTTGATTATAAGCATGCATTTTCTCAGTGATGATGTATGGATCTATCCATGTTTTTACTTGTAAATGAATGCACAATGTATATATGGTCAAATAGATTGTATTACAGATAATGATGTAAGGGAGAAATTCTTCTTAGCAATTCTAAGATAAGTATGACACCCATATCCTTAAATATGATGTTTACACCTGTAGATTCAATATTTGTGACATGTTTTACAAAATTCATGTCATGGATAGGAGGGGTCCAGATGAGTTATTTGTTATGTGATTTCTTATCTATCATTTTCTAATGTTATTTATCATCCCCTAAGTTTTCGTGAAGTTTTGGGCAGTGACCGGGGCTCTGGACCTAAACAAGTGGCTCAAATCCTGGAGTTACAGGCACAAAACTGGGCATTTGGGGCCCTAGCCGCAGCCATGTAGTGTTTTTCCCGGGGCTATAGCCTCCTAGCCACAAGCATGCATTATTATGCCTTCATCTATGGCTCAAAAGGGTAAAAATGTTAGTGTGACCCAGGGGTAAGAGGCATGAAGGTTTTTGTTACCTCCTGGGGGTGATGTTGATATGGTACAAGCTCTTTTTGATGTGTTTCCATCAGTTCCACTTCCTTAAGGTCACCTAGGAGGTTGAATCTCATTTTAGTGGCCTCTCATCGCATATTTACCCCGGTTAGTTGGTTACTTGGGTAGATGTGGGATGATGGTGTTACATCATGCAGCCATTAAGTATTTAGTGAATAAACCTGATGTCAATTCCAGAATCAATAGATGGTTGTTGCTATTGCAGCAATTTCATTTAACTATTGTTGAAAAACTAGGAAAAGAGAATGTGGTTGAAAATTTATTATCAAGACTAACCTTGCCTGCAGAAATTGAGGAGATGGTAGATGAGTAGCTTACAGTTGAACACCTATTTTCCATCTCAGTTTTATATCCTTGGTTTGTTTATATTTTAAATTACTTGGTTGTTGGGAGGTTCCCTCCTAATATATCCTCCAGGGAGAAGAGCAAGACTGTTAGAATAGTGCCCATTTCACTTCGATTGGGGGAAATCTTTTCAAATTGGGGACAAATCATATTTTGATAAGATGTGTGAGGGAAGAGGAGGTCTTTGAAATCCTATTAGCATGTCATGATGGACCTTATGGGGGGCACTTTTCTGCTAAGAGGAAAACCTAAAACATTCTACAAGTTGTTTAATATTGGCCTACTCTACATCAAGATGCAAGATGTTACACCACCAGGTGTGATTAGTTCCAAAGGATGGGAAATCCCACACCCAAGGATGAAATTACCCTACAACCTCAAGTGACTCTGGAACCATTTGAGAAATGTGGAATGGACATCATTGGGCTTATTGATCCATTGTCAGGACATAAGAGGTACAACATTGTGTGCATTGATTACCTAACTAAATGGGCTAAAGCAAAGGTGATGAAGGCAACAAATGATTATAATGTGGTTGAATTTTTTAGGGAGAAAATATTCTACAATTTTGTTTTTCCAAGGGATTTGGTCATTAATCAAGGGACAAATTTCACCTCAAATCTGATTGAAGACATCATGGAGCACCACCATATCAAGCACAGGAAATGCATTGCCTATCACCCTCAGTAAAATGGGCAATTCGAGGTCATAAACAAAGCCCTGGAGAACATTTTGACCAAGGTTTCCAGCAACAGTAGAAAGGATTGGGCAGATATACTTATAGAGGCCACTTGGGCCTACAACACCACCTGAAAAACCACCACTAGATTTATCCCATTCGATTTATTCTATTGAAGGAAGGCCCTATTATCTATTGAACTTGAATATAAGACCCTAAGGATGGAAGCTCAGTTAGAATCAGACCTCACTGCAGCACAACAGGTGATGGGTTCCATTTATAGGTATATTTTGAAGTTCATCATGCTATGCTCCAACCCTTAAAACTATCCTATTCTAACATTTATTCACATTTTTAGTCATAATATGATTATTAAGAAGACTAAAAGGTGTTTTTCATATTATGTGGCATCATGTGATTGAATTGCAGGAAAAAGAAGCATTTTTTAGGCATTTTTTGTGCAAGGGCTTGATGGAGACAACCAAGAGAGAATATAGGGGGCTTGTCCACCTCCTTAACTCTCTAACTTGGCTTAGGATCACAAGATCCTCACTCATGGCTCAAATTCACTGGTATCTGAGGGAATCCAAGAATATGTGAAGATCAAGTAGGAATAGTTCCACAATTCTTGAGATCTTGGAGGGAATCACTCCTATTTTCAAGGTAGATGCCATCAACTACCTTTTGTATAAATAAAATAGTTGAAAGGCTCATTAGGAATCAATTTTTTGTTTCAACTAAGAGTAGGTATTGAGCCTAGTGCTTGACATTGTTATTCTTAACTTTTAGATGATGTATGAGACTACTATTTATTGTTAATGAGAAGTTTTCCATTGATCTTCATCTGAGTTAGTTTTAGAGGGATGAAACCCTTGGGTTTGGACCCAACCCAGAGGCTTTAATCCCTCTTCTGTATTTTTTTTTCTTGTTCTTGTTTCAAATAATTTCATGTCTTTCTCTTGTTTCATTACATTTTAAGCTATAAAAACTTGTGATTGCAGGCTTCCCTATGACCTCTCTTATTGGAAGAGTGATTGGAAAGATTTACAATCTCAGTCCAAAAATATTTGTTTATGATTTCTTGGAAATGGATAGATGTTAGTTGTAATCCTTTTGCATGTTCATCCTATACGGCTTAGGAGTTAGTATCTTTAGTTTATAAATTAGAGTAGTGTTGTGGATTGAATAGATTTTAATCAAATTCAACTCATATTTTCCATGAATTTATTTCACTGTGTTATTGGTCACTTGATACATGTATTTGGCTGACTGCAGGGATTGTGATGATCTACAAGGGCAAGCATACCATCCCACATTCACTTGGACCTTTCCATCCTCCTCCAAGGTACCTCAAACTACTTCCAACCTCTGTCTCCAAATTCACTATGTCAAGGAAATAAAATACACTGTGGGCATCAACTTGGGTGCAAGATAAACCCTCAAGGGGTACTATGATTGGCCAAAGGTGCTCCCACAACCTTCAATCATCACTTTCTACCTTCATATACCTTCCTCCATCCCTAAGAAACCATTCCTATCCTTAAAATTCTCTCAGGCCCCCTTCTGTAGAAAAACAGAGCCTCCTGTAGAAATATAGGCCCTCTTGTAGCACCTCATGTAGCAGCATTGTAGAAGTGTTATTTTAAACCAGTTTTGCTCCCTACTTTGAACACAACCTAGTTAAGTTGAATAACATCCCCCAACTTGTGATTTTATGATTAAGGAATATTATAAGACCACTCCAACCTCCTCCTTTACTCACTGCAACCATCAGATAACAAAACAAAGTTAGAAATAGTTTTTTATTCATAAGCACACTAAAAGTTAGATTCTTTATTTTGAAGAAAATATAGAGTAGATCAATGATACATGTAAGTAGGTTACTGATTTGATTCAATGTGAAAAGTAGAGTAGATTTACTTATAGAAGTAGACTATCCCTTTCTCTTTCATACAATTTCAATTAGCATTTACATTTAAATGAATGGCATTTTCACTTTCATAGTTATAATTAGGTTCAATTATGCTTTCATAAGAATTTTTCACTGTTTTTAGTTGGATAAATTATCTCCAAACACCTTGATTTTATTTCATGTATGAAGGTGAGATGCGTATAACCTAACCTACTTCGCATATAGATCTAAAACTTCTAAGTTTGTACAAACCTCGGGTTGATAATTTGAATTGGGAAGCCCTTGGGAGTTGCAACACTCTTGGTGCAATACCAGGGCTCATCACGTTTTGGCGTCATTTCCGGGGAGGTGTATAAGTAGGTGTTGTTCCTTCTTAAGTATTGTTTTTTTTCTATTTTGCATCAATCTTATTTCTTTGAAAAAGTGAAAAATTCAAAAAATAAACTTGTTATTTCATGCCTCGTAGGAGTAGGGATAACCAAGGAAAATTTTTACTAAAAACCCCCACCCCCTCAAGAAGCCAACCTTCATTATTCTTCGGTGGTTGTGAACTTCCCTCTCTGACTATAGGCGAGTTGGAAGACCCTCTAGGTGAGAAACCTAGAATATTTGAGGAACTTATTGGAGAAGAAGAAGATCTGACTTCACCTACCGAAACGATGGCTGAAAATAGGAACAATGAGATTTTCCATATCATAGAAACCAATGGAGAGGATAAAATGAATAATATATGCCCTAATTCCCTTCCACATTTCCATGGCTTGAACTCAGAGGATCTTGACACCTTCATGTTTGATTTTTTTGTTATTTGTAGGACCTATAACTATGCCTCTGATGAGCAGAAGATGGATTTTTTTCCTTATACCCTTAAAGATGCAACCTTGCACTAATTTATTGGTCTACCTAGAGGTAGCATAACTATCTGGGCCCAAATGTAGCAATCCTTCAATGAAAAATATCGAGACTAATGTAGGTCCAAAGAAACAAAGGAGGAAATATTTAGGATGACTCTTGGACCTGATGAATCCCTAGAGGACTATGAGGAAATATTTCAACTCAATTATAGGAGGGCCAATTGTACCCTTGATCTTGAATCACTCAAGCTAGGTTCTTCTCCAAGGGATTATGGAATATGTGATGGAAATCCTCAACATGTTATCTGGAGCAAATATCTACCAATTAACTTATGATGAAATCAAGATTGTATTCAAGAATCACTCTAAGGATGCTAGGAAAAAGGGTAGTTCTATCCAAAGCTTGGTCAGTTCCTCTCCCTCCACAAAATCCATCAAGAATGAGATAGGGAATATTTTGGAGGATTTCAAGAGTGAAATCCTACATACCTTTGCCTTGCAAATGGATACTATGAAAATCAAAATAAATCAAGAGGAAGCAGAAATAGAACTAGCTATCTTTTTCTCTAGATGTACTAAAAGACACCCTAGGAATGAATGCCTAGTGAATGTCGTAAAAATATGTCTAGTCTGTGAATAGAATCATGCAACAGACAAATGTCCCTCTATGCCAGGCCTAAAGGTTGTATACTAGGGAGGAGTAGAGAGTGGGTCAAAACAATTGTGCTTCATAAGCCAAAGGAGACCCCCAGGACCTCAACCATATCAATAAGGCATGCAAGGTGAACATTATCCTCACTACAATCCAAATCAGAATGCACCTTTCCAACCCTGGTACCCTTCCACTCACCCATCATGTTCCACACCTCCTCCTTGGCCTTATGCCCCTCTATATCCTCCTTGTTGATTTTTGTAGCATTGGATGTGCTCTAGCCTTGAGATTTTGTAGAGAGGCTAAGACACATGTATTCTCCAAGACCTAGAAATTGTTTAGGGAAATTCCACCCAAAAGTGAATTAATTAAAATAATTAATTATTTTTTAATATTTCCTCAGTCTAAAATTAAAAAATATGATTAATTAAAGGGTATTAATTAAGTCTGTGAAAATCTTCTAGAAAAAGGCATGGATCGAGTCCAAGTTAATTTGAGCCATCGATTAATATATAATCATGGTTTTTGATGTCTCAATGATATATTATAAGAAGGAAATCGAGTGGAACTTGGAAAACGCACTTGTAGAGATCGAACTTGCTAGTAGATCGATTTTCTAGAGTAGAAGCTCTAAGTTGCCAGAGAGAGAGCCAGTGAGCTCGTTGCAGTGAGAGAGGGGCAGGGATAGTAAGGTTGGAGGAAATTTTTCTAGATCTGGTGAGTGCATAGCAGAGAGGAAACAATTCCATGGAGAGATAGAGCAGAGGTTGTACAGTGCTTCAAAGGAGATCCATTATTTTGCTGGGAGACAGAGCTGATTTAGTGCCAGAAGTGGGAGAGAGTTTCTGGAGGCTAGGAGGGTCCAGTTTCCAGAAAACAGAAGATTAGAGGCAAGGAGAATGAGTGCTCCCAAATATGTGACACAGAACTACGTAGGGTGATGCACTCACTACACAGAGGCAACATAGAGCAGCTCTTTCAGATCTAAAGTCAATGTCGTATCACCTGTGGAAATGGGAATCTTCTCACTATATTGTTTGTCAGTTATTTCTCTGTATTGGATAGTCGGTCTGGGAATCCAAATATTTGTAATCATGTTTTCTACAAATTAATATTAAAACCCTCATTTGTTGCATTGGTTTTCCCAATTTCGGATTTTCTAGGGACTTAGTCCAAAAATAATTGTGTACTAATGTGTGTGTGCATCTAGTCTTTCCTGTGTTGTATTTACTTGTGAGGGTTGTAGCGTATTTATTTTGATATTTATCATAGTATATGATAAATAAATTTTTCTGTAAAATAAAAAATCGAAGAAATATAATCAGTTGTTTTAGTAGGATTCCAAGTAACAGAATTTTCACATGGTATCAGAGCACAAATAGAAGTGGAAGAGCTCATTGAAAAAGGAAGAGGGAGCTTCGAAGCACTGCGTAGGAAGCGGCTCAAAACCCTAGAGAGGTTACGTAGTACTTTATCCAGTAGGGAAATTTTTGAGGAAAAATTGTTTCTCTAAGTGATTCGATAGAGAACAAAATTTCCAAATTGAAGATTTTCAGAGGCAGAGGGAGAAACATCAGTGGTTTTTCTTGCAGATAAAATCTTCTTATGGGACGCAGTCATTTTGCAGTAGTAGCTAGCAAAATAATTTCGGAAGGAAAGAAGAGAACATACCTAGGTAATTTTGTCCTCCAGAAATTTCTAGCCAAGAAATTCTAATTTTCCACGTAGAGAAGCAGTAGACGAGAGAAAATTTACCCACTCTAGCAGGGAGTGCGTAAATCCAGTTAGCAGTTGTACAGAGGAGAAGAGGCAAAGTTCAATTTTTTTTTGGCAAGATGGCATCAACAAGGCTAAGAGATCAGGATTGGTTGGATGTAGCGACGAACTATGTGATATGGAAGGCAAGGATTTCCTTCCTTCTAGATGAATACAATCTCAAATCTTACATCGATAATGTGGTGATTGTCCTCACAGATCTAGATCATCATAAGACATACAAAAAATAAATGGATAAGGTGAAGAGGATGATCCTCGATGGAGTTCCAGATCATGTGGTTTCTCACATAGCGGCCTTAGGTATGGCCAAAGAGATGCAGGAATCCCTTGCCACATTGCATTAGGGATATTTCGAGCAACAAAAGATGTACCTAGAGGAAAAGTTGAGATGTACCCATAAGTAGAAGGGGGAATGCATAGACCACTTTATCACCAGGCTTTAGGATATCTGAGATCAGTTGGCAGTTGTAGGGTCAGTGCCTCAAACTTCAGAGATGGTGCGAATAACTCTAAATTCAATCTCTGAGGAATTTTAAGTGTGTTCAAATTATTTTGGGAAGAGAAACATTTCCAAGGTGGGATAGGATGTGGGAATATCTGCAACAGGAGGAGTTGAGACAAGATATGGTGAAAAACACCATTAGTGGCAACAGTAGAAGTGGGATGAAGGCAGAGGAAAAGGAAGAGGAGAATGTAACCCTTGCATCAAAGGGGCATCAGGAGCAATGCAAAAAAAAGAAGGATGTTTCAAAGATCTAGTGCTTCAGATGTGGTGAAATTGGTCACTACAGCACCCAGTGTCTTCTCAGAAAGAGGGACAAAGAGGAGAAGCAGGATCAGCAAGCTGCATCTGCAAAGATCAACAGGCTATCCTCCAGATTGGAGGAAGAATTTTCCATGATCGCTGACATAACTCCAGGGGTGAGGTGGGGTGATTTCATTTTGTAGCCCTAAAGAGCTACAAGATGGGATGTATACTTGAGGAGTCCACCTCTTGGATCAATTCCTTACTACGATATCCCATAACAGTAGTAGCAGGATGGACCAGTGACAGTTGGTGTATTCAAGTGTCAGAGTGACAGATGTAGTTTCTAGTAGTAGTGAGTACTGAGCATCACAAAGAAGAGTTGGAACCATTGTAGTTGGCATAGTGCAGAGGATTTAGTGATAGCGCAGAGACTAGAAGTAGTTAGAACTCGAGTGACAGATGCATCAGATTGAACACAGTTGGTTCAAAATGATGGACATCTCTCAGTTGTAGCAGCGGCAGATGAGAAAGAGTTGCAGATGTTGTAATGGAAACAACAAGAGAGTTGCAATGTAGATGTAGTAGTTGGCAGCAGTATGAAGGGTCAATAGTAGCATGGATGTAATGCAGAATCAAAGTTGCGTAATGGTTGGTGGGCAGTAGAGCCAGAAATCAGCAGCACAATTGGAGATGGTGCAGAATCAAAGTATTGCTATCAAGAGGGCAGTAGTATTAGAGCACATTCCTCGCTAAGAGGTAGTGTTGATTTTTGTAGCATCAGATGTGATCTAGCATGGAGATTTTGTGCAGAGGCTAAGAGACATGTATTATCCAAGACCCAAAAATCGTTTGGGGAAATTCTACCCAGAATTGAATTAATTAAAATATTTAATCAATTTTTAATATTTCCTAAGTCTAAACTTAGGAAATATGATTAATTAAAGGGTATTAATTAAGTCGGGTGTGAATATTCTAGAAAAAGGCATGGATTGAGTCCAAGCTAATATGAGCCATTGATTAAGATTTAATCATGGTCATTGATGTCTCAATGAGAGATTATAAGAAGGAACTCAATGGGCACTTTGAGAACACACTTGCAGAGATCGAACTTCCTGGAAAATCGATTTTCCAAAGTAGCAACGCTGATTTGCTCGAGAGAGAGCCAGTGAGCTCGTTGTAGTGAGAGAGGGGTAGGGATAGTAAGGTCGAAGGAAAATTTTCTAGATTCAGTGAGTGCATAGTGGAGAGGAATTAGTTCCACAGAGAGGCAACATAGAGGCTACACAGAGGCTGCACAGTTCTTTAGAGGAGATCCACTATTTTGTTCGGAGACAGAGTTGATTCAGTGCCAAAATATAGAGAGAGTTTTTGGAGGCCAAAAGGGTCCATTTTCCATACAGCATAAGATTAGAGGTGAGGAGAATGAGTGCTCCTAGTTTTGTGATGAAAAACTGCGTAGGGTGGAGCATTCACTACGCAAAGGTAGCGTAGACCAACTCTTTTTCAGAGCTAAGGTCAGTAACGGACCACCTGTGGAAGTGAGAATTTTATCACTATATTTTTTGTCAGATATTTCTCTGTATTGGATAGTTGGTCTGGGCATCCAAATATTTGTACTCATATTTTCTATTACTTAATATTAAAGCCCTTAGCTTTTGCACCGGTTTTCCCAAGTTTAGTTTTTTCGGGGACTTAGTCCAAAAATAATTGTGTACTTATGTGTGTGTGCATCTAGACTTTCATGAATTTTATTTATTTTTGATGGTTTTAGCGTATTCATTTTGATATTTACCATAGTCCACGATAAATAATTTTTTCATTAAAATAATAAATAGAAGAAATCTAATCAGTTTTTTCAGTAGGATTTCGAGTAACAGAATTTTCGCACTCCTCAACCTATCAACCATCCTTTTTATCCATATCCACCCTAATATTCTCAATGGGGAAACACCTCACAAGGGTGGAGGCCTCAAACAAACCGACCTCTTGCTTTACTTTCTCCACCCCAATATCAACCACAATTAACTCATCATACCCCACCTAAGCAACCTCAAATGCTTGTTCAACCCAACCTGAACCCAAAGAATAAACAAGCACAACAATTATATAGTGGAGAGAAATCATATCCTAGTTATGCTATGGAAATCCAAGAGATAAACCTTCGGTCTGGTAGGGTGCTCCCAGATAATCACCCACCTTCTCCACCCGAATATATTGAAGAAGAGAAATAATGGAGTGTCCCTCAATTCAATGCACCCCTCTATCTTGAAAGGTTGGTCCACCCTAAATAGCACACCCTAGAAGAGGTTGAACTTCTGGGAGAATTGAAAAATTTGTGTGTTAATATACCCCTTCTCCAGGCCATTAAAGATGTTCCCATATACAACAATATTACTAACGAAAAATGTTTCAAAAGGCCTAGAAGAAGAAAAAGAGGTACCCCCACCAGCAATGCTTTTAGACAACTATTTGATCTGATGCTTGGGAGGGTGATATCGCCAAAGTACCTAGACCCAGGTAGCCCAGTAGTGGATGTTCACATCGATGGAATTATGGTACCTAATACCTTGATTGATCTTGGGGCTGCAATTAATGTCATGACTAGGGAAACCATGTTGAAGCTCAATATCCAAGGGGCTTTGAGAAAGACCACCAAAGTGTTGCAGTTTGTATACAGATCCACAGTAGCTCTTGAGGGAATTATTGAGGATGACATGGTCTCCATGGAGTACCCCACTGATTTCTTGATACTCTAAAACAAAACCAAGTTTAATGGCTATCCTCTCAATATTATTAATACCTTGGTTGGCCATTACTTCTGCCTACATTAATCGCAGGGTTGGTAACATGACTATCAAAAATGGACATTTATCAAAACAAATTTTGTTATATCATCCTTCTCAACCTTCTATTGAACATGATCTACCCTTATGATTATAAGATGAGGAAGATGATGAATTTTATCTATTCCATATTTATGCAGGAACCCAATAAAATATAGAAATAAACATAAACACAGAGATGCAGCAGAAATAAAACTTCATTTCATTAATATCAAATAACTAAAGTATGCTTACAGATAGAATCAACGTAAACTAGCTAGGGTGATGGTAGCTTATCTCTGAGAACATATGTGGTGGCTACATGCCTCTAAACTGTGTTACAATGAGGCTCTAAGGCCTATTTATTATTTATAAATAATGGAAAACCATAAACATCCAAAAACCTAACCCTAGGAGATGAAATACCAAAAGTATGGGCCCTGTTGGGGTAAATTGGTACATCAATTTCCCGGGGTCGTAACTTTGGCATAGATCTTCGTTTGACGTGCAAGATACCTCATTAGAAATATCTATCTAAGGACTAAAACCATTGGAAATTTTTTTTTAAGTTAAACACTTAGTACTCACCTTCACCGTTGGTGATTTTCCAAAAAAACGTCGTTTAGGGCCTCACAACAGCTCTGGAAGTTTAGGACCTGGAAAAACTGCAAAAAATAGTAAATTGTGCTACAATTAAGGAAGCTGAAAAACTGAAAGAAACAATGGTAGGGGTCCAAGTGGAATAGGCAGATGGCCACCAATATCCACCTAGATCATTCCTCCCCTTTTAGGAATAAATGGTCCCCATTGCATTGAGTTCCTCCATGACATGATGAAACTTCTGTTGAACTGGGTCCCTGGTGAGACACTTGCCTTGGTGAAGGAGGTGGGTTGCTTCGACAACCCGATATAGTTGGATCCTTTTTTGTCAGTTGTTATTGATCTGTGTATCCATGACCTTATCAGTTGTGTCTTGTTCCATGCTTTCTGGGTTTAACTTTGTTGGTGTGAGTTGTTCTGCAATGGCGTATGTGTCGAGTAATGGTGGAAAGTATGGTCAAAGGCGATCCATATTAAACACTGGGATTCGGCCAATGAATGGGGGAATTCTAAGCTCAAATTAATTGTCTCCCACAACCTTGATAATGGTGTAAGGCCCATATCAGAGTTGTATGAGCTTCTAATGAGCTCCGGTTAGGTGTTCTTTCTACAAATGCAACCAAAATTTTTCGCCCACCTAGAACTTTTGTGGCACCTGATGTTGATCATTTCACTACTTGTACTTGTCATTGGATTTCTCCAAGATATCGTGGACCTGCTGGCGGACGTGCTCGATGCATCAATAAATTTGGTTTTTTTATCAGCCTCGGACATTACATGTGAGAAGCTTGGCCTGATGTGCCCTTTTTGCAACAACTCTTGGATTTTCCTCTTGATTTCATAATTCTCCAAAACACAACGTCGATAGGTTGTCCCATTAGGCAGCGATGCACGTGGGGTCAGATCATTGGAGTGCTTGACCTGAAAGTGTAGAGGAACCCCTGTGAGTGAGGAGAAAATGTCCTTGTATTACTCCATGACTTTTTCCATCTGTCGATGCCGTGCAGCAGAGCCCCATTTGGCGGTTTCAACCATAATCTTCTTCTTGCCCTATGGGTGAATCGTAATGAAAACAAATTTCCTGGTTTGGGAAATAATCTTACTAGATTTCTTTGCAGTACTCAAAGAGATGGCGGAATGTGGTACTACCTTCGGTGTCTTGTAAAACTTATTTCCCAAAGTTACAATAAAAAAACGAGGCCTAGACTCATACAAAGCATGTCACTTCCACAAGTATGGTTGGCCTAATAATACATTAGACACGTCAAGAGGAGCAACATCACACAGTACCTCATCCGTGAAGGGCTTGATGCTGTACGGAAGGTGACACTATTGGCTGACGTAGAGATCTCTTCCTTGGTGAAGCCGCCCGATGGTATATAGTTGCAGGTGTGTTGTGGTCAGTAGGCCAAGCCGCTTCATGACCTCTGTTGAAATAAGATCCTTTTGGCTTTCGATATCGACAAGGAATTGCAGTGGGGAACCCTTCACCCACATCTGGGAATGGAAGAGGCGCCCCCCTCTTATGGATCCTCAAGCTCTGGAGCTTTGTGGTGGCAATGGTGGCGTTGGGTTCTACAACAATTATCTGCTTCCATTTTTAATTCCCCTTGTATGGTTTTGACTCAAAATCATAACATGCATCTGATTCAGATGCCTTCAGTTTGGCCACCAGCGACTATTTGGCCCGACACTTGCTTGTGTTGAGAGTGGAGCTGTTATGAAATTCATACCACTTTCCCGTGTCCTTATTTGGCTTTGTGGTCTTTTTATGAGTCGCCCCACTTTGGATTTGCCCCTTGTTCTGTGGTTTGGGGGCACCTTTCGTTGGCTTCAGATTCATGGGCCCAAAGTCTCGATCTTGGTGGCATATTGATATGTCATGCCAAGTGAGGTAATGTTGAGGAACTACATTTCCTCCTGAATGTATCTATGCAAACAGTTGCAGTACTTGAGCACAAAATTTTTCTCTGAATCTTTAATACCCAACTTTGTGCACAGGGTATGGAACAAATTCGTCATCTCGTGCACATCTTGATCCATTTGTTATTGCAGCGTGGTCCATTGGATTTACTTGTCCCCATAGCTCCCCACAGGGTAATATTGTTCCTTGATGCCATCTCGGAACAAATTCCAAGTGGGTGGTCCTTTTTATCACAGTAGGTTTCCCACCAGTCTTTGACATGGGTTGCAGCTTTGAGGAGTGCAAGAGTAATATTTTCTTGGTCGGAGAAATCATGGATCGAGAAATACCCTTCCAGCAAATGCAACCATCTATCTACGACATATGCATCTATCTAGCCTTCAAATACAAGAATTTTGAAGTTGACTTGTACCTTGAAAGGAGTGGCACCTCCAAAGTGGCTGCTGGATGGAGATGCGCCACCGGTGGGAAGTCGTTGAACGATCTAGGCAAATTTATCCATCATTGCATTCCTTTGTTTCTTGAGGGCCTCCTTGAGAAATATTTTGATAGTATCTCTTTCTCCCTCGTCTTTCTTTTCAACCCCATGGGCAATTGTCAGGGTTTGTGAGGCTAATCTTGCTAAGGTTCAACCAGATCGAACCCTAGCTCCTTATACCACGACCTCATTGGGGACACGCAAAGAAGGATCGAGAAAGAGAAGACCGCTCTGATACCACTGATTTGGATTTATGCAAGAATGAAATAAAATAAAAAAATAAACATAAACGCGGAGGTGCAGCAAAAATAAAACTTCATTTCATTAATATCAAATAACTGAAGTATGTTTATAGACAGAATAGACATAAAATAGCTAGGGAAATGGTAGCTTATCTCTGAGAAGCGATTTGGCAGCTACATGCCTTTGAAATGTGTTACAATGAGGCTTGAAGCCCTATTTATTATTGAGAAAAAATGTAAAATCCTAAACATCCAAAAACCTAACCCTAGGAGATGAAACACCAAACTATGGGCATGGTTGGGGTAAATTGGTACATCAATTTCATGGCGTCATAGCTTTGGCATACGATATTCATTTGATGCGCAATATACCTCATTAGAAATATCTATCTAAGTACTATGATTATATTTTAGCACATGTCACATTCATCGCTGGTGATTTTCAAAAAAAATGTGGTTTAGGGCCTCAAAACGGCTCCCGAAGTACAAGACCTGAAAAAAACTACAAAAAATAGTAAATTGTGCTACAGTTAAGGAAACTATAAAAATGAAAGAAACAAAGGTGGGGGTCCAAGTGGAATAGGAAGGTGGCCAACAATATCCACCTAGATCAATAACACATAACCCCCCACCCAATATTCACATTAAACATTGTCATAGGGGGAGGGAAACTTGATGAAGATGACATTATTGACCATATCCTTTAAAATCAACCTCCCACTGCATAACAGTTGATGAATTTCTCAAAGAATATGAGAGTATTCCTTGGAATGACTTGTGCCTTGTTGACTCTAGCCTAGAACATTCCAATATTGTAGAGTTTTTCCCATCCATAACTCTATATATCAACCCCTCTCTCTCGGCCAAATAGGAAGAGCAATTGTGCAACGTACTGAGGAAACACTTGGATTATTTTTCTTGGTATTACAAGGAAATGAAAGGTGTGCATCCCTTAGTTTGTACTAATCATATTTACATCAAAGAGGGATGCAAGCCTATGCACCAACCCCAGAGAAGGATTAACCCAACTCTTAAGGAGATTTTGAATGAAGAGTTACAAAAGCTAGTGGATGCAGGGTTCATATACCCCATTTCGGATAGTGAGTGGGTGTAACCTATTGTTTTAGTCCCCAAGAATAATGGGAAGTGGAGAATATATGTTGATTACTAAGAACTCAAAAATGCTACAAAGAAGGACCATTTTCCTTTTTTCTTCATTGACCAAGTCCTAGATGGCTTCGCAACAAGTAAATTATTCTCTTTCTTGGATGGATTTTTTGGATACAATAAAATTCAAATCAGCCCTAGAGACCAAGAAAATACCACATTTACATGTCGTTTGGGTAAATTTTCCTATAGAGTTATTCCATTCAGTTTGTGCAATTCCCCTGCTACTTTTCACAGGGAAGTTCTAAGTATCTTTGATGAACTTGTTCATGACTCTGTTGATATATACATCGATGATTTCACTCCTTATGGTTGTGATTTCCAGGAAGCTCTTTATAATCTGTGAAAAGTCTTGAATAAATGTATTGAAATGAATCTCTCATTGAGCCCTGCAAAATGTGATTTTTTTATGAATGCAAGGATTTTCCTTGGCCATTCTATATCCAAGGAAGGGATACAGGTTGATCCAAACAAGATTTCCATCATCAAAAGGGTCCCTATCCCTAAAAAACAAAGAGATGTCAAGAGTTTCCTTGGATTAGTTGGGTATTATAGAAGGTTAATTAAAGATTTTGGAAAAGTGGCTTCACTCTTTTTTGGACTATTGGTTAAAGATTCATATTTCTATTGGACAAACAACTGTTAATAAGCCTTTGAAATACTGAAAGAAAATTTTATCATTGCACCCATCCTTAGGGGTCCCAACTGGGCATTACCTTTCCATATACACATAGATGCCTCAGAAAAATCTATGGGGTCTTCCTTAGGACAAATAGAAGACAATTTTCCTTATGCTATCTATTTCATCAGTAATAACCTTTCCAAAGACGAGTTAAATTATACTGTCAATGAAAAGGAACTCTTCGCTTTGGTGCATTCCTTGAACAAGTTTAGGCATTATATCACTAGTTATCAAATTTTGGTTCACACTGATCATGAAACCATTAAATATTTAATGAATAAACCTGGTGTCAATGTAAGGATAATTATATGGTTGTTATTATTGCATCAATTTTATTTTACCATTGTTGATAAACTAGGGAAGGAGAATGTGGTTGCATATTTCTTGTCAAGACTAACCTTGTCTACAGGAAAGGAAGAAATGATAGATGAACAACTTCCATATGAACATCTCTTTTCCATATCATTTCTTTCTCCTTGGTTTTCTTATATAGATAACTTCTTGGTTGATGGGAGGTTACCTCCTAACCTATCCTCCAAGGAGAAAAGCATGATTGTCAGGAAAAGTGGCCCGTTCACTTGGATTAAGGGAAATAGTTTTAGATTGGGGCCAGATCATATACTGAAAATATGTGTGAGGGAAGAATAGGTCTTTGACATCCTCTATGCATGCCATGATGGATCCTGTGGAGGCCATTTTGATGCTAATAGGACAACCTTTAAAGTTGCACAATCATGTTATTATTGGCCCACTTTACATCAGGATGCAAGGAAGTAAACCACCATGTGTGATCAGTGCCAGAGGATGGGTAAGCCAACACCCAAGGATGAAATTCCCTTACAACCTCAAGTGACTTTAGAGCCATTTGAAAAGTGGGGCATGGATTTCATTGGACCTATTGATCCCCCATTAGGACAAAAAAGGTATATCATTGTATGCACTAATTACTTGACAAAATGGGTTGAAACAAAAGAAGTAAAGGAAACAACTGAGAAAAAAGTTGTTGAATTTATGAGGGAGAAAATATTCTACAAATTTGGATTTCCAAGGGAATTAGTCACTAATCAAGGAGCACAATTTAAATCAATTTTGATTGAATAACTTATGAAGAAACACCACATCAAACATAGGAAATCTATTGTTTATCACCATTAAGGAAATGGACAGGTGGAAGTCACAAAAAGAGCATTGGAGAGAATTCTTACCAAGGTTTTTAGCAACAACAGAAAATATTGGGCAGATAGACTTGTGGAAGCCACTTGGGCCTACAACACCACTTGGAAGACTGCTATTGGATGCACTCCATTTGAGCTGGTTTATGGGAAGAAGGCCCTGATATTTATTGAATTTGAGTATAATACCTTGAGGATGGAAACTCATATATACTAGGATATCACTACAACACAACAGGAGAGGTTTCTCCAACTCAATGGCCTAGATGAAATTAGAATGCAAGCCCTCCTGCACATTGAGGTAATATAGCTACAAAGGAATATTTTTCATAATAATCACATCAATATATATATATATATATATATATATATTTGTGTGTGTGTGTGTGTGTATGTATGTATGTATAGTCCAAGTGACCTTGGAATGTGAAACCAAGAGTCACACCATTGTACTATAAATGTACATCTTTGTATTATGGAAAATAAGAAAGCCTCACGCTTATCCTTCATTGTGTGTTTGAGTCTCTTGTGTATGTGCTCATCTTCTTCATACACCATGTGTGTGTTTTAACATGGTGTTTAACATGGTATCAGAGCGGGCGATTGCTGGCCCTGCTCCAATTTGAGTGAGCCATTTGTGTTTATGGCCTGTGCATATCTGCAAAATTGTTGGCATTTTTGCAGCATTTAGAGAGTTTTTGTGCAAAGATTTTGGCAAAGATCAAATTTTATTCTGGAGAAGACATTCAAAACTATGGCAAGACTAAATTTTGGGAGTAGCACTACATGATTCCGAAGCACTCGATATTTCTCGCAGCAAGAAATTTTCCTGCATTCGTAAATTCCAATTCTTTATAAAGATCTGCATTGGCTTTGAAAATGGCAGAAGAATCGCCTATCCAAGGTTTTCATTCTAAATTTTCTCTGTAATTTCGCTTTCATTAAAATATGCAATTTGAAGAGTCAGCTGGATACTATTTATATTGGGTTTCTCAAGAAGAAGTTTTTGGTTTTACCGCAAAGAAACTGAAGAGTTTTTTTGTTGAAAAATTTTCCATCTCGCATTTTCTGCCGCTCGGGATTTGTTTCGCGTACTGGAGAAAAATCAATAAGAAATAAAAGTTGAAATTCCTGTTGAAATTTCTTGTATTTCTCCAATCTCTGCTGTTTAAAAAAAAAAAAAAAAAATTGTACTATTGCCTCACCACTCAACCCTGCACACATCCCATTCGGCCTCTACTCCACGGCCCTTACACCATACTCCCCCTCGCCACCCATTACAACCCTCACTTTGCAACACAACCCCTTACGCATCTACCCACTCTGCAATGCTCAACCCACGGCCCATACATCTCCACATATACGCCCTCCCTATCGATTCCCTCAAAACCGACCCCCTACTCTCAACACAAAGCTCGCTTGAACTACTCACACGAGCTCCCTCCACCTGCATCCAACCTCCCTCACTCTGCAACTCGAGCTCCCAAACCCAACACCTCTCACAGTGAACTCCTCCCCTCTCCTACACACTGCACTCTACCCTACACTACCTCCCTTCTCAATACGCTGTCATCCCAAACACTCACAAAACGCTCTACGCTCACGGCTATCAACAACATCTCCCTAACACTCAAAAAACGCTCCCTATCCGACCTACCCCTTACACGTCCCTCCTTCCCCGCGGTCTCACACCGCTCCCTCCCCCGCGGCCTACCCTTCCTCTCCGCCCTGCACCTCCCTCATTCCCCCTGCATGCTCTACCCATCCCCCTACGACTTACGCTCCGCCCTCCCAAGCCCTATGCACCCACCGCTCCCTCACCATCCCACGGAAGCCCCCACCTCCTCTTTATGCTTTTTCAAAAAATATATATATATATCGACTACTTTTTACATTAAAAGTCCCCATCCCTTTTAATTAATTTCCCTTTCCATTAATTTCCAATAAATTTCCGTTCCCTTTTTAAATTACCCCCATTTTAAATTAATTCCCTTTTTAATTAATATTTTTTAATTAATTTTTAATTTTAAAAAAAAAATCCCATTTCATTTTAATATTTCCCCTTCCCTATTTAAATTATTAGACTCCCTTTTAATTAATTCTCATTAATTCATTTTTTAATTAATTTTTAATTAAAAAAAAAAAAAACCAGCAGAGAGAGGAAAAGAGGAAATGGACCTAATACATAGAGAAAATTGCAGATTTACATTGTGATTTGTGGCATTGATTTGTGAGGGTGATTTTTTGAAGAAATTGACATTTGAAGACAAGTTTGCCATCATTGAAAACAACTCTTTGAAGGAAAATTCAGCTGCCTTAAAGACTTCTTGCACAAGTGTTTCAGCTGCACATTTACAAAATATTTTTGCAGAGATATTGACATTGTATTGTGAGTGGAATTTGCCTCTTCATTCATAGTTGGAATCAGTACTTGAGTTGTTGAAAAATTGTTGATTGCCCTCCTTCATTTGAGGAGCAGACTTTGTACTTTGAGATTGTTAGCCACCTATAATATTTTTTTATACCAAAAGGTGGCTAAGACTTTTTGAGCCTCCAAGGAACAAATTTTATCACTAAAAATTGTTGGCTCTTGAAGACTCCTTGAAGGCCTCATGCCTCTGTCCGAAATCTTCATTTACTATTTCCATTTCATGCTCTAAAATTCTGCTAATTTCATAAGAAAAGACTGCTGAAGAACCATCATTTTCTCCCTTCTCCCACTCAAAACTAACCTTCATCTGCTCCCCTTTTCCTCCATAAAATCCCCTTTGTTTTCATGATTTCTTCTCTTTCCCTCATGAAAAAACACTTTTACAAAGTTAAAAGACTCACTCTTTAGCTTTGCCATAACCCCCATTTCCATTGAAAAACCATGAAAAATGCATAAAAAACCAAGCGCTAACTCTAGGAGCACTCATCGCAAATTTCTGAAATGCGATCCAGCGCAGATCGCAAACCGCAAATTTCAGTTTTCATTTAAAATGCCCATCGCGTTTTCCTTATTTGCGATTTGCGATCAGTCTCTGTCACATAATCCGCCATCGCGTTTTCCACTTTTGCGATTTTGCGCCATCGCAAATATTTGTGCTGCGATCCATCGCAGTTTCCGCACATCGCAATATCGCATAACTGCAATATCGCATTTTCTCTCCGTCACATAATCCGCCATCGCGTTTTCCATTTTTGCGATTTGCGATCAGTCCCGCCGGACCCACCATATGATACCCCGCCTTTCATACAAAAACGTTTTTTTCCTTTGTAAAGTCGAAAATGATATATTTTTTGGTTTACAAAGGTTTTGCCCATTACATCCCGCCGTTGCATTTCCGCCGTCAATCTGCACCCCCGCTCCATGATCCAACGGTTACGCTCCTTCCCCGCCTCCTAAGCAGTTTAAACCTAAAACGCAGGATTTCTTAATCATTTTTGTGTTTTGCAAGTGTTTTAATGGTTTTCCATTTGTATAATGAAAGAGAGCAGAGGGCCGGGAAAGACGTTTCCTGCGCCTCTGAGCTGTTAAAGAGAACCATCTGCGGGGTTTCGCTCCATTGTTTTCTCAATGCTTCATGGGCATTGATGCCTTTAAAAGCCCAGTGCGGCCCTGCACATCGACAAGATGCTATTTTATTCAAAAGAACAGTTAAAGAGTATCAGTTTTAAAGACAAAACGCAACAGATGAAGATTGAAGACAATTTTTACGGGGATTACGGCTAAGACAGTTATCAAAAGCCTAATCCCCGATTTAAAAACACGATTTAAAGAAAACCTAAAGTGTTTATCAGACAGAAAGGACCTCCACCGCCATACTTGAGGCACATTGATTCCTCAGCTACCATAAAAGCCACCTGTTTCCTCAAAGCGTTCGAACAGAAGCTGAACTTATTGTAGAGACAGATATTTCACCTCCAGCACAACCAAGGAGTTATTTCTGCCAGGAAATATATGCAGAAATATCTGCAGAGTTACTCCAAACATTACACAAAGCCTCAAAGTCAAATAAAGCTCCCACAGAGCTTAATTCGTAAATGTAAAACAGTTAATACAGAGAACCACTTGTAAACTTCTTCATCGAGCCCCTAAAAAGGCCAAGAAGTCTTGAATCTGTATTAATTGCTTCGAGAGATCTTTTGTTATATTTCACCTCCTCATTCTTCTATAAATACCTCAGTAGAAGATGAGAAGTTGTTGGTTGCAGAACTTTGAAATACACTTGAGCTGGAGACTTCTATTTGTACATAGTGTTCGCTGGCCCTTGAAGCTCTGTTTGTGCTAGAATAGTTAGGTTGAATAGTGAAGATGATTGCTGAACTGAAACATTGGACCTAAAGATTGTAACTAGTTTGACATCAATATAAAAGTTGTTTCTTGGGATCCTGGTCTATATCACCGGTGAAGTGCTTCTTTCTTTGTTAAATTGTTTTCCTTCTATGTATGCCATATTGTTCATATTCCTCTGTAAAGAACAGTTTGAACAGAGTTAGGATCTACTGTACATCAGTAACCTTCTCTGGCTGAGAAATATTTATCTTGATGTTTTCCTCAAACTTGTTTATTTAAGAATGATTCAATACTGTTTAAACAGTTAGGAATGTTGGCATTCCCTCGTCCTTCTGTTTACATAAACATTGTTCTTAAATGTGATTTCCATTATTTGCTATTAAATTTAGACTAGAGAAGATATGGTTTGCCCTGATTCCTAGATTCTTTTCTCCAAAGGCAGATTCTGAAAGTTTCCCTTGGTGTTGACTGAAAGCAGACTAGGTTTAAAAGTACTTTATCTGATCTTAAGTTACACTCTGTTTTTCTTGTTTGTTTTCATACTTTCTGAAGGTAATTGTGTGGATTACTGGATTGTTTGTCAATTAAGCTGCTTGAATACAGACTTGCCCAAGGAGTCAATGGTTAGTCCTGCACTTGGTTGGTTTTAAACAGTTACTTAAGAGGATTTTCTTGTTTTGGACTGACTATAAATCCTCTGAGAAATTATTATCAGTTTCCACCCCTCCAACACTTTAATGTTTCCATTCCATCATTTTAATCTCAATAATCTTGTGGTATATATGACTTTCCCCTTGGATCACACTTGATGTTGTTGCTCAATTAAAGCCCAGATATGACTCCATAGCCCAATGGACTAAAAACCAGCGTTATATCTATCTGTTTAGCTTAGCTGTTCTATCCACTTGCAACTTCTCACTTTTGAAACTTTTGCACTTAGGACTTTCCCCTCAAGTAACATTTCATGCTCAACCATCCAAAATAAAATCCTTGGCCTTCACAAATAGCCTAATATCATTACCTTAAGCTTTCAAAGACAATATCCATCTTTGTACCTATTGGAGAGATCCCTCTCCGGATTCAGGAGGGCTAGATCCTAGAATCCCAAAGTTGGTTGAAACGATGTTAAATTTCCAGGATCTGACTTTGTCAATCTTGTCATTACAGAGATTCAACAGATTTCCATAGTTGGAAATTCTTTAGAGTCATTTGTATTTCTTGTTGCATCACATTGTAAACGGGTGCATTTTCGGTTGAAGCCGACACCCTTTCATTTTTTGAGCCTAAGTTGTTGAAATGGCTAAAATCAATGAGGCATTAGAGTTGTTGAAAAACCTCATTCATTCCAATGTTGATGACATGATAAAAATGAGCAAGGATGCTCTTTGTAACATTCAAACTTGTTTACAAGATGCACAAGAAAAGATTGAGTTTTTGCAGTTGGAATCTCAGCTCCAACAAGACGAACTTCAGCAAAAGAGTCACCATTCTGAACCTGTTTCTGTTCAGAAGATTGAGAAGGACTCTCATCAGAAGAAAGAAGATAAAGTTGCAGTTGATCCACATTCAGTGCCTTGTACTAGAGCAGATGTACATGCAGATGCAGCAGCTCAGCCTGCACTTCTCAAGCCCATCATCAGACCTTGGGAAGAGCTTGTCCACAACAAGCACCAAACTAGTCTTGGATATGACAAGGATGTGACCTTTCATATTCCAGACTACACAAAGCCCATCATATTTCAGAGTGCTGGATTCCTGTATGACAGTTCACCTGCAGCTGTTTCAGATCCTGCTCCACCTCCACAACAACAGATTGAGAAATGCCAACACTGTGATCGAGTTGGTCATATGAAAGATCACTGTTTTGATCTTCATCCATGCAAGCACTGTGGTCGGCACACCCATTCTTCAGACAGATGCTTCAGAAACAAGCCTCCTGCAAGAACCAAGATTCATCTTGGATGGATCGCTTCTTGGCAATGGGCATCAGCAGCCAAGAAGATGTTTACGACACATGTTAGAACTTGTTCATGGATATTGAACAAACTTGCAGTTGAGTTTTCGCCATCATCTCACCTTGTCCCTGACAGGGGGGAAAATGGTGGTCATGTACAAGCTTCGACGACAGATCAAGCGAGCCTGAGCCACAATCTCTCATTCCATGTTCAGAGTTGTAGCCAGCAGTTCAAGCGAGCCCGAGCCACAATTCGTCATTCCAGATTCAGAGATGTAGCCAGAGACACGGATGCCCATGAGCATGCCTTCGGTTGGTGGACAACCTTAAACCATCATCTTTGGTTGGTGGATAACCTAAAATCATCATAGGTAGTAGACCTCCCTTCTTTTAGGTTGAAGGTCTCCCTTTCATATATGAGGAACACTTCCTCTAGCAGAAACCTTCAGCTTCTTGCCAGCTTTGGTTGAGTTCCAGGAAATGCTTCAAGCATTCCAGAGTTGTTGGTAATCCTAAAACCATCACAGGTAGTAGACCTCCCTTCTTTTAGGTTGAAGGTCTCCCTTTTTTATGAGGGACAATTCCTCTAGCAGAAGCTTTTAGCTTCTTGCCAGTTTTGGAAGAGTTCCAAGAACTGCAACAAGTTTTGCGTTCCAGTGTTGGTGGTCATCCTTAAACCACCTCTTTTTTCCAACATTTCAGAGAGTTGATTCAGCCCAAGTGCTTCCATGTATACTTTGCAGATTTGTATTACAACTCTTTTCTTGGACTCACACATACCCCTTCGGATTAAGGGGGGATGTTGGAACACCTAATCCTACATGGGTAGGTGTGAAATGCGAAAAGTCACAATGGAGTCCAAGTGACCTTGGAATATGAAACCAAGAGTCACACCATTGTACTATAAATGTACATCTTTGTATAATGGAAAATAAGAAAGCCTCATGCTTATCCTTCATTGTGTTGAGTCTCTTGTGTGTGTGTGTTTATCTTCCTCATACACCATGTGTGTGTTTTAACATGGTGTTTAAATAACATATATATATATATATATGCTCACATACATGGGCCCTATTGTATGATTACATATTCAATAATTTCAAGGGGAAGTTAATTAAAAGATGTTTGGGTCCCTATATAGTAGAGAAGTTTCATGAGAATGAGACTGTCCAGATCAGAACAATTTATGAGGAAGGGATTCCCTTACTTTTCAATGGTATAGGTTGAATTTGTAAAATAGACCATTTTCCAAGGAATAATTTTTCAGTTCATTCATCAGAGAACTACATGTGATTATGAGGCTCATAGCCCTCAGTCCACCAAATTTCTAAAAAAGAAAAAAGAAAAAATAAGAGGGCCTAGATGAAAACCTCCATGAGGAATCGGAGGCCAACTCCTGGTTTGAAAACCTCTCTAAGGTGGCCCAGGAGCAACAAAAAAGAAAAAATAAAAGATCCCCAAGTGAAAACCCCCTCATAGGTGACTAGGTAAGGCATGCATGTTGAAAAACTCTGCAAAGGCAACATGCTTGTCTCAAAAAAAAGAGAGAGAGAGCGAGAAATAAAAATGGAGAGGATTTCTTACATTACTTTTTCAAACATATTTTTCCTTGCGGGACTCTAAACAGTAGAAAAAATCATGGTTACAAGACTGAATCTACAAGTTTATTCCTCCATTCTTCCAGTTATACATTTCATTTACACACTCTCCACTCACATACCTACCTCTCTCCATCATCCATCGAACAAAAGAATCAATTTTTTCCTCCTCGTTGTAATGCAGTGGGAGTAGCCTATAATGTTACAGGAGGAGCTTGTAATGCTACATGAGAAGCTCAAAATGTTATAGGAGGAAGATATGATGGGAAAAAGAGACAAGGGTATCATGCTTTCTTTAGGTAATGTTGAGAGAGGTCCACCAATATCAATTCCATCACCCATCCACTCCATCTAGCCAAAATTAGCTCAAATTTCCACTCTGTCATGAATCTAAAAAAACATAGAAAACCATTTTTTTTCCATTATTTCACCACCAATACCACTAAATCATGTCCTCATACCTTTCATGATCACTTTCCCTCAATCTGACCTACAAAATGATCTCTTAAAAAAAGGAATAAGTGACTGCTACATGAAGGAGAATCCTCTTGTAGTAGCTTGTACAATCACAATAAAACTCCTTAAAATTTATTTGTTTCACTCACTGAGAGAATCATGGAGCCATTTATGAAAGAAAGAAGAGGAAAATCATCCTTAGGAAGCATTCCATCCACTCCATCTGTCGGTGTCGCACAGCGGAGCCCTGTTTGGAAGTTGCAACCATAATCTTCTTCTTTCCCTGTGGGAAAATTGTAATGAAAACAAATTTCCTGGTTTGGGAAATAATCTTACTGCATTTCTTTGCAGTACTCAAAGAGATGGCAGAATGCGGTACTACCTTCGGTGTCCTGTAAAACTTATTTCCCAAAGTTATAATAACAAAACAAGGCCTAGACTCATACAAATCATGTCGCTTCCACAAGTATGGTTGGCCTAATAATACATTAGACACGTCAAGAGGAGCAACATCACACAGTACCTCATCCGTGAAGGAATTGATGTTGTACGGAAGGTGACACTACTGGCTGACGTAGATATCTCTTCCTTCGTGAAGCCACCCGATGGTATACAGTTGCAGGTGTGTTGTGGTTAGTAGGCCAAGCCGCTTCATGACCTTTGTTGAAATGAGGTCCTTTTGGCTTTCACTATTAACAAGGAATTTCAGTAGGGAACCCTTCACCCACATCTGGGAATGGAAGAGGCACTCCCCCTCTTATGTATCCTTGAGCTCCTACCTCTGGATCTTTGTGGTGGCAATGGTGGCGTTTGATTTCGCATCAATTATCTGCTTCCCTTTTTAATTCCCCTTGTCTGGTTTTGACTCAAAATCATAACATGCATCTGATTCAAATGCCTTCAGTTTGGCCACCAGTGAATATTTGGCCCGACACTTCCTTGTGTTGAGAGTGGAGTTTTTATGAAATTCACACCACTTCCCCGTGTCCTTCTTTGGCTTTGTGGTCTTTTTATGAGTCGTCCCGCTTTAGCTTTGCCCCTTGTTCTATGGTTTGGGGGCAGCTTTCACTGGCTTCGGATTCGTGGATCCAAATTCTGATCTTGGTGGCATATTTATATGTCATGCCAAGTGAGGTAATGTCGAGGAACTACATTTCGTAATGAATGTATCTGTTCAAACGGTTGTAGTACTTGAGCACCAATTTTTTCTCTGAATATTTAATACCCAACTTTGTGCGCAGGGTATCGAACAAATTCGTCATCTCGTGCACATCTTGATCCATTTTTTATTGCAGCGTGGTCCATTGGATGTACTTGTCCTCATATCTCCCCACAGGATAATATTGTTCCTTTATGCCATCTCGGAAATAATTCCAAGTGGGTGCAGCTGAGAACAGAGAGGGTTCACTCTTGTCCTTTTGCTCACAGTAGGTTGCCCACAAGTATTTTACATGGGTTGCAGCTTTGAGGAGTGCAAAAGTAATATTTTCTCGATTGGAGAAATCATGGATCGATAAATACCCTTCCAACAAATTCAACCATCTATCTACGACATATGCATCTATCTAGCCTTCAAATACAAGAATGTTGAAGTTGACTTGTACCTTGAAAGGAGTGGTGCCTCCAGAGTGGCTACTGGATGGAGATGCACCACTGGTGGGAATTCGTTGAACGATCTAGGCAAATTTATCCATCATCGCATTCCTTTGTTTCTCGAGGGCCTCCTTGAGCAATTTTTTGATAGGATATCTTTCTCCCTCGTCTTTCTTTTCAACCCTATGGGTGGTCGTCAGGGTTGGTGAGGCTGATCTTGCTAAGGTTCAACCAGATCGAGCCCTAGCTCCTTATACCACGACCTTGTTGGGGACATGCAAAGAAGGATCGAGAAAGAGAAGACCGCTCTGATACCACTGATTTGGATTTATGCAAGAATGAAATAAAATACAAAAATAAACATAAACACATAGGTGCAGCAAAAATAAAACTTCATTTCATTAATATCAAATAACTGAAGTATGTTTATAGATAGAAAGGACATAAACTAGCTAGGGCGATGGTAGCTTATCTCTGAGAAGAGATTTGGCAGCTACATGCCTCTGAAATGTGTAACAATGAGGCTCGAAGGCCTATTTATTATTTAGAAACAATGGAAAATTCGAAACATCCAAAAACCTAACCCTAGCAGATGAAACACCAAACTATGGGCATGGTTGGGGTAAATTGGTACATCAATTTCATCGCATCGTAGCTTTGGCATACGATCTTCATTTGATTCACACGATACCTCGTTAGAAATATCTATCTGAGGACTATGATTATATATTAGCACATGTCATATTTGTCGCTGGTGATTTTCCAAAAAAACGCCGTCTAGGGCCTCAAAACGACTCCTAAAGTTCAGGACCCGGAAAAACTACAAAAAATAGTAAATTGTGCTACAGTTAAGGAAACTATAAAATGGAAAGAAATAATGGTGGGGTTCCAAGTGGAATATGAAGGTGGCCACCAATATCCACTTGGATCAATATCACACAACCCCCTACCCAATATTCACATTTAACATTGTCATGGGGGGAGGGAAACTTGATGAAGATGACATTATTGACCATATCCTACAAAATCAACCTCCCACTCCATAACAGTTGATGAATTTCTCAAATAATATGAGAGTATTCCTTGGAATGACTTGTGCCTTGTTGACTCTAGCCTAGAAAATTCCTATATTGTAGAGTTTGGCCCATCCATAACTCTAAATATCAACCCCTCTCTCTCGGCCAAATAGGAAGAGAAATTGTTCAATGTACTGAGGATACACCTAGATTATTTTTCTTGGTATTATAAGGAAATTAAAGGTGTGAAACCCTTAGTTTGTACTAATCATATTTACATCAAAGAGGGATGCAAGCCTATGCACCAAACCTAGAGAAGGATTAACCCAACTCTTAAGGAGATTGCGAATGAAGAGTTACAAAAGCTAGTGGATGTAGGGTTCATATACCCCATTTCAGATAGTGAGTGGGTGTAACCTATTGTTTTAGTCCCCAAGAATAATGGGAAGTGGAGAATATATGTCGATTACTAGGAACTCAAAAATGCTACAAAGAAGGACCATTCTCCTTTTCCCTTCATTGACCAATTCCTAGATGGCTTCGCAAGAAGTAAATTATTCTCTTTCTTGGATGGATTTATTGGATAAAATAAAATTCAAATCAACCTTGGAGACCAAGACAATACCACATTTACATGTCGTTTGGGTACCTTTTCCTATAGATTTATTCCATTCAGTTTGTGCAATGCCCCTGCTACTTTTCACAGGGAAGTTCTAAGTATCTTTGATGAACTTGTTCATGACTCTGTTGATATATACATCGATGATTTCACTCCTTATGGTTGTGATTTCCAGGAAGCTCTTTATAATCTGTAGAAAGTCCTAAAGAAATTTTTTAAAATGAATCTCTCAGTGAGCCTTGAGAAATGTGATTTTTTTATGAATGTAGGGATTGTCCTTGGCCATTCTACATTCCATGAAGGGATACAGGTTGACCCAAACAATATTTCCTTCATCAAAAGGGTCCCTATCCCTCAAAAGCAAAGAGATGTCAGGAGTTTCCTTGGATTAGCTAGGTATTATAGAAGATTCATTAAATATTTTAGTAAATTGGCTTCACCCTTTTTTGGATTTTTAGTTGAAGATTCAGATTTATCTTGGAAAAATAACTATCAAGAACCCTTCAAAATACTGAAAGAAAAGTCGACCATTGCACCCATCCTTAGGGGTCCCAACTGGGTACTACCCTTTCATATAGACATAGATGCCTCAGAAAATGTTGTAGGGGCTGCCGTAGGACACGTAGCAGACAAATTTCCTTATGTTATCTATTTCATTAGTAAGAACCTTTCTAAAGCTAAGTTAAAATATACTTCCATTGAAAAGGAACTCTTGGTTGTGGTGCATTATTTGAACAATTTTAGGCATTATATCACTAATTACCAAAATTTGGTTCACACTGATCATGAATCCATTAATTATTTAATGAATAAAACTGATGGGAATGCTAGGATAATTGGATGGTGGTTATTATTGCATCAATTTGATTTGACTATTGTTGATAAACCAGGGAATGAGAATGTGGTTGCATATTTCTTGTCAAGACTAACCCCCCATGTAGGAAAGGAATAGTCGATAGATGATCCACTTCTAGATGAACATATATTTTCCATTTTGGTTCTTTCCCCTTGGTTTTTTTATATAGACAACTATGTTTTTGTTGGGAGGCTCCCTCCTAACCTATCCTCCAAGGAGAAAAGAAATATTGTCAGGAAAAGTTCCCCATTCACTTGGATTTTGGGGAATCTTTTCAGATTGGGGCCAGATCAAATCCTGAGAAGATGTGTGAGGGAAGAAGATGTTTTCGACATCCTCTCAGCATGCCATGATGGACCCTATGGGGGCCACTTTGCTGCTAAGAAGACATCATTCAAATTTCTACAATTAGGTTAATATTGGCCCACTTTACATCAGGATGCAAGGAGGTACACCACCTCGTGTGATCAGTGCCAAAGGATGGGTAAGCCAACACCCAAGGATGAAATTCCCTTACAACCTCAAGTGACTCTACAGCCATTTAAAAAGTGGGGCATGGATTTCATTGGACCTATTGATCCTCCATCAGGATAGAAATGTATATCATTGTATGCATTGATTAGTTGACCAAATGGGCTGAAAAAAAAAATTAGAAAAGGAAAAAACTAAAAAAAAGTAGAAAAGGAAAAAACTGAACAAAAGGTGGTTGAATTCTTGAGTGATAACATCTTCTACAAACTTGGTTTTCCAAGGGAATTAGTCGTTGATCAAGGAGCATAATTTACATCAATTTTGATTGAAGATATTATGAAGCAACACCACATCAAGAATAGGACATCTACTTCCTATCACCCTCAAGAAAAGGGCAGGTGGAAGTCACAAATAGAGCATTGGAGAGCATTCTTACCAAGGTTTTTAGCAGCAACATAAAATATTGGGCAGATAGGCTTGTAGAATCCACTTGGGCCTACAACACCACTTGAAATACCATCACTGGATTCACTCCATTTGAGTTGGTATATGGGAAGAAGGCCCTATTGTCTATTGAATTTGAGTATAACACCTTGAGGATGGAAAATTAGGTAGACTTGGATCTCACTACAACACAACAGGATAGGTTAATCCAAATAAATGGTCTAGATGAATTTAGGATGCAAGCTCTCCTACACACTAAGGTAATCCAGCTACAAAGGAATATTTTTCAAGAAGGAGATTGGGCCCTATTGTATGATTACAGATTCTAGAATTTCAAGGGGAAGTTAATGAAAAGATGGTTGGGTCCCTATCTAGTAGAGAAGTTTCATGAGAATGGGTCTGCAGAACAATTTATGAGGAAGGGATTCCCTTACTTTTCAATGGTATAGTTTGAAGTTGTAAAAGAGACCTTTTTCCGAGGAATAATTTGTCAGTTCATTCATCAGAGCACTAAATGTGATTGTGAGGCTCATAGCCCTCAATCCACCAGATTTCTGAAAAATAAAAAAGAAAAAATAAGAGGGCCTAGATGAAAACCTTCATGAGGAATCTGAGGCCAACTCCTGGTTTGAAAACCTCTCTAAGGTGGCCCAAGAGCAACAAAAAAGAAAAAAGAAAATATCCTCAGGTGAAAACACCCTCATAGGTGACTAGGGAAGGCATGCATGTTGAAAAACTCTGCAAAGGCAACATGATTGTCTCAAAAAAAAGAAAGAGAAAAATAAAAATGGAGAGAAGGAGTTATTACATTACTTTTTCTAACATATTTTTCTTTGCGGAACTCTAAACAATAGACAAAACCATGGTTACAAGATCGAATCTACAAGTGTATTCCTCCATTCTTCTAGTTATACATTTCATTTACACACTCTCCACTCACATACCTACCTCTCTCCATCATCCATCCAACAAAAGAATCAAATTTTTCCTCCTCGTTGTAATGTAGTGGGAGTAGCCTATAATGTTACAGGAGGAGCTTGTAATGCTACATGAGAAGCTCGAAATTCTATAGGAGGAAGATATGATGGGAAAAAGAGACGAGAGTATCATGCTTTCTTTAAGTAATGTTGAGAGAGGTCCACCAATATATTTTCCATCACCCATCCACTCCATCTAGCCAAAATTAGCTCAAATTTCCACTCTATCATGCATCTAAAAAAACACAGAAAACCATTGTTTTCCATTGTTCCACCAGCTACACCACTTTCTCATGATCTTAATCATGTCCTCATACCTTTCATGATCACTTTCCCTCAGTCTGACCTTCAAAATGAGCTCTTAAAAAAAGGAATAGGTGACTGCTACATGAAGGAGAATCCTCTTGTAGCATCTTGTACATTCACAGTAGAACTCTTTAAAATTTATTTTTTCCACTCACAGAGAGAATCATGGAGCCATTCATGAAAGAAAGAAGAGGAAATTCATCCTTAGGAATCATTCCATCCACTCCACCAGCAGCATATTGGACACTGGAAAATAACTTGCACACACAACAAATTTATCAAACAAAAGATCATCAAGTGATGAATATGTGAATAGAAACAAGAGAAGAACATCAACGACCTCAATATCATGATGTTAAGAGGTTCAGCACCAGCATGCAAGAATCTCAAGCAATTTGATCCACAGGTAAGCTTAGGTATGACAACCCTCACCTCTTCCCTATGCATATAATGCTAAAATATGTTAATGGTCGACAAATGAATTTTTATGGGTTGGATTTGGCTTGGTAAACTTGGCCACCCTCTACTAGTAAACTAAATTTCATTTAGTCACACATGAAATGCGTAAATGTCAACTCAAGTGAGGTAGTGATTACAAGGAGTGAGGTAATGATCACGAGGAGTAGGGTAATGATTACAAGGAGTGGGGACAACAGTTCAAAAAATGAAGTTCATGTATGAGCCATGTCACCAAAGCACTCCGAGCCTTTACCACAAAATGGAATATTAAGTACAAGGCTTGACTCCATTTTCACTATCACTTATTTCTAGAAAAAAAAAATAGAGGAAGGACGAGCTAGTGCTATCAGAATTCCTAGGGTGCCACCAAGCTACTTTGAACTGTGTTTGCATGTGCTACAGGAGAAGCTACGAGAGGAGATATAGGATGGTATGAACTGATATGGGAGGGTCGAGAAGAAGCTACTGAGGGAATTGAAGGGATAAATGGAGCCAAAGTGACCCAAACTTTTCCTCAAACCCTCATGTACATCATAGAGATATTTTGAAAAGGAGTAAGTGGCTTTCTCCCTCTCTAATTTCCATACAATTGCATGGGAAATTTTGCGTGAAGTTAGTGCATTGTAACAGAAAATTAGGCAGTAGTTCCCTTTGGAAATTATTGTGTATAAAGGTAATATAGGGACAGAAAAAAGAGGTTTTTTTTACATAAATTTTAGCATCCTTCTCCCTCATTGATAAAAAGGAAGTTTTAATATTGTTTCTACAACCGATATTTCTTTGAGGAAACATTTAAGTTTACAGCTAAGTAACACCAAGAAGGAGTAGTAGAAGAAATGTGGGGAGGATTCAATAGAAGATAGCCCACGGACACAAAGAGAAATAATCAACACCCTCCTATAGTAAACATTTTTTCTAAGGCATCAATGGATGTGCTTCTTTGAGTAGATGAAAGGCTGTGATGATGAAATCACTCAAGAATTTTCCATGGCATTACATTCTCAAGGAGAAGATAGTGCCATTGTTGTTGTTAGAGGGTTGGCCAACTCCTTAAGTCCTGAAACCAGAAGAAAGGTGACCACCTTACCCTTGGGAATTCGATGGAGCAAGGAGGACAAAGCAGCAAGTGTCACAGCCGAGAAGAATTTTTTCATTTGAAAAGAAAAACCTATGGAGGATATGAATGTAGTAAGAAGAGAAATCCTACCTTACCCCTGGGACGAAGTGGCCTACAATATTCTCAAATACATATCTTGTGAGGGGAGACTGATCATTGTATATGCCTATCATTTTAAGCCACTTGATGATCTTAGATTCAAAACAGGTTTACTAATCCCATGGAGACTAAGTGTTCCCCATTTCCTCCTACAATCAATCATTGAAATGAGCTAGAAGGTGAAGGAAGGGAAGCATCAACACATTTCCCACCATGGCCTCATTAATTTAATTTTGATGGATGCTTGAAGTCACTTAAGGAACCTTGTTCTATGGACGGATTTTGTAGACATGGACAGGAAAATCTGCTTTTAAACCCAATCCATCACACATGGAGAAACACCAACCTTTAGCAATGGAGGTAGGGGAGGAAAGGCAAAGGAAGAAGAGACAGGAAAGACAGAGGAAGAATAGGAATAAAAAACAAAGCTAAGAGGAAGTATAAATTAAGGAAGAAGGAGAGAAATAAGTAGAAGAAAAATAGATAGAGAAGCAAGGACATTGAATAAGTCTTTCTCCTAGGAATACATAGCAAGGAGTAGCTGCCACATTATCCACCTTGAGCACACATGTTAATCATAAAAGAAGGAAGCCAAGACAAGTTCCCATATACTTCAAAATAAGGAAGAGCACTAGGATTAGGCAGGGGAAACCATAAACTCCTTAAAAAATCGTTATCACTATGGATGAGTAACCAAGTAAAAAGGAATAAGAGGGACCCAGTGAAGCAAATATTGAGGAGGTTATCTCTCTTATGGCCAAATGCAAGCAACCTGTGATACCAATGGGAAGGCCCACCACTAGGGAAGTCACCCATAAGAGACTCAAGACACAAACTTCCATTGGACAAGAAGAAAAAGAGGAGCTATAGGAGAACAAAAAACAATTACAGGATAAATAGGGGGTGCTACAGGAGAAACATGGGATGCTACAGGAGCATAAAGAGGAGTTACAGGAAGGAGTGACCACCTCAAGAAATGATGAAAAATTCCTCCAAGAGCTCTAGGATCCTCATTCACAACCAAACCTACAATCCTACAACAAATTTGTTGGGGGAGGTAGGATTATAACTAAGAAGTCTGCTATCCCACTCTTATTTGAATTACAAAAGGAAAGAGGAAGAACCCACAAATGGATGAAAATTTCTAAATCAAAAAATGAAGAAGATGTGGGCCTCGTGGAATAAAATATCAATGAAATAGGAAAGTAATTGAGTGATCTAAAACTAAGGGAGTCAACCATGATTGAGCATCTACAGGCAGAGAACACAAGGATAAGATAAAAACTGCAAGAGAAGGAAACACAACTTGCTACTATGGCAAGTCTATCTATGGAAGCCATACAGTGTAGAAAGCCATCCAAATTAGATGTTATTTTCCTCAAGGAGTAGTGGATACAATTCCAAATAAATACACTAGCACGGTATGGGTCTTTTCCCTTCCAATATTACAGGAAATTTATTGAGTTTTGCAAAAATGAAAGTATGGAGGATAGGGAAAAACTAGTTGAGTTTTATATGCACTATCTCATCCTAACATATCTGAATTTTTGGGAGCCCAATTCAAGATTGGGAGACATGAAACTCATACCATTGACATCTTGGTTGGAACATGAGGATACAATATCTGAAGAAGTAAATACAGTGATGGAAAAGGATGAAAAGGATCCCTTATACATCAAAGCAGAATTGGTAAGCCCTACAACTGTCATCAACAATCACAAACTCATCTCCTCTTATTATGATTTAGCACCCAAGTACATAAAAACCCAAGGGTAATCCATTCTAAATTTTGAGGAAACTTTTAGGATGTTAGGAACAGAGAGTCTACAATCTTGTTAGATAAGGTGGCATGCCTTACCTCATAGTTTACAAATAAGAGGGTGTGATACTCTCCAAAAAGGTTAATTAATTCCTTGGAAAGAACCTCGTTGTACAAAAGGATCATATGAAGACTAAATATCAAATGGATAGGACTCAAACTCAGTCCTCCCTTGCCGTTGGGATTACAAGAAGGAAAAAACCAAGCAGAGGAATAAAATGTATGGACATAAATAGAGACAAATTCAGGTTTCTTTCCACCGGAAGGCACACCATCTGAGGTGCCTTGGGATGTGAGAAAGGAAAATAGGGCCATTAATGAGCTTCATGTGGATGACTAATTTTCTCAGAGGACGAGCAACACCTTCAGCAGGGGGGTGATGATGGGTCCCATTTATAGGTATATTTTTAAGCTCATCATGTTATGCTCAATCCCTTAAAACTATCCTATTCTCACATTAATTCACATTTTTAGTCATAATATGCTTAGTAAGAATACTAAAAGGTGTTTGTCATATTTTGTGGCATAATGTGATTGAATTGTAGTAAAAAGAATAATTTTTTAGGAATTTACTATGCAGGGGCTTGATGGAGACAACCAAGAGATAATATAGGGGGCTTGTCCACCTCCTTAACTCTCTAACTCAAATTAGGATCACATGATCCCCACTCATGGCTCAAATTCACTTACAGCTGAGGGACTCCAAGTATATGTGAAGATCAAGGAGGATTAGATCCACAATTATCAAGATCTTGGAGCAAATCACTCCTATTTTCAAGGGAGTTTCCATCAATTACATTTTTTTATAAATAAACCACCTGAAAGGATCATTAAGATTCGAGTTTTTGTTTCAGCTAAGAGTAGCTACTGAGCCTAGTGCTTGACATTGTTATTCTTAACTTTTAGGTGATGTATGAGACTACTATTTTCTATTAATGAGAATTTTTCCATTGATCTGCAGCTAAGTTAGTTTTAGAGGGATGAAACCTTTGGGTTTGGGCCCAACCTAGAGGATTTAGGCCCTCTTCTGTAAATTTTTTTGCTCTTGTTTCAAATAATTTCATGTCTCTCTCTTGTTTCGATAGGTTTTAAGCTATAAAAACTTGTGATTTCAAGCTTCCCTATCACGTTTGTTGTGGGAAGAGTGATTGGAAATATTTACAATCTCAGTCCAAAAATATTTGTTTATGATTTCTTTGAAATGGATAAATGTTAGTTGTAATAATTTTTCATGTTCATTCTATGAAACTTATGATTTAGTATCATTAATTTAGAAATTGGAGTAGTGTTGTGGATAGAATATATTTTAATCAAATTCAACTCATCTTTTCCATGAATTTATTTCACTGTGTTATTGGTCACTTGATGCATGTATTTGGCTAACTGCAGGGATTGTGTTGATCTGCAAGGGTGGTAATACCTTCCCACATTCACATGGACCTTTTCATTCTCCTCCAAGGTACCTCACACTACTTCCAACCTTTGTCTCCAAAGTCACTCTGTCAAGGAAATAAAGGACACTGTGGGGATTAACTTGGGTGAAAGATAAACCCCTGAGGGGTACTAGGCTTGGCCAAATGGGCTCCCACAACCTTCATTCATCACCTTCCACCTTCATCCACCTTCCTCCATCCCTAATACACCATTAACATCCTTAAAATTCTCTCGGACCCCCTCTTGTAACAAAATAGAGCTTCTTGTAGCAATACAAGCCCTCTTGTAGTAACCCTGTAGAAATGTTCTTTTCAAACAGTTTTTCTCCCCACTTTGAACACAACCTAATTAAGTTAAATAATGGACCCCAAATTTTGATTTGATTATTAAGGAAGACTTTAAGACCACTCCAACCACATCCTTTCCTCACTGCAACCATCAGAAATCAAAGCAGAGTTAGAAATAGTATTTTATTCATAAGCATGTTAAAAGTTAGATTCCTTATTTTCAAGAAAATGTAGAGTATATCAATTATACATGCAAGTAGGTTACAGATTTGACTCAATGTGAAAATTAGAGTAGATTTACTTTTGTAATTATACTAGCCCTTTCTCTTTCATGCAATGTCAATTATCATTTACTTTGGAATGAATGGCATTTTCACTTTCATAGTTAGAATCAGGTTCAATTATGCTTTCATAAGCATTTTTCACTATAGTTAGTTGGAGGAATGGTCTCTGAACACCTTGATATGATTTCATGACTGAGGGTGTCATGAGTAGAACCTAAGCTACTCTACATATATCATTGTCATATCTAAGTTTTTACAAACACTGGGTTGATAATTAGAGTTCAGAAGCCCTTGGGAGTTGCAACACTCTTGGTGCAATACCAGGGCTCATCAACAAGAAAGGTTGCTTTAGCTTAATGGTTTGGATGATATTATATTTCAATATCTCATGCACACTTAGGTGTTAAAACTACAAAGGAAGGTTTTGCGTGACAAGCACATCAGGGAGAAATCCTTCCAAGAGGGTGATTGGGCCCTTTTGTATGATTCAAGATTCAAATATTTCAAGGGGAAATTGATGATAACGTGCTTGGGCCCCTATCTATTGGAAAAAATTTATGAGAATTTGTTTTTCCAAATCATAAAAATTGATTGGGAATGTATTTCATTGCTTTTTAATGGCTATCAGTTGAAGTTTTACAAGAAACCTCTATCAAAAGAGGAGTTTACTAGTTTAGTGAGCAAGAAGTTTAATGTTATTGGGGGCCTCACAACCCTCATTTCATCTAGCCTCTGATAAAATAATAATAATAATAAATCAAATTCCTAGGTGAAAATCTCCATGAGTCACCTGAGGCCAAATCTAGGGTTGAAAACCTCCCTGAGGCAGCCCAAGAGAGAAAAAATGAAAGAAAAAAAATATCCCTGGGTGAAAACCTCCTTGAAGGCACCTAGGGTAGGACTGCAGATTGAAACCCTCTTGGGAGGAAACCTGCAAGTCTTAAAAAAAAATAAAAAATAAAAAATAAGGAAAGAGAAGAGAGGGGGGAGCACACAGAGGTCAAGGAGTCCTTACTTTTGTTGTACTAACACTTTTCTTTTGCAAGATTCCCGATAGTCAAAATGATAGCAATTGAAGGAAAAAATTCCACATCCCATTTATCCATATCCCAACCTATCCCCTACATGTCTTACATCATGTAACCCATTATTAACATCCCTTCATCACCAAGCAAGAAACTACACTTGATTTTGCCTTGATCCTGCAGTGCTACAGGATTGCCCTGAACTACTACAGGATCAACCAGAAGTGTTATAGGATTGATATATGCTTAGGGAAAGGAGTTAAAAAACATTTTTTCCCTTGGGAAATTTCAATATAGGTTCAACAATCCTCCTTCACCTCTCACCCACTCCATTTAACCAATTTCCTTCCCAAAAATCCACCTCTGTCCATAAAAGGACTCTGCTTTCACCCCTTTCTTCACAAGTTCTTAACAACATGAAGGCTCCCATCCTTGTATATAATTTCACCATGAATTATCCAGGCCATTGGGTAAATCTCATGAATATAGTTTGGTTTTTGCAGGGGTTATGTGACTACTACAGGAAAGAAACCAATTCTGTAACAGCTTACACAAATCCAACAAAACCATAAGCAAAGGAATTTTGATGTTCCAGAATGAATATTTGGCCATCCTTAAACATCAAGAGGCCATCCTTGAGATTTGAAGAAGACACACCATACTTGAGAGGAAGTTGCAATGTCACTAACCCACTCCAACAAAAGCAGATAAAATACTGGAGGAACTTGCATGAAATAGAGATTTCATCAGTCAAACACCTATCAAAAATTATCATCAAATTATTTTGTTCAAGTGAGGACATGTGCACGAGACAAAATTATGGAAGATAGCACCTTTAGGGAGTAGTTTATTGACCATTGGTTTAGAAAAAACATGCATGCATCTACAACAACTCGAAATCATAGGTAGGCTCAGGTATGGCACACCTCGCCTCTTCCCTTATGCGTGTAATGGTAAAATTTTTGTTTTAATGAATGAGGATAATTTTTTTATGGATTAGAGGTGTCCAGTAAACTTGGCCACCTTCAAATAGTAAAAGTGTAGTCTAATTAGCCACCCATGCAACGTGAAAAATTCAAAGCGAAGAGGGTGATAATTACGAGGAGTGGGGACAATGGCTAAAAAATGAAATGTGTAGGGGCCATATCACCAACCACGTTGAGCCCACTACCATTAAAATGAATAAAAGGACAAGGCTCGAATTTATTTGTGCCGATTATCACTCCCAAAATAGTTATAGAGGCCCATTACGGCATGAAAATCAAGCTAGATACTACTATGGGTCACCTAGGGTGCTACAAAGGAGTTACATAGTTTATTTGCAGGTGTTATAGGATCGGGTACAGGTGCTACTGGAATACCATAATTGCTATAAGATCGCAAAGGAAGTGCTACAGGATCATGATGAGAGGTGAAAAAGGGTCCAAAAAAACAAGAAACTTCCTCTGAACCCCCACAAACATAAAGAAATCATCCCAAGAGGGGTAAATGGCATATTTTCTCCTCATTATCCATGCAATTGTTGAGTAAATTTTTCCTACTAGAAGCATCTTGTAGTAAACCCCTGTCGAGTTAAAAAAATTTGGAAACAAAAAATTCTCACATAATAAAGGAAAAGTGGGAGCAGAAGTATTTTTCCTTAAGTAGGGGATATAATTGTTCTCTCTCTGTGACTAAAAAGAGGCATCAACCTCCTTACCTTACCTTCACACCCTAAAACTACTCAAGGAAAATCCTTCAAAAAATTATCTTTGGAATAACTTAAGAAGGAAGAAGTAGGAGCCATGGGGGGAGGTTTCAATAGAGGAGAACCCACATACTCCAATAATATCCATCAACATCCTCCTGTCAAATACATTTTCCTAAAGGTCTAGTGGATGGGGTTCTTTGAAAAATTGAAGGGGTATGATGATGAGGTGATGCGTGAATTTTCCATGGCCCTCCATTCTCAGGGAGAGGACAATGCCACCACTATTATTAAGGGAATTTCCATTCATATAAATGCAAGTCTCATTAAAAAAGTGATTTTCATACCCTTAGGAGTTCAATGGGGCAAGGAAGATAGGAAAATATCCATCAGAGAGAAGAAGAAAAAATTTCCACCTTAAGAGAAGCATGTTGAAGACAAAAATGGAGTAAGAAGGGATATCCTCCCCTACCCTTGGGATGAAGTGGCATATAACATCCTTAATTACATATCTTATGAAGGGAGGTTGTGTTAGGTCCCTGTAATTTATTAGATTGGTGAGAACAAATGAACAAGGATAACTTCAGACCAGTCTTTGGAGTCCTAGGACCTAGCCTTCTTGGACTCAGAGAGGGCTCTCTCTATACTTGTGTAAAATATGTGAACTAGTTTGATTTTTAGGTTTTGATTTTAGGCTAGTTGTTAAGTTTAGGGTTTGTTTGTTTGGTTGTTTGGTTGGTTGGGAAAGTTATTAAGTAGGTGAATAGAGTGGGTAATATCAATCCATTGGGCTATGGAGTCTGCAAAAGTCTTGAAATGTGTAAAAATGTGTCAAGGATAGCTCAAAGGGAAAGCTGGCAAGATCAAATGGATCTAATCAGGTCAAGGGAGAGTGAAGTAACATGGAGTTGTGAACATAGTGAGTTAAATGGGAAATAAAGGATCCTTTAACAAACCAATAAACAATAAAATTCTTCTAAGATGATAGCATAATGAAAACTTGAAGAGCAATGAAGGCTTCTTCAATATCAACTAGGCTAAGCAAGTCTTAAAAACCACAGTTAAGCAAACTAAGAGAGTAGTGAAGATTCTCAAAAACTTACTTGCAAACAGATAGCATTCTAACATAACATATCAGTAACACTAAAGAGCATTTAAGGATTTCTTTAGCAAAACTTTGAGGAAGAAAACATGGAAGTTAAGAAAGCAGGCAGAAGTAGAGTACCAAGAAGGTAAATCCTATTCTCTATTTCTGTTCTATAACTAAATGAACCATAAACACAATGAATAGCTGAAGAAAAAAAACATAAATATGGAATATATCACCATTTGAACAAGCTTAATGAATCCTAAGAGTGAGCTTGATCCATAGAAGCATAATCCAACACCATCACAAGGCACCAAAAACCAATTTCACCAATAAACTCCAAGTCTATTTCATAGCATGCTCAACAAATATCCAACATAAAAAATGAAACCTCCATGCTTTATTTATCATTCATTGGAGGACTAAACCCTAATTAAGTCTCTAGAAGCCTATTATTTAATCATAAATGTCACTTTTGTCCTTTGAGACCTTGTAAGGCCCAAGGCACAAAATATCTAATACAAAATATCTTTTCGGGCATTTTTGGCCAAAAAAATTGACATCTGGGCTCTGCCAAGCCTCCAAAAACTTTCCAAGCGTACATTGTTGACTTTTTTACTGTCAGGGTGCAGCACTGAGTTTTAGGATTCATTTCCATGCCAAGGGCGCAACACATGAGCAAGAAATCTGGGTCAACTTGCAGCAAGGTTTTGAAGGCCTTCCCGATGTCGGAATGGGCTCTGTGATGGCTCGTTGGAAAGCCTGTTGAGTCTAATTTCCAGAAATACCATTGGTTTTATCATTGGACCCGTGTAACATATTCAAAATCAAAACTCCAAAGACTGTTAAAGGCGCAGCACATGTCCTGAAAACTAGGCAGAAAGGTGAAAATTAGGGTGTTTTTTACCCTTTTGGAGGACCAAAACAACTCCAATTGACCTAAAACATGGTGAGAATGTTGTACTTGAGCTGAGGACTCCAAAAATGTAAGCCTTTCCTCCTAAAGATGCCCTAAGAAAAATCATAGCACCAAAGGTGCTACCCGCTTGGCCCTCCAAATCAGCAAAAATCCAAAATTCCCAGAAAGTTCCCAAAATTTGCACTTATCTTCCTTGTTATGTCTAGGATGCTTGCATGGAAGCATCAGCAAAAAGGTTGATATTTATTTGACCTTTTGCCTCCTTGAGGGCTTGAACTTTGGCAAGGGCTCTTTTGAGCTTGTCCCTTGCAATTTGGTTTCTAAGTACATAGTGTTTGGTCATCTTCCTTTGGAGGTCAAGGTCTCTATTTTCCTTCTCCAATTTTGCCTCCAAGTGTGTGTTTTCTCTTTCTAGCCATGGATCATGATCATATTCTATCTCCATGGCAAGCAGCTCACCTAGAGGGAGTTGTTCTGCCAATGCAGATTCTTGCACTCTCTGTCTTGCCAAGGCCTTCTTTAAACCCATGCCTCTTGGTCTTCTTCTAGATTGTCCTTCCTCATCTTCACTTTCCTCATAGGTGCCCATGAATTCCTATAACTTTACCTATGCCCTTTGAGATTCTTCCAGGCTCTAATTTCTCTAGCTTCATAAATGGCTTTTTGTGCCCCTAGCTGTTTGTTCTCCATCTCAAGGGCATTATTCACAGTCTTGGCCCTATCTAGGTTTGCTTGGAGTTATTCAATTTGGGCATTTTTGCTCTGGAGGAGAAAGTTTGTGATCCTTGCTTCATTTTCCTCATCACCGTCAATATGAATGATTTCAAACTCTCTCTCAACCTCATGCTAATATTCTCCTTCTTCTTCTTTAATCTTTTCTTTGCCTTTGTCAAGCTTCTTAGCTGAGGAGGATGGCATGGTCCCTTGCCTCTTAGAGGGAGCAAACACATGCCTCTTTCATCTTTGATATGTGAGAGGGAAAAGCTCAAATTTTTCCACCTAAATGCCCTCACCATGGCTAACCTCAGGACTGCCTTTCTTTTCCTCATTAATCTCTGCATTGATGTCTTCTGCACTATGTTCTTGACTGCCTTCTTGAGCCTCACTTTCATTTTCTTCCATGCTAACATCACTATTGTGATCTTCATTTCTTTCATCATCCCTTTCTCCTTCACTGATGTCAGCTTCATTATCATCTAGGTTCTGTGAGCTATTGTCACCCTCATCATTATCATTACCTTGGCCACTTTCTTCATTTCCTTCAATACTGCTAGGAGTCTTGCTGCCTTTGGCACTATTCTCTGCACTATCATTATTACCACTATCAGAATCATTGTTTTCACTGCCTTCTTGGCCATTAGGAATGCTATTATTATTGTCACTGCCTCCCTTATTACTGTTTCTAGCATTATTTTTGTGATTTTCACTACCGTTATCAACCTCTTTACTGATTTTTTGGTCTTTCGTGTCACTGTTGTCATCATCATTAGGGCTATCAATTATCATGGTTTCTGCCTCATCACTGTCCTTTGTGTTTCCAACATCATCATGGCCTTTATCATTTTTTGTGTTGTCACTATTAGAGGTGTCTTTATCAGTTTTTCATTACTGTTTGCCTCTTCACTGTTTTATGAATTTTCATCCTCCTCATTGACTAGTGGGTTGTTTCCAACATCACCATCAATTTCTTGGCTACTTTCCTCATCACTTTCATTTTCATCTTCATTTTAATCTACCTCTTTACTGTCCTCTTCTTTATTTCTGACCTTTGCCTCTTCTTCATCATCCTCTGCATCTTCTTCATTGCTGACCTCTGCCTCTTCTTCATCATCCTCTACATCTTCTTCATTGCTGACCTCTGCCTCTTCTTCATCATCTACCTCTTCTTCATGGTCATCTTCTTCATCTTTTTCCTCTTACTCATCATCTGCCTCTATTTCAATTTCTTCTTCTTCATCATCTGCCTCTTTATCACTGCCTTCTTCTTCATCATCACTTGCTTGTTCACTACCACTTCTCTCTTGATTTGATGCATTGGGAGGGGGTGAGGAAGAAGATTTTTCTTGAGGTGAGGGTATATGGGAATATGGTGAAGCATGGTTAGTAGAAGATGATGGGGGCGTAGAAGTGGGAGGATGAGATGATGAGGGAAAAATTTGCTGAGGATGGGGCTATGGGTTTGTGAAAACTTCATGGGCGATGAACACCTCCCATGGAATACCCTATTGCTCTAATTGATGTAACACAAGCATCTTGATAAGATAATGGTGAAAAATACTTTGCATTTGTTGTGAAGGATGTCTCTTTTTCATAATATAAAACATCTTATCAATACTCCTATAGAGATAATAGGGAAAATGTAGCAGCTTTACCCTAGTGAAGTGCATGAGCAGTCTTATATGGTATGAATAAAGCCTCAAAAACCTACCCTCACATGTAAAATATTTCATGATGACTCTCATCAAGGGTGCATATCTCTCCAGTAAATGTGTAAAGGGAAAAATGGATTTGCAGTCAGCTTGGTATCTAGCTTTCAAGAAAGGTTGATAATGGCTCAGGTCCAAATTAGCCTGCTTGAACCAATTTTCTCCCATAATAGGTATCTCGGTGGCCATAGAAATGATATTTGAAGATAGCTCAAAGTTTACTCCTGCTAAATCCACTTGATCATCATGAAGGTTAAGGATAAACAGCCTGGTCAACTCGGGATGACTATGTATCTGTTGTACTTTTTCACAAAATTCAAAACAACCCACCTCCTGGAAATATGAAACTGTCATAGGAGAGGCCATCAACTCCTTGGTGTTCAGTGGCTAAAACCTATTTACTCTTCCACCCTTGTGCTATTGTCTTCTAGGCCCTTGGCCTTCCTCACCACTGTCACTATTACCTTCACTTGACATTTTTTTTATTTACTGTTGCCTTGAAGGCCAAAAACCCTAACTCTACTTTTTGAGGTGGTGTTGTTTGTACTTACCCCTCATAGGTGTTATGAAACCCTTGGAAGTGATTTTTAGGAGGTTTTTGAGCATATTCCAGTCTTGGAATGATGCAGAGGCCCTCCTAGCCAAACACGTAGCACTGAATGCGCTGCTGGGTCCCTGCACGTGATGTCGGGTCGGTTGAGGGCGTAGCATTGAACGCGCAGTGCACAGGAAAGGTTGCACGGGACTGTCGGGTATCTAGATGGGAAAGTTTGAATGCGCTCTTGTGCAAGGTGTAAACGCACACCACAAGGGTTTTCTGAATGAGTTCTCGTGCAGGGTCAAATGCGTAGCACACCGGGCCTGTCGGGTGAGCTGAATGGTTGAACGTGCAGTGCATTCACTACTTTACGCGTCATCGACAAGGCTGCATGCTAGTTCTGTCGAGTTTCTGGCCGGACAAGGCTGAACGCATTCTCGTGCAAGGTGTAAATGCGCAGCACAAGGGTTTTTTGAATGAATTCTCATGCAGGGTCAAACGCGTAGCACACCGGGCCAGTCACGTGAGTTGAATGGTTGAATGCGCAGCGCGTTCACTGCTGAACGCATCGTTGGAAAGGATGTACGCCGGTTATTGGCACAGGCTACCAGGTCTGTACATATCAAACGTGCAGCGTGTAATCATAGGTGCGCAGCGCACATTTAATCTTTACACAGCGGAACACCTCGAGGAGCGTAGCACAGGATTCCAAGCGTGTAGCACAAGGTAGTTTTGCCCGAAATTGCCAGGAAATCACAATTTTCCTCCATGACTATCTTTGATGATCTTTGTAAAGAAAAATGAATTTCTAAAGGGTGAAAAAAGGCCTTTATAGTTGATAAATTTAAATTAGAAAACCCACTTTACTAATGTGCTTACTCTTTTCTCACTTTTTCACTGATATACCTTTGTCTCTTTTTGTTGTAAGTGGCTAAAAAATATTTGAATGGCTCTTTTTCCTTTTTGGTGGTAGCTTGTTGGAAACATGAAAGGGTCCTTTTAGCTTGAGGGTATGTTTCAGTTACCTTGACATATCAGGACCCTAAAAATTGCCTTCTTGAAACTTATTGACGGATTTTTACAGCAACACTACCAAAACCCCTTTTTCTTGCGTTGTGAAGTTGTAATCATGTTTTTTACCCTTTCTTGACATTTCTGAGTGTGGGTGACCTAAAAACATGGTTTCGTCCCTTCTCACTGATTTCATTTACTTCTTTGTCCCTCGAAATAGTGAGGAATCGTCACCTTGGAAAACTCTAGGATGACACACACAACAGTCCCTTTAAATCTCCTTCTATTGTCATGATGGAGAGTTCAGCCCAGAATTATTTTCGAATTAACATCTAAATTTCATCTCCCTTTCTTATCTTACCAAACCCTAGGTTACTGGGATGCTTTCTCAATGTGATTTGCTGCACTAGATCCCTGCTTGGCACACTATTAGCCCAATCAGGATTAACAACCTTGATTCTTCTTGGATACAAACTTTATCCTCTCCTTTTGTTGTGAATGTATTCATTTTGTAACATGGCTATTACCTTACCAATTTTCTATTGTTGGTCACTATAACATTCCTGCAAATGTCAAAATTTCTCACTTAACTCTAGCAGAACTTGAAATTGGTGGAGTGGCCTTCTTAGGAGATTTTATGCTCTTTCTTGGGAAATCATGTGTTTCTCTTATTTTTCATTTGAAACAGGTCTTAACATAAGAAGAAAAAAGCTTAAAATACCAATGGATATCCTACAACCTAGGGAAAACCTAATGATCTAGTGGTAGGGTTTTAACTTGGTCCTTGACTGAAATTAGGCTTGGGATCTTAACAGTGTAAAAACAGAGCTTTTTGACCAATGGTTGTATTTGAATATATATAAATGGAGGTACTTGATTGATCTAAGGAAATCATAGAGGTATTTTTGAAACCATCCATGTTTGAGGAACCTGATGAACGAGGGAAAGGATAGGCTAATTGGTAACCCTAGATGGAAGTGAAGTAGTGGGGCAAAAGCAAAATAGAGTGCTGGTGTGATAGGTGGGAAAAAGGAACTAGATGAGTGGCATAAGCCTAGGAGGGGCCTTTTAGGAGTGATAATTTAAACAGGGAAATGGCAGAGTAGCAAAATAGGGAAAAAAATTTCCATAAGGATAATGAAGGCAGTGAGATTTCTAAAACTCACAATGTTCAAATAATGTTGTTTTTAGAAATATAGAACCAATATTTAATCTTCTATAGATAATGAAAAATATTGATGACTAATAGTGGCTCCACTTGGGGAGGGCACCTCGTTTTTAGGAGGTGTCCAAAACCTCAGAGCTCAGATCTCTGAGTTTTGAAGACTAGTGCCTTACTTGCACTTTACAGATTTGTCTTCCTTCATTTGCTGATGTTCTTTTGAAGCTATGATCTCAAAAATCTGAAAGGACATGATTGCTTCAACCTCATTTCTACCTACCCATCATACCTTTCCCAACATTTTTTCTTCTTTTGGGTGCACTTGGACTGGCAAACCCTTGACATTTTTCTTTTAAAATAAATTAAAAACTATCTACTTGTACCCTTATCACTTCCAAGAGTTAAAATTAGGCTAATGAACTATTTTATTCTCTACCTAGACTATTTCATCTTTCAATATGAAGTTGTTTGACAAACTTTATTCTCTAACCTACTGACATGAAATTGAAACATGATCAACCCAGGATTAAGCAATCTGATTTGCCATGGGCTGTGGCATTTGGACAAGCTGCACACAGACATTATTTTTGTACAATCAAAACTAGAAAGCATGAGGGATGTGATCTAGCATTTGTTGTGTATCCCTATCATTTCTCTTTGGTTCTAAATTGAGCTTTGGGAACCAGTATCTCTTTTCCTAATCTAATCTACTAACAATTCAAGCTTAAATTATTTGACAAGTCTTCTTTCACTAACCTATCAACAGAAATTTAAAACATATTCAACCATGATTAGGCTAGATGACTGAACAAGACTCTATTTTATCAACAGTAGTGGCATTTAGGCTTGCACACTTTCAGCAGTACTCTTTTTGGGTATGGGGTTGTACCTCTTCTTTTCATCTGCCCTCTTTTTCTTCTTTTCTCTGTTTTTTTTTTTTTTTTTCATTTTGGATCAACATTCTAAGATTAAAAAACTAGAAAGATGCTCATAGTGTTGAGCTTATTTTCATTCCAATCCATCCTAATCTAACCTATATAATATATACATTCATTTGGTGAACTCCCTTTTCCAATATAACCAGTCAAGTAGATGATTCCATGAGTGGTCTTGGTTCAGCTCTTTGAGTGTTCTAACAAAATCAAAAGGCCACTCCCACCTCACTTGCATTTGAACAGTAGTGCCTAAAATTTTCTTAAAACTTTGCATCAAACTACTCTTGGTATAACAGACTCCTCCTTTAGATGTCTCTAAGAAAGTAGCAAAAGTATCTTGGAATAATACATGACTTAGAGGAATTGAGAAATGGACTTCATCCAGGACTACTGCTTCCTCCACTTGACTGAGCTTGGGGTTCTTTTGGGAAAGAAAATTCATCTCTTCCTCATGATAATCTGCACTATCATACTCATCATATATTGCAATGTTGTCCTCTAACAAACCTGATGTGCTTTGACATAGTGGGTTGAATTTTGTGTGAAGGCCATCATATTGATGAGTAGGAGCACTCTTGTGATTATCGATTTCCAAGCCTTCATTTGCAACTTGAACTTAAATGGAACTTGGTGGCTACAAATATGAAGCTGAGGAAAATTCCATGTCCCAAATTATTTCCTCAACCATTTCAGGAAAAGGTGTCTCATTTACAACTTTCTCAATAAGTTCAAAATATTCCCCAACCTCAACATCCAAACTGAAAAACTGTTGATTTTCAATCACATGAAATTTATTTTTGATAGACTGAAATGAAGTAGAACGAAGAGTGAGAGATCCTTCACTTACTTCCAAACTTTTCAGACTTTCCTCATCAGTGTCATAGGTGACCTGTATTAGCTTATTACTTTTTTCAAGCTGATGACATTGAACTTCATCCCACAAATCAACTGTTGATTTCTATGCAATATTAGCTTATGTTTGGAGAACGTCATCATCATCAAACTGATCAAACTTTGGAGAATCATCAACATAAGTAATGTCACCAATAAAACATATTGGATTAGCATTAAAATACATAGAAATTTTCTGTTCACATGAAGGTTTAGAGGTTGGATGTATGCTTAGAATCTGAGCTATTTCCTCTTTAGTTAAAAGAGGAAGAATTTTTCTCTTTCTTTGGATAGTACTACAGCAGTTCTCTTTCTCTTGTGAAGGTTGATTTCGAGGTTGAATGTCTTCTTGAGCCTCTCCTAGAAGAGATGGTAAGTCATCACTTGTGCCTTCAGAGAGATCCTGTGGGTTTTCTTCTATTTCTTGATTGATTTCTTCCTCAACTAACTTCTCTTGGTTTTTATGATATTTAACTTGAGTATGAAATTCATGAATGGTTGCTAAGAGGTCTTCAAGATGAAAATTTTCCAAATCTTAATCAATATCTACAAGGTATTGTATGATATCTTGAGATTTATCACAACAATTTTCAGCTAATGATAGAGATGGATAGTTTTCTTTATAATCCTCATAGAATACCTTGTGGAGATCCTTTAAGGAAAACAAACTAGCAGGTTTTAGACTCTCAAACCATTCTCTTGCCTTCCCTTCCAATTTTAGCACGAACACCTTCATAAGGCAGTCCTCATGATATTCAACTTTTAACCCCCATACATGTATATGAAACTTGATGAGGTGTAACAAAGGATCATCAAACTTTTTATCTTGAAACATAGGCAGGTTTTTGTCCCAATTTATTTGACGCAATTTGTGTGGGAATCTAGGGATGTGATATCTACTCATTGGAGCATCTCTTCGTTGTATCCTTGGATCCACGTTTGTAAATCAAAAAGGGTCACTCTATCTTTTCAACCAGTCTAGAGTTCTCTACCAGTGGAGTATTTAGGTCTATTAAGAGTTGAGGAGTCGTCGGGTGGAAGGTTTCAACTTTTTTGTCCACCATCAACATGATTTATACATTTCTAGGGGATTCTATAAGAACCAGTGGGGTCAGCATGGCTATTGAAGACCGGTGGAGTTGCCAGGTGGATGATGTTTACTATTTTAAGGATGTTCTTGTTGTCCACCATCAACAACTAAATGCCAATCTAAGGAAGTTTGTGGTTTTTTGAGGTCTTAAGGATGTCTAAGATATCATTTACTCAGAAGGTCCCACCGTGATCACCATTATGTTAGGTCCCCATAATTTGTTAGATTGGTGAGAAAAAATGAATTGGGGTAACTTCAGACCAGTCTTTGGAATCCTAGGACCTAGCCTTCTAGGACTCAGAGAGGGCTCTCTCTATACTTGTGTAAAAGATGTGAACTAGTTTGATTTTTAGGTTTTGATTTTAGGCTTGTTATTAAGTTTAGGGTTTGTTTGTTTGTTTGGTTGGTTGGTTGGGCAAGTAGTTAAGTAGGTGAATAGAGTGGGGAATATCAATCCATTGGGCTATGGACTCTGAAAAAGTCTTGAAATGTGTAAAAATGCGTCAAGGATAGCTCAAAGGGAAAGTTGGAAAGATCAACTGGATCTAATCATGTCAAGGGAGAGTTAAGTAACATGGAGTTGTGAACATAGTGAGTAAAATGGGCAATAAAGGATCCTTTAACAAACCAATAAACAAGAAAAAGCTTCTAAGATGATAGCATAATGAAAACTTGAAGAGAAATGAAGGATTCTTCAATATCAACTAGGCTAAGAAACTTAAAAACCACAGTTAAGAAAGCTAAGAGAGCAGTGAAGGATTCTCAAAAACTTACTTGCAAATAGATAGCATTCTAACATAACATATCAGTAACACTAAACAGCATTTAAGGATTTCTTTAGCAAAAATTTGAGCAAGAAAACATGGAAGTTAAGAAAGCAGGCAGAAGTAGGGTAACAAGAAGGTAAATCCTATTCTCTATTTTTGTTCTATAACTAAATGAACCATAAACACAATGAATAACTGAATAAAACAAACATAAAGATGGAATACATCACCATTTGAACAAGCTTAATGAATCCTAAGAGTGAGCTTGATCCATAGAAGCACAATCCAACACCATCACTAGGCACCAAAAACCAGTTTCACCAATAAACTCCAAGTCTATTTCATAGCATGCTCAGCAAATATCCAACATATACAATGAAACCTCTGTTTAGTGTCTAATTGATGATGTCAATCAAAGTTCAATTTAATGTCAACCCAGGAAGGTAAACTTAGAAGTGCCACCTATAGGTCTAGAAAGATTCCTAATTTGTCCGAGATCTATGGTTCTCTTACAAGAACATATTTGTTAAGATCTCTTCCAACAACTAAACAAACCTAGATCTAACATTCGTCAAGATCCTAAGGTTCTCTTACAAGAACACCTGAATTTTAGGATCTCCTCCAATATTAGAACATCTAAACAAAAACATAAAAGCTGAAATGAAATAAA